>CM042536.1:1875000-1895000 GCA_023630585.1 Cranoglanis bouderius
GTAAAACTCTTTATGTCTGCTAGCATTGAGAATAAAATAAACTCTGACTTAGCAAGTGACAACTAACTTATAAATAAATCAAAATCCAATCTAGGAAGTGGGAGCTAATCTAATGAGCGATGATAAACCTAGCAAGTGAAAGCTAACTTTACAAGTAAAAGCTAATCTACTGAGAGAAATCAAACTTAACTGAAAGCTAGCCAAGCAGTAGCGAATGAAATCTAACCTAGCAAGTGAAAGCTAAGCTAGCTACTTCAAACTAACAGCGATGTGTTCCAGTGGTTCGCGAAATCTGACGACGACTTTTAAGTTTGTCAGATAAATAAATAAATAAATAAATAAATCTACGTAGTGAGCTAATGTAGCTATCTAACATGTGCTGATTAACTACTGTAATGCTAAACAGCGTGTGCACGAGCTAGCATGATGCCGTTTTGCGGTGACACTTTTAAGACGATGATAAATTTTACTTTCTTTTTTCGCCGCTCGTCTTCTTCCTCATCTGATTGGCTAATCACGGTGCTTCATCGCGCACAGATGTTTGCATGAAGGCTTGCGTTGTTTGGGAAAAACGCTCACGTTACGTCCTTAGGCGAGAGGATCTGGGGCTCCGGTATGGCTGGGCGACCTCGTGCAGATGTGGCGGCTGTATTATGACATCATATATGTATGACATCATATAGTATGACAGCATATCATCATCTCCAATAAGGAAATATTTCAGCGAGATGAAAGATCAGGGATTTTTATACTGTAGATTTAGGAAGACAGCACTAAGTAGTGCGCACTGGAGGAGGGTTAACGCCGTGCGCGGTCACCGTGACGTGTTGTGTATAAAGGTCCTGTCTTTTTCTTTGGATGGACGTCTGGTCTCTCGCCGGACCCTCAGATCGAGTCTCTGGTGAGCCTCTTTCAGAAGTCATGGCTCGAGGCGCCGGGCTTTGGAAAAGGCTCGCCGCGTCCCTCCTAAATTATTCAGAGGTGGAAAACATTAAAAAAAAAAAAAAAAAAAAAAAGAAGGGAGAAGGGAGACTACTGAGGAAGCGGAGGGTTCAAGCCCGGCTCAGATCACAGGGGGACTCCTGCTTAACCCGCCTTGAAGTAGTGAATACAGTGATACTGGGGTCTTTGTTGGGGTCTAGGATGTGAGAAAAGATCCGCGGATCGATACGGGAGCCGTGCTGTGGGTCCGCGGGGAGCGAAGTGCTCACTGATCAGAGCGCTTTCCAGGCCTGGAGTGGACACGCTGAAACGGCTACACAACAACACAACACAATAACAACACAACACAACGATACACACACTGACTCGCATTCCCGAAAAACCAGTACGACGTCCTACTCACAGAAAAACCGACGCAATATTTAAATGATATCTTTGCATATGCTAATTGTTCCTGATTTCAAATTCTTTCAACTGAAATTATTGTTACACTCGGACTCGGACTCGGACGTAACAGTTACCAACCCTGAGGAGTGTTTTATTCCTCTTTTACCTCAGCACATGGCCAACGATTACAGTTTTGTATTTATTCAAGCACCTTTTTATCCATTTATACATTAATGCATTTAAAGTTTGTTCCTGTTATCGCCTGTGTTATAGCAGCTGTAATCAGTCAGTCAACTGAATTTAATGACAAAAAAAAAGGGCAGTCAGTCACGTTACCGAGAAACCATGACGGAAAACTTACAGCTTTGCCTCTGACACTGGAGACTCCTTCCATAAATGTCGCATAAACGTCTCCTTACAGAAAATGTCACCATGTCAACGATTACACACGTTTTTTAAAATGATCTACAAGTCCATGCGAACGAGCGGTTACTATAGAAACGATAACGTATCAGAGCGAGCGCATTAATATAAACCTGCGCTACTGTCAGAGCTGCGGTTCTAGAAAACTAATCAACACCTTCTGACCAATCACGATCCAGAACAGAACTCAGCAATTAGTCATACTTTTAAGAAACCTCGTTATTTCACCAAGGTATGACTTCGTTAATTTTATTTTGTCTTTGACCGACAGATGGGCGTCCACAAATTTGTGCACGCTTGGCTCGACCTGCTCGATTTGCATTGACTCCGCCCCTCACACACATACTCATTAAAGCTACAATGTTCTTTTGCTGATTTGAAAAATGCAAATCGGCCCTGGATTGCATTAGTAGATCAAGGCAACTAAACACAACAACCTAATAAACACACATGACGGTGTAAATAACAACACACACACACACACACACACACACACTACGATGTATATTTTCCCCTTAATGACTCGATCATAAAACTCTAACCCCGTCGTGCTAATTGCATAATTGTCGTCTTTGTTCTTGCTGACACAAAGCTGGATCATCGCTCTCCTCCGCTACAGCTCCCCTCGCTGATCGTTTACAAGCCCACGGTGCCATTACGGGGGCCGTCGAGAGATAAATACCCCCCGTCACCGGCTCCATTTCGGGGTGACACAGTGGCACACACACTCGAATAGATAGCACGGACGCTTACGACTTACAGCGGTGTAATTATTCGATAATTGTCATTAACCTCACAGACAGCGATTCAGAGGCGTCCTGTATGGGACTGCGGTGACAAGCTAATCCGTCTTAGCGCCAGGGGACGCGTGGGGGGGCAGTAATGAGGTTTCCAAGGGAAACTGAGAGGCGGCAGTGAGGGGAGGGGGCAGGGGCAGGAGGGGCGGGTATTTCATATAAAAAAAAAAAAGGCACATTAAGGTAATTGGGAGACGTGTTCCTCTAAACAAAGAGCTTCTAACGGCAGGTTATAGAGTCAGACAGATTTCTTTAGCATGTGTTAGGAATCAAAAGTGTGGAAAGTAAAGTTCTGGACAGGAAGTTTTTCTCCCATTCGTTCGTCACCTCCAGAAAATAATAATTACACAAACAGTCTTATCTTTACATTTATGTCTATGCGTCTGAATCTTTTGTCCAAAGTGACGTAGGATGAAACTGAGACAGGGTACAGCTGAGTGGTTAAGGGATATTATCTTATATTATCTCATTTTATCTTCTCACATCATCTCGTGTCATCTCGTTTTATCCTCTCACATATAATCCTTTCATCTCATCTTGTCTAATTTTATATCATCTCAATTTATCTAATCTAATCTTCTCACTTCATTTTATCTTATCTCATTTTATATACTATTATCTCATCTTATAATGTCTACATACCACATCTTATCTCATTTTATCTTATTTATTATCAGTGTATTTTATTTCATTTTTATATTATCTTATCTATATATATCTTATCATCTCACATCATCTTATCACATTATCTCATTTTATATTATCCTATATTATATCATCTCATTTTAATAATGATCTTATCTCACCTTACCTCACCTTGTTGTTATATTATCTTCTCACATCGCCCTCCCTGAGATCTTATCATTTTATCTCGTTTTGTTTCAAATAATCTTCTCATCTTATCTCATTTCATTGTTATATTATCGTTCCACCTCATCCTCACGTTTTATCTTATCTAATTTGATTTGGGCAGTGGTAGCTCAGTGGTTAATGTGTTGGTCTACTGCTCAGAAGATCATGAGTTCAAACCCCAGCACCACCAAGCTGCCACTGTTGGGCCCCTGAGCGAGACCCTCAACTGCTCAGATGTATAAATGAGATAAATGTAAGTCGCTCTGGATAAGGGCGTCTGCCAAATGCCGTAAATGTAAATCTTTATTTACGTGATATCCTCTCATTTCTTCTGATCTCGTTTTATATCGTCTCATCCTCTCACCTCATTATATTTCATCTTATCCTTTATAGTCTCATTTTATCTCATGGGATTTTTGTTATCGTTAGCTCGAGGACATTTCAAAGGACACGTCACGGCGTCCGTTTTCCGTTCGGACAGAACCTTCCTTCTCGGAACCAGCGTTCGTGTACCCGAGATAAAATCTGTACCTGAGAAGAGTTTCGAAGTTTTAAAGGAGCGTTCTTCTCAGAGTGAAACGTGAGGAACATAGAGGCGCAGATATGAAATCGTGAAAACACCGTAAAACGATGATAAAAGTTTTGGCGCCCATGTTGTGGTGTATTAGAAATCTAATATACGCTTGGTGTCAGGTTTGGTTTTTGGTTCTGTTCCAGATGAAACATTTGAAATGGAGGGAAATCGCGATATTGAGACGTTCCTAAAACGTAACCAAAAGCACATGATGTTTCTCCAGCGAGCGAGAAACTCCAGTCGGCCTTGATTGCGCGGCGCGTTTGCTCACGCGAGCTCGAGTTTCTGCGAGTCTCGGAGATCTGGAAAAGCGGATACGCGCGTGTGTGTGTGTGTGTGTGTGTGTGTGTGTGTGTGTGTGTGTGTGTGTGTGTGACCTGTGTCGTGACAGCTGGCTGCCCTCAGAGCCTCAGACCAAAATGTTGCGGCCAAAAACCCGTCGCCTGGTCCGCTCGGCTCTGAAAGGAATACGCGATAAGCTCCTAAGTGATGCTTGGCCGTGTCGGGTTTGTTTAAAAAGTACGCCACGGTCACCGGCTCTAAATGCAATGTAAATAAGTCAGTATTAAAATAACGACATTCCTTTCCCGTGTGCGGACGCCGGGTTTCCGAGAAACAGCTCCGAGTGTTTAACTCCATCGTAGGTCGTCCCGTTGCATGTTTACGGCACCGCAACTGTAATCTTTCATTAATATCGCAATCTATCTTCTCTTTATCTCATTATAAACAATCCTGATGGAAACAGACCTCCGCTGTCTCCACCTCTCCTTTTATTTCACTCTGTTCCTTTTAGCGGAACCTGAACGTCTTCTCGGATAAATAAAAATCAATATTATTAAAAATAATGTATTTAGATGTATATATTACCTCGCTAAACATTAGGGTTACATCAGAACCGTTATTACATGCTATATTAAACTAACAGGGTGAAAGGGATCATTTCCCAAACATGCTAATAATGACGGAAAGCTAGCAGTTAGCATCACGCCACTAGCATAAACTGTATTTATTATTATTATTTATTTATTTATTTTTAAATCCTGTTTATTTCACACCGTTTAAAAATAACCTGAACATAATTCATGTCATGCAAATGCCATTTTAATACGATATTATTTAATTTCATTTTATAATAACTGAATTGAATATGCTAATGAAGCTAAAACAATAGCAATAAATCCGCTAGTTTGGCAGCAATTATTATTTTATTTTTTTAGACTTTTCATTTATTTATTTAAATAGAAATATGATTATTTAAAATTGACTTCTGATTTAATGATTATTATGGCACAGCCTTTACCTTACCTCAAAATACAAATCCACACGGTGGAAAGGTTTTTCCATGCTAACATGCTAACAGGTACTAATACCAAGCTAGTAATGACAGAACCCCAGCTGTTAGCTGTTAGTATCACTCCGCTAGCGGCCGTTAGCATAAACTGATCTTTAAAGGTCTTTATTTCATTTAAAAATGACATAATTGATATAATTTGTGTAACACAAATATTATTTTACTACGATATTATTTTTATTTTTTACTTTAACCGAACATGCTAATAGTGTGGCTAGTAATGAAAGAAAGAATGGCAGCGGTTAGCGTCAAACTGCTCGTTTCTCAGATCTTTTTTATTCTATGTCGTTACTCTGCGCTTCATCTTTTTTTTTTTTTATCATAAATATGATTTAAAATGATTTTTTGAAGAAGTCAGCACAGTTTGTACTTGTTTAAATGAAAATAAACAAGGTGGAAAGGACATTCCAAACATGCTAATGTGGCTAATAATAAAGAGCTAGGAAAGCCAGCAGTTAGCATTGCACTCTTTCATCTTCAGTCTTCTTTCTTCATTTGAATCGTATTTTTTTCCCCTTCTTTTTCATCTTCATCCTCATCCTCATCTTCATCTTCATCTTCATCTTCGTCTTCTTATTCTCAGCTTAAAATGACCTGAACATCATCCTTGTGATTTTTATCCATTTTCAGAGCATGCTAATTACAGAACTAGCATGGATATTTAGCTTTGTTTATTTTACTTGTTCTTTAAAACCTCAAACTGAACAGCATAACATCAACACAAGTTGTTATTTTTTTATTTATTTATTTATTTATTTTTAAACTTTTTCAATAAACGGATGTTTTCCGAGCAGGATAATGTGGCTCAGAATGAAAAAAGTAGCAGTTAGCATCAGAAAACTAGCTTCTGTTAGCATGTGTGGCGTTAAACGCTAGTTTCTGAGCTTTTTACCCAAAGAAAAAAAGGCAGAGAACTGAACACACACCGTTCTTCTGTCATGAACCTCCTGCAGTTTTAACCCAGGACTGTGTGTGTGTGTGTGTGTGAGTGTGTGTGTGTGAGTGTGTGTGTGTGTGTGTGTGTGCGCGCACGTGTGTGTGTGTGTGTGTGTGTTTAATCTTTTTGCTCGGTGCGTAATAGCAGGCCGAGTGCTGATAGCAGCAGAGTCGGAGTGATGAACGAGTGTGTGATCTCTGATTAGGATCAGCCTGCTTAGAGCTGCTCTCCAGCTGTGGACACACACACACACACACACACACACACACACACACACACACACACACACACACACACACACACACACACACACACACACACACACACACACACACACACACACACACACTATAATGGCTCCTCAAAGCCTATTTACACAGTAACGCAAATACAGAGAATTAGTGCTAGTGCCGATGTTGTCATTCTTTATTGCCGCGTGTCCTTTTTTGGGGCCTGCTTTGCTGTGTGTGTGTGTGTGTGTGTGTGTGTGTGTGTGTGTGTGTGTGTGTGTGTGTGTGTGTGTGTGTGTGAGAGAGACTCATGACAGAACACATGGCCTGTAACGGATAAATCATTAGAAATTAATTTCCACTGTGGTTGTTTCCAAGCTTCTGAAAATGTTCTTATTTAAAAATTCACTTTTTAATTTTTCCCCCCCACCACAGTTTTTTTCTTTTCTTTCTATTTCTTCCTTTCAATTAAAGGAAATGGAAATGTAAGAGCCGTGAGCCGGGCAGCGCGGTATAACATAATAGTGCGGAGGGTGAAATTTAAAGTCTTACCTCGGGGCTAAACTCGCACTGGCACACGGAATGAAAGCGTAAAAAGTTTTTTAATGTATATTTAACACAGGAACACCCCGGTGACCGTCCACCGTCGACACGCCGTCTCCCAAGAATCCCTCTTCCTTATTTTCCCCTCTATATTCTCTCTCCTCTCTCTGACTTCTCCATCTCTCTTTAAACATTTATTCCCAGCTCACCTTAAAGACCTCCTTTTTTTTTTTTTTTTTTTTTTTTTTTTGGTTCTGTTGGTTTTTTTTTTTTTTAATTCTTTTTTTTATTTTTTTTACAGCTCTTAAACTCCTGGGTTGCCATTTATCATTTATAGATCCTAGCGGGAACGGCCAGACGGCTCTCTCGTCGTGTCTAAATTGTCGTCAGAGTCAGCGGCTCTCCCTTGATGTCACTTTTTCTCTGGGAGTTTGGGAGTCTCGGAGGCCCTTAGCGGCGTAAACTGGATCGTTTATGAGAACCTCGGTTCCATCTTTCTCTCTCTCTCTCTCTCTCTCTCTCTCTCCTTGTCTCCTTGTCTTTGTGCCTCTCGCACGCCCACTCGTAGCAGCACAGCAGGATCACAGTAGCACATTTATTGCATCGTAGCTTTTATGGCCGTTTCAATACACCAGGAGTTTAAAACACTTCCAGTAGGGGCCAGGAGTCTGAGTACCAGAAACCCAGGTTTTATTTCATCACTCTGCTGTCTTCACCCCCCCCCCACCCACCCCCACCCTTGAAAACAAATACTATTACTGAATGATAACAAATTCAGACAAAAAAAATGTTTTTTTTACATATAAACTCAGACCTAAAAATGCACCGCTTGCCATTCGCATCCTCCAGAGAGCCAGTAAGGTTTTTAAATGCGATGTTGCAGCATTAAGGGCACCAAAAAAGGGCAAAAAAATTAAATAAATACATAAATATATAAATATATATATATATATATATATATATATATATAAAAGGTTGTATTTTTATTTATTTATTTATTTTTATTTTTTTTTGCACATCCCATCGCAGTTCCACTCCTGACCGCAAATCTAGAGATTCGACGCTGCCAAGATTCTTTTCCCAGAGTCCCTTGCCATGTCTCAGCGTCTGACAGTGGCCAAGTGTGCAAAACTCGAACCGTTTTATTTTTCAGTGGTTAATAACACCACCTCCTAAAACGTCGGCCAAGGACAGAGAGAGAGAGAGAGAGAGAGAGAAAGAAAGCTCCCTGGAAGTGGTGCTTATTCCTCCTCCCGGAGCAATAACGCTTTCTCAACATGGAAACTTCTTTCCCACGCTTCTAGCGCCGCGAAAGAAAATCCGAAGCCTGCTTGGGATCCGTCCATATATATATATTTTTTTTCTTTAAACTACATCGCTGCTCGCCTCATTGCACCCCCCCCAACACCCCCAACACACACACCCCCCCCCCCACACGCACACACACCCCTCCTGAGAAAGCAAAACGCTATCGCTATAATTGTTTTTTTTTCTCTTCCAGTTGACACCAAAGTATTCCCTTCATTAATATTTAATCTGACGCAAGACGTGCGTCCTTTAAACCCCATTAACATAAAGCTCGGTAAATACTCATCCTCAAACCTCGCTAATGAATGTAATGCGAGATCGCTGTCACCTCCAAGGCTTCTTCAAAGACATGCTTAAATAAACATGAGATTCCTTATTTTTATGTTCAACATCGCTTACTCTGAGACAAGATATTTCTTATTTTAATTTTTTATTTATTTATTTATTTATTTATTTATTTATTTTACCAGTTCCACCCCACCTGTCCCAAAATAGGAGACATATTTTAAATTATCAAACAGGAAATAAGTGAAAATGAAGTGAAAATATTCCATGCACTGGTGGTGTCATTCATTTTTTTTTTTTTTTAACTGTCACCTGACAGTTTTTTTCTTGTTTTTTTTTTTTTTTTTTTTTTTTTTTTTTACCCACTCGCTTTCTTGCCCAAAATAAGAAACTTAAAATGAGAGAAAGGAAAACAAGTGAAAATATTTTATGCAAAATAATACACCAAGTGAAGTGGAACAAAAAATAAAAAATGCTAGAACAATGACACAAGGATGATGTCCTTGAATTGAAAAATTAAACAGCCACTATGTCAGTGTCACATTTAAAATCATATAAAGAGTCTATGGAGCGGCGTCCGTTTCACCTCGGTGTTCCTGTAACACCTCTGTAGTGTTCACTACGTAGCATTGGCCTGCTTGAACAGTGTCTTTACAACAAAGAAATCTTTTTAGTTTCCCATTTTTCCCATTTTTGTTTCTTCTCTCAGGTTTAAAACGGTCTGAATGTTGTCTGTATCGTATAAAATATGATTTCTAAAAACTCACAAATTTATAAAGTTTTAGAATTGTTTTGGGAAAAGCGTTTACATTTTAAACAGGTTAACGTCTACATTTGCCTGGTTGATTAAATGTGGAGGAGACGAACTACTGCAGAAATTCAGAGTAAACCCCCCATTATCTGTCTTTGCAGTTGCTCCAGGGGAATTTCTTCTCGCTAACAAATATTCGCCCTTTTCCTCCTCCTCAGACTGCCGTTATTATGCAGAATCAATAATTTTTTTGTGTGTTTGTCTCCCCCCCCCCCTCTCTCTTCCTTTGATATGGCCTCTAGGATGCTGCAGGCAAGGTGCTGGACCGCTGGACCATCATGTCCCGTGAAGAGGAGATCATTACCCTGCAGCAGTTTCTACGCTTTGGAGAGACCAAATCCATCGTGGAGCTCATGGCGATCCAGGAGAAGGAAGGCCAAGCGGTCACGGTGCCCTCGTCAAAGGCCGACTCCGGCATCCGGACTTTTATCGAAAGCAACAACCGCACACGCAGTCCTGGCCTACTTACACACTTGGAGAACAGCAGCCCTTCTAGTATCCATCATTTTGAGAACATCCCCAACAGTTTGGCTTTCCTGCTGCCCTTCCAGTACATCAATCCTGTCTCGGCTCCCATGTTGGGGCTGCCGCCAAATGGGCTAAATTTGGACCAAGCAGCACTGAGGCTCCGAGAGCCAAACCTTTCCAATCAGAGTGAACCAGTAGAGAGCAGTGAATCTGAAGTGTCTCTATCGCCTTTCCGAAACAGCCAGAGTCCAAACCGAGGCGCCTTAGGGGGCATTCCCAATTCCATTGAGCCCAAGACGGAACCTAATGGATCATCACCTATCACAACAACCCCATCTGCACAGCAAGTCCAACAACAGCAAACACAGCAGCAGCAACAGCAGCAGATCCAACAGCAGCAGCAGCCCCAGTCTAATGCCATAAATGACCACCACTTTGTGAAAAATGAGCAGTCAAAGAACCTTCACTCTTCGTTCTCTTCCAAGATGCACCGCATGCGTCGCATGGGTACTCCGTCACGCAAGGGTCGCGTCTGCTGCAATGCCTGTGGCAAGACCTTCTACGACAAGGGCACTCTGAAGATCCACTATAATGCTGTACATCTGAAGATCAAGCATCGTTGTACAATTGAGGGATGCAACATGGTCTTCAGCTCCCTGCGTAGCCGCAATCGCCACAGCGCCAATCCCAACCCTCGCCTCCACATGCCTATGCTGAGAAACAACCGAGATAAAGACCTCATTCGCTCCACTTCCGGATCGGCCACCCCAGTCATCTCTAGTACCAAGAGTGGATTCACTTTAACAAGTCCTGGACGGCCTCCCCTAGGCTTTGCAACTCCTCCTCTCGATCCAATGATGCAATCCCCCCTTCAAAGTCCTCTGGTCTTCCCGTCTCTGAAGTCCGTGCAGCCGGTACAACCCATCCCACCGTTCTACCGTAACTTGCTTTCTCCTGCTGACATTGTGAGTCCTCCGGTGTCCCTTCCCACCAGTCCGATTTTACCCACTACGACCAACAGCACCTCCATCATGGACCAACAGCAGCAGATCTTAGCTGCCAGCTCCAACAACCACATGTCTGATACAGGATCTTTGTCTCACCACCTTTCCACCACCTCAAGTGCCCCAGATCCCATCACCATCGACCCTATGCCCAAGAAGAAGCCTCGCAAGTCCAGCATGCCTGTCAAGATAGAGAAAGATCGAGAGGTACCGGAGGATTACGACGACAAAGACGACGACGATGATGATGACAGTTGCCATCATCGTCACCCTGCATCTCACCTCCATAATAACATCAATGGAAATTGCAACAATAACAACAACAGCAGCAGCGGACATCAATCGCCCTCCCAGGATGAGATGACGGAAGGCACCAGTGAGCTGCGCTGCATGGACAGTTTCACCTCCGAGGACCAGGACCACGAACGTGACTTTGAGAATGAGTCCGAGACTTCTGAGTCCAAGATGTTCTACCGTGATGAGCCGATGGACGCCGAAGAGCATCGCCACACCTCCAGAAGAAACATGGACAAAGAAAAGGATGATGGAGAGGAAGACGGACACATCCATAAAGAGATGGAAGAAAAGAGACGCTCCTCGTCATCCCCACATCAACCGGTCATCAAAATCAAAGAAGAACTCAATGATCCTACATACGACATGTTCTGCATGGGGCAGTACAACCTGTACAATGGTGGAATGGCTGCCGCGGCTGCAGCCGCTGCGAGTATGGCTGCCTTGCACGAGAGCTTCATCTCCTCCATGGGTTACGGATCAAGTTCTCCGAAATTTCACTCCCAGTCTCCAGAGGGCGATCTCTGCTCCAGCCCCGACCCTAAAATCTGCTACGTCTGCAAGAAGAGCTTCAAAAGCTCCTACAGTGTCAAACTGCACTACAAGAATGTGCACCTAAAAGAGATGCACGTCTGCACGGTGGCCGGATGCAACGCTGCTTTCCCTTCCCGACGAAGCCGAGACAGGTGAGATGTTTCATTTACTCGTATCTCAGACTGCATATTTAACAATTCTCAAGGCTCAAACAAATTTGTTAGATGCTGTCCTATTCCTCCTGCTAATGACCTGCTTATTATTTACGTAATTAAATCTGTAGGCGCTCACAGTTACACCCTCACATAGCTTACAGGTAAGTTAGTCCCACCATGACCTATTTTCTCATTAGATAAAAGTTAATTGCTCCACATGAAGTCCCAATTTTATCTCCGTCTCCGACTCGCAGGGGGTGGGAGAATAATTATTATCCCACTAATGACGTGATAACTGCTACTCCGTGTGCTATGCGTTGCCTGTCATGCTAACGTGCCGAATTACCGTGGTGTCAGTTCACGCTTATTTAATGCACCGAGAGGTCGGGTTACTCGAGACTGCTCACCTGTCACTCAGGTAAGCTCGCATTTATTAGCAGAGGCTGCGACCTGTCAAACCGCCGCATTCATTAACACGTTTCGTGCAAGTCGGCAACACGTTCTTTGCCACGCAGACCTCAGAATATACCTGTGCTAACGGGCAGGTAGAGGTGATGATGTCCAAGGTCAGGCACAAGGAATCTGGCTGCGTATTCCCTAATAAAGTCTGTCTTAAATTAAAATATAGCTATGAAATACCAAAGTGTAACTTTAAAGGTGGTGCCGTCAAGAGTACATCTTAAATATCTTTACTTAGAGGGCCTAGAAGACATGTTTAATAAATAAAGGATACTTAACTATACCTTTCAGTGTGGAACCATGAAGGGTACATCATTTATATCTTTAATTAGAAGGCCTAAGTATGTAACAATAAAGGGTATTAACGTGTACCTTTCAGTGTGGTACCATCAAGTGTACATCTTATTGTGTGATTTAAATAGAGGGCCAAAAGGATGTAGTGTAAAAAACAAAGGGTACTAAACTGTACCTTTTAGTGTGGTACTGTCAAGGGCCTCGAGGATGCAGCGTAAAACAATTAAGGGTACTAACGTGTACCTTTTTAGTGTAGTACCTTCGACAGTAGATCTTTCATACCTCCATTTCATGCCTACAGAATGTGGTGTTCGTTATTTTCCCGACGTTTAAAAGATATCACACTTCAAAGTGCACGAGTTCGAAATGAAAATAGACAGAGGTTAATTAGACACGTCCGAATTAGGAAAAAGAGCACCACCATGAACTGTCGAGACTTCTTCCCGAAGCACTTTAGGAAAACTTGTTTAAACGCCGCTGCCCCTCCCCCGCTCGGTGAAAAATAAACGCTCTCTTTTTTTTCCTCGGCTAAAAGAGCCGTGTGTGTGTGTGTGTGTGTGTGTGTGTGTGTGTGTGTGTGTGTGTGTGTGTTAAACCGACGCTGTTAAGCAGCCTAGAAAAACTCAGAGGGAAGAAAAGAAACTCGCTGGTTCGGAGAGAGACGAGGACGTGCCTCTTTTTCTCGGCTTCTCGGGTGACAAGTGACGGTTTTATTTAGATAATAAAGATCGAGAGGTTGTTTGTGTGCGAGTGTGTGCGAGTGTGTGCGCGAGCGTGTGTTGAGCGCGTCCTCCCCCGCTTTACTGTAATTTGCAAACAAGAGACTCTCCGAGGTGCTCAGTTGTTCTACTCGCCTCCCTCCCTCTCTATCTCCCGCTCTCCCTCGCTCCATCCATCTCTCCGACGCAATCTTTTATTAAGTTCCCGAGTGCGGTGGCATCTGTTCCCAGTGCTGTTCGCTCATTAGTGCACTGTAAACAGCGCCGACGACTCCGGAACAGACGAGGCGCAGACGGAGGGATGAACCAGAGCTTATTGTGCTGCAGATGTGTGCGTGTTTGTGTGTGTATGTGTGTGTGTGTGTGTGTGTGTGAGAGAGAGAGAGAGACAGGCTTCCGAAACGTGCTGCTTTCGACAAGGCCGAAGGGACCCGGCGCCCCGAGGCAGAGCAGACCTGACGTCTCGTTCGCAAAAATGAAGAGGCGCGCAAATAGGCCACGTACACACCTCTACACACACACACACACACACACACACACACACACACAATGACAGATGCACTGAAACGCAGTAAGGAGTAGATCATCTGCATACAAATGTGTGAAGGATAACTGACACTTTTACACATTGCTATCAGCGTCGGCTAATTTTCCTGCAGGGAAAAAAAAATAATAAAAAATTAGCAAAGCCAGAGCTCTTCAAATTAGCTTCTAACGTTTAGCTATTAGACGTACACACTAGCTCGGATTAGCCGAGAGCCTGTTAGCAAAGACTAACAGGCTCGTTCTTACAAGCTCGTCTTTTAGCTAACTCATCATTATCTTGAAATTCGTGCTGATTTTAATCTTTTAATCTCGTCACCCTGAACTGTTAGCTAAAAAAATATTCATTTATTTATTAGTACAGCAAATTCTGTACTAATAAAGGATTACAAAAAGAGTAATCACATAATAATAATAATAATAATAATAATAATAATAATAATACAAACTCAAAATCATTTCCAGTCTTGATTTTTCCGAATCTTTTGGATGACCTCCACCTGCCTTTAAATTCTATCAATACAACCTCGTATTTTGCGATTTTCTTTGCTGCTGGAAACACTTACGCATCGCAGAAACGCATTAGCGTAAACACAGAGGGGGATTTTCCTGCCAGCAGCCCGAGGAGGCGGAAAAGGGGAGCTACTGTGATCACGAGAACGCACACGAGAACTCGTTAACTTATTCAACAACCACGAAATCTCCAACTGAGAACACACACGTGTGCGATATACATCACGCCGCATCGCTTTATTACGTACAGTATATAATGTCATGCTTTAAACACATATTCAGGTGGTCACTTCTTCTCTTCTTCTCTTCTTCTCTTGGCCAGTATGAGTCGAGGTGCGTGTGAGGGTTCAGCTCCTGCAGCGCCGGCCTGCAAATTCCCCCTAAACGTTTAAACATATGGTCAGGAGAAAACAGGGCAGGAAAGGACACTAGCATTTTTTTTAGCGTGTGTGTGTGTGTGTGTGTGTGTGTGTGTTTTTTCCCTGGATGTGACCGTGCTGCCCTAAAAGCACACACTATTGTTTCCATATTTTTTGGCCGGTGGATTCTCTGTGGCATCTGGGAGGCATTATAAAGCTGCTGTTCCTGAGGACTGAGAGGTATTAAAGCAGCAGAGAGGTATCCAGAGGAATCTGACGGTTTACGTGGCCAACACACACACACACACACACACACACACACACACACACACACACACACACGCTAAACACTTCAGGCTGCCGTACAGTTCTCAAAAGGTACCTTTCACATATAACTCATAACTATTATATATACCTTATACCTTACTGTAATGTAATATATTAGAGCATTTATAATGCCATGTAATAAATATATATATATATACACACACACACACACACACACACACACACACACACACACACACACACACACACACACACTGTATACCTCACATATAACATTTAACCCAGTTTAATAGACCATTTCAGTTAAATAAATGTCCAGTCTACTTTAAAAAAAATTCTATTTAAACAACCTTTAATAATAAATCTGTACATAAATCATATTGTTCAAGCTAAAACTGTGCAAATATCATCTGTACATTCATCTACAATTAAATCCAGTTTGTTTTCCAAAATGTATAAACCCAAACAACATTGATCTAAAACAATGCACACAATTCTGCCTTTATTATCAGATTTATTTCTTATTTAAAGAGGAATAAATCCGTCTGACACACCTGTGCACAATAATACCTGCGTTTTATCAGCACAGGGTTCAAATGAAACAATCTGAATATCATCTATACGTTTATCGTATAAATAAATTATGGCCATTTTCTGTATTTTCTACAGATTTTATTAGATTTAATCTATCCCGCACACCTGTACACAAAAACATGAACTAAATTCATATCACTGCGTGTTGTATATCATCCAAAAAACACCTAAAACAACCCAAATAATTATCTATACATTCATCTTGCATGTAAATTCTATTTATTTTCTACTTTTAAGCTGAATAAATCCATCCAACACACTTTTACACAGTAACGTGTGTGTTTTATTAGCACAGGATTCCAGTACAAACCTACATCCAAGTGAAAATATATAAATCTATACATTCGTATATTATAAATAAATAATATATATATATAAATACATATCCGCACACACATTATTCACAAACCAACCTAAAGCAGTGCAAATCATTATCTAAACATTTATTAATTTTTATTTGTTTACCTCAAACTAATCCACCTAACACACCTGTACACAATAGCACCTGCATTTTATTAGCATTGGATTTAAATATTAACCAAAAACAACCCAAATATTATCTATACATTCATCTTATAGATAAATGATATTTATCTTCTATATTCTAAGACGAATAAATCCACCTGTCCACACCTGTCCACACCTGTCCACACCTGTACACACCTGTCCACACCTGTCCACACCTGTACACACCTGTGCACAATAACACGTGCGAGAGTCATATCCGTACACGCACCACGTGCAGTGTTACTCACACATCAAAGTAAAATGCTGCAAATGTTTACATTTTGGATTATATTTATTACATTGTTTTTATCACTTTATTTATTTACCGTTTTCTGAGAGGAATAAATCCGTCCGTGTGCATGCATTTGCGTTTCATTAGCACAGCATTCAAATTTCAAACAGGAAATGCAGGGCTGTGACGTCAGAAGAGGGACACTATTGTGTCACGCATGTACATCATATCATATATGCACAGTATACATGACGGTATATGAGTGCTGGTCACGTGGTTTAAGCTCTACTTAAAAGTCTCTCCTGTTTTTCAGTGGTGCGCGTGCATGTGTGTGTGTGTGTGTGTGTGTAAAACATAGGCTAGGTAATGAAATGTAATGTAGTGTAATGCAGCACCGCGGTGAGAGCGCGAGCTCTCGGTGTTACACGTTTTATTTTTAGTGGGTTTTTTTTTTATTTTTTAAGTTATATTAATTTTTATTTTTTTAAAAAAACTCCCCCAGGGTTTCGGCGCGCGCGCCTGAGCGCAAAATGATTGCATATTTACAGCGTATGGGGTTGAGGCTCCGCAGCGCGCGCCAGCAATCACTGCCCTTATTATGCTCGTTAATCACGTTTGACTCCAAAACAAAAACACGCAGACCTTAATTGTGTGTGTGTGTGTGTGTGTGTGTGTGTGTGTGTGTGTGGCAGTGCCACTTGTTTATTTTTTTTACTCTCTCGCGTTCTCGCTGTCACCGGTGACCCTGCAGATGTGTGTGTGTGCGTGTGCGCGCGCGCGCGCTCGTGCGCTAATGTTCGGTCCCGCAGTCTCGTGCGAGTGCGCGAAAGAGTGAAGGTTAATTATATTTCTGGAGATCCTCCTCCTCCATTTAAAGCCTCTGGCGATGAACAGGGAGAGAGCAGCTGCGGCACGCACACACACACACACACACACACACACACACACACACACACACACAAGCGTAGCTTCCCGAGTCTCTGCGTTAGGTACATGATTAACGTTATAACGCTGTTCTGTATTATGGCGTATAAGCGCGTGATGACGTCACCAAGACGTTACGTCCCAAGTGAGCTGCGGTGTTATTCGTGTTTGTATGTGTGAATAATAATAATAATAATAATAATAATAATAATAATAATAATCCCAGTGTTTATACTTCATACCGTGCACCTGTAGTCTGAGTAGAATTTATTTTAATTAGAATAATAAATTCTGAATCATAAAGAGTGACGCTATAAAGAGCATTTCACATTTCACAGGTCCGGCATCGGATCATAATTAAATATAAGCAGCAAACTTTTTTCTTTTCTTTTCTTTTCTTCTGAGTGAATGTAATACCCAGTGCACAATGCTGCACACTCGTTTTCACTCGTTCTGTACTTCTCAGCATGTAAAGAAACTTCTAGAATTTTTAATTTTATTACTTTGACACTCCATAATTACAGTCCGCTAGTGTACTTCACATGGAGTAAACTCAGCATCATTAAACCTCCATCGTTTCTATACTTTCTCTTTTTTATTTTTTATTCTTTTGCAAGATCAGAAATTTTGCTTTAAAAACGGATTGTTTTATTAAAAAGCATCCACAGATTCAGAGCAGGTGATTTCTCGGCTAATCCGCGCCTCAGTAATCCCCGCGATGCTCCGAAATCCGTCATACTGCCTTCGAAAAATGATCTTCATCCCGAGTGTGAAGTGTGAAGCGTGTGTTTATTCCAGATGAAGGTGATTAATGATGCACGCCTTCATCGGACGGCCCACTAGACCACGTCCACTAATGTGCTCAAAATAAACACAAATACAAAAGCGCATCATCATCATCATCGTCATCATCATCATCATCATCGTCGTCA
This sequence comes from Cranoglanis bouderius, assembly GCA_023630585.1. Classification (NCBI taxonomy): domain Eukaryota; kingdom Metazoa; phylum Chordata; class Actinopteri; order Siluriformes; family Cranoglanididae; genus Cranoglanis; species Cranoglanis bouderius. The sequence goes on from CM042536.1 coordinate 1,893,260, forward strand.
TCGTCGTCGTCGTAGGGTTAATGCGACTCTCGCCTCCTACGAGTCATTTAGTGAGTGAGGGACCGGCAGCAGGGCCGTCGCCGGATAAAGATGATTAACGTTTCCCGGGACGAGACGCATTAAGTGACGCACTCCTCCTCTCACTCCATTCCTCCTCTCCTCCTCTCCTCCTCTCCCGGCTCGGAAACGTCCTCTCCGGAGACACCGCCTCCATCTTTCGGGCCGAGATGAGCCTGTCAATTTGGTTTGGCTGCCACATTAGAGGCTGAGAGTGAGCTAGTGAGGGAGCGAGGGAGCAAGGGAGCGAGGGATGAGGTGGATGAGTTTGAGAGATGGAGGGGAGGAGACGGTCGTGGCCTGGAACAGAGCTGTAGTGGAAATGAGGCGGAAAGGCTAACGCTGATGGAGGAAAAGGCAACTTTGGAGATGCTAACACACATACACACACACACACACACACACACACATACACACACATACACATACACACACACACAAACCACTTAGGTCTGGATTTCCATAAACATTTTTTAAAATTAGCGATGAAATAAAAACATGAATGTTTTCTGTTATTCTGTAATCTGTGTGTGTGTGTGTGTGTGTGTGTGTGTGTGTGTGTGTGTGTATGTGTATGGGGTCATCAAATGCTAGTTAGCCACTGCAGGAGAGCTTATGAGCAGTGTGAGGGTGTGGTTATGCTAATATGCACATGAGAGATATGCTAATGAGGGCCCCGCCCACTAGAGCAACATCGACAGCATTGTGTCAGAAACAAAATGTTTAAAAATCTGAATAAATAAATAAATAAAGGAATTAAGCAAATTAATAAACTATTAAACAACACAGTCTGGTGCTTTGGATGATTTTGTATAGTTTTAGTAATATTGTAAAAAAAAATTAAACATTTTTAAGGAAAACTATATATTTTTTCTCCCCACAGTGATCAGTGATAAGGCTCACACACACACACACACACACACACACACACACACTCGGGCTCAGGGCTGAATGCTGACGATGCTCTGGTGGCCGTCCGGCCCTCGCTGGCTCTGTACCACCAGAAAGGGTCCCTGTGTTGAATGTATTTCTGCTTCTTGCAGGAGAGGGTCGGATAGGGAGGTAAATAATTAAAGGGACCCTTTTTGACCGCATCAACCACGGCACTGCTGGTAAGCTCCTCCTCCACACTGCGCAATTTCCATCTATCAGTCACGCCTTCACCAGCGCCACCATCTCAGCTCCCTAATGCATGGAATCCCGATCAGTTCCGACCCCTCAAACCCTGTACAGATTGAGTTTTTATCCTTTTTCAGTTACTTTCAGTTCAAGAGTTTCAAAACGGACTGCATGGCAGTGCACATGCTAATTATTTATATTCCTCCATTTTAATTTAACCTCTCTCTCTCTCTCTCTCTCTCTCTCTCTCTCTCTCTCTGTCTGTCTGTCTCTCTCTCTTTGTCTCTCTCTCTCTCTCTCTCTCTCTCTGTATCTCTCTCTGTCTCTCTCTCTCTCTGTCTGTCTGTCTCTCTCTCTCTCTCTCTCTCTCTCTCTCTCTCTTTCTGTATCTCTCTCTCTCTCTTTCTGTATCTCTCTCTCTCTCTCTGTCTGTCTGTCTCTCTCTCTCTCTCTCTCTGTCTGTCTGTCTCTCTCTCTCTCTCTGTATCTCTCTCTCTCTCTTTCTGTGTCTCTCTCTCTCTCTCTCTCTCTCTCTGTATCTCTCTCTCTCTCTGTCTGTCTGTCT
>CM042536.1:1897500-1957500 GCA_023630585.1 Cranoglanis bouderius
GAAAATGGTATTACCTAAAAAAAGAAAAGAATAATAATAATAATAATAATAATAATAATAATAATAATAATACGAGAAAAAACGTCTCCTTGTTGTATTTGTGTAACGATAGCTTTACGAAGAAAAAAAAAAAAAAAAGAATCCCGTACATACCTAAAGCATGAACGGTTTCAATTTGTAAATAATGTCCTGAGATTCTTTTTGGTGTAAAACAATTGTATTGATGGTCGCTTGCTCTTTTTTTTTTTTTTTTTTTCTCCTTTAAAAAAAAAAAAAAAAAATTCCTTTGCTCTTTTTTTATTTTTCTCTTTATTTTTTTTTTCCCTTTATGTTACAGTTCAATCTTTCAGCTGAAAGTGTAGGTGACAAGAGGTAGCATTTTACTAGCTTGATTCATTTATATTAACGTCAAAGCAAAAAAAATAAAAAGGAAAAAAATTTACCCAAGAACAAAAAAAAATAAATAAATATATCGTGACTCGTTTTATCTACTTGTGAGATATGATGCCGACGGAGCTGGCATGCTTTCGGGCTCCTAAACGACTCCTTTAAAAAAAAAAAAAAAAAAAATTCCTTGTTTTTCTTAAATTTTTTTTTTTTTTAATTTTTTTTTTTTTTTTTTATAAAGATTTAGTAAGACGTTTAGGTTTTTTTTTTTTTTTTTTGCACTTTGCATCTATAACGAGCGGGATGTGTAATATTATTACGAAGAAAAACACTTCGCGATGTTCGAGTCAGTCACGGCCCGAGAGGGAAAATAAAATTTTTAAAAATGTATCTTTACAGAAACGTACCAGTTTTTGCACTTGTGTTCAGTTAAAAAAAAAAAAAAAAAAACAACAAAAAAAAAAAAACAAATTTGTATAATCTCTGACGACCCACGTTCGAGCAGGACAAACCCGTAAACGTATTTAAACGGCGTTTCCGCTGCAGGATTTACGTAAAAAAAAAAAATTTAAAAAAAAGTATTACTTCGTGTGGATGTGTAACGTATTAACCCGAGAATTAGCTCCCAGATTAAATACTGCATGTGCTGTTATCATACACGAGTAGGCATGTGCTGAAAACCGGTCGTACGATATATCGCAAAAACTTCAACACGCACAGTATTCTTAACGTGAACTTCAGTATTCCTTCCATTTCACCATTCACGGATGGGTTGTTCCTAGTCAGGACGTGTTAGGGGGTTTTTACGGACACGATCGTAGTCCGCGTTAAAAATTACGTCCTTATTGTGATTCAACAAGAGCACACATCCGTTCAGTTCACACTGGCAGCGAAATGATTAAAAAAAAAAAAAAAACCCAGTCGCAATTTAATTTATGTTGACGGTGAATTTTCTTTCGTGAAAACAGGGGCGGAGCTCAGCTTGATTCAGGGACATCACTGTTATTCTTTGTCTTTGCCTTGAATGATTCATATTTAGCTACATTAACTAAACTCTAGCTCGCATGACATTAGCCGGCCGACTTTGCTAGCGAGCTAGTCAATGCTAGTCTAAGACAGGGGCGGAGCCTAGGTTACATTTAATCATCCGATCACAGTCACCTTTGTCCTTTCTCTTCACTTCTTTGTTTGAGAAGCATCAACTCCAGATAAACTAGCCCGGCTAGCTTAGCTAACATGATGTTAACAGCCAGGCACGTTTGCTAGCGAGCTAGTTAAGGCTATGATAGCTGTAATAATCTGAAAAGTGGGTTGAAGATGTAATGTAAAAAAAAAATAATAAAAAAAAAAAAGAACGGCTGGTCATTAGCTTGGCTGACATTCGGCATCTAGCTAACAACATGCTAGCTAGCGTCGGATTGATCGTGTGCAAAACAGTTGAACAGGTTTGCTATCAAAATGTGCAGTGATGTGGTTCGATACAGTCGAGTGAACACACCCCCTTTTTCTCTGCAGTTAGAAAAAAAACAAGCTGGTAGCAGTGCCACTTTTCACTTGTATTGTTTTCACTCTCATGCTGACGGGAGGAAGGAGACAGCGAGGCGGTGAGACAGCGAGGCGGTGAGACAGCGAGGCGGTGAGACAGCGAGGCGGTGAGACAGCGAGGTTCGCGAGCGTCATTAAATCCGTAGCGCAGCACGCCGGAGGCAGGAGTACCGTTCCTGCGCTGATCTGTCTAATAACTCGCTTGTCACTTCGTTACGTTTAGAGACGGTGAACGTTGCTGACATGCTCGTGTCACACACACATCCGACCCCCTCTCTCTCTCTCCCCCTCTCTCTCTCTCTCTCTCTCTCTCTCTCTCTCTCTCTCCCCGTGTCTCAGGTTCCGCAGGGACGTGGGTTAATAACGCACGCTTAAGTTCCCCGTCACCCCGAATAACAGGAGGTGTAATTGCCTGTTTATCCCATGCGAGGGGAAAAATTGAGCATCGAAAGCCAGCGTCTTCTCCAGAGTCGCATTTTCTCTCACTGCTGACAGCTGTCTCTCTCTCTCTCTCTCTCTCTCTCTCTCTCTCTCTCTCTCTCTCTCTCTCTCTCTCTCTGTCTCTCTCTCTCACGGCTCTAACAGTCCGGTGAAATGACAGCAGCAGCAGGAGGACTTGTTAACCTCCAGTGATGGACGAGGCAGAGGGAAAATCAGAGTCTTCCTCCCTTCCTTTCTTTCCTTCTCTTTTATTTCTCTCTCTCTTTCCTTTAATTCCTTTCTTCTTTAATACACTGTTTATTTTATTTCCTAATTTCATTACTCTTTGCCCGCCTTTCATTTCTTGTCCTTCTTTTGTTTGTCTGCTTTCTTCCAGCTTCCATTTTTCTTCTTTCTGGTCAATCATTTTCCTGTCGCTTCCCTTCTTCCTGTTTTCTCCTCCTTGTCTTTGTAAGTGTCTTTTTATTTCCTTTTTTTTTTAAAAAGCGTTTTCTTTGTACGTTCTTTTCTTCCTTTTACCTTTTCTTTATTCTTCTTTCCTTCTTCCCTTTTTAAAATCTTTTTTCTTACTTTCTTTCTATCATTTTTGCAGTTCCTTTCTTTCCCTTTTCTTTCTGTATCCCTTTCCCTTTGTTTTTCTTTTCATCTTCTGTTTTTTTTTATTTCCTTCCTCCGTACTCCTTTCTTTCTTTCTTTCTTTCTCTTTAATTTCTCTCTTTTTTAAATTCCTTTCTTCTTTAATACACTGTTTATTTTATTTACTAATTTAATAACATTCTGCCAAAACAAAATTTCATTCATTCCTCTTTCTTTTTTATTTCTTTCTTTTCCATTTTTTTTTTTCGGTTTCTTTCTTCTTTGTGTTACTTTTCCTTCCTTATATCTTTCTAAGTGTCTTTTATGTCCCTCTTAAATTTTTCCCCTTTATTTATTGGGTTTTTTTTCTTTTCTTTTAGCTTCTTTTAGCTTTTCTTTATTTTTCTTTCCTTCTTCCTTTTTAATTAATATCTTTTGTCTTACTTTCTTTCTTCCTTTGTCCCTTTTCTCTAATTTATGCAGTTCCTTTCCTTCCCTTTTTCTTTCTATATCCCTTTCCCTTTAATTTTCTTCTCATCTTCTGTGGTTTTTCCCTTTCCTTTCTTTCTTCCATCCTCTCTCTCTCTCTCTCTTTCTCTCTCTCTTTCTCTCTCTCTCCCTCTCCCTCTCTCTCTCTCTCTGTGTGTGTGCTGGAGGAGACAGAAAGCGGGGCCTGGCCGTGTGTTAGTGAGACAGAGAGACAGGAAGAGGGAAAATCTTGTTAAAATCCAGAACGAATGCTGATTTTATTCTCCTGGTTCTGTTCAGGTTTAAAAAAAAAGAAAGAAACGTTTTAGACGTTAGCACACAGTGAAGAATGAAATGTAACGACTCAGAAACACGATCTGGTGAGAGGAACTGTCTCACACACACACACACACACACACACACACACACACACACACACACACACACACACACACACACACAGTGTTTCCGAGGTCGGGGATGAGCTAGTGCGCTTTGGCTAAGCCGGCAGTTCTGATACTAAATGAGCTGCGGAGTCGGTGCTGACACAGAGAAAGAGGAAAAAGGGAACAGACTCAGCATGAGGGGAAAAGAGAGACGGAGGGAAAAGAGATGGGGAGAGAGAGAGAGCGAGAGAGAGAGAGAGGGAGAGAGGGAGAGGAACACTACACTACATACTACAAAATTATCACATCATGATTCTACAGGACATTTACATCTCCATTAAAAAAAAAAAAAAAATGTTTACTGAAAATCGAACTTGTCAGAATTTATACTCGTGAGAAAAACACGCGATGTCTCAGATAAGTGTCCCGCAATGGACTCGATCACCATACTGATGTGATATCATCATATAATGACATCAGCGTATCGCTCGGCGCTAATCACAATTCTTTCCCCGTCTTTGAATTTCGGTTAATTAAGCAGAAAAAATCAAATAAAATAAAGTATAATAATAGCATTAAAGAAGCAACTGAGCCATGAATGCAGTCAGTGTTTCCTTGGAGTGAACTGCAGTGGATCGGCTCACGCTGAAACATCATTACGGTGAAAGTTTTTCATGACGTATTTATTTTTCACATTTTTTAAATTTTTCCGACTATTGTGCTCGTATACGACTAAAAATAATAAACGTACGACGTGTTTGTGTAGCCCTGAGCGGACAGTAACGGAGTAAACAAACACTGTGTAAGATAGCGGTGATGATGTGTAACATATTTACACATTTACCCTTAATATCATCATCACTTCCTGTGCAGTTTCTACAGTAAAGTCTGGAGGGCGTGGCCTAAAGGGGCGGGGCGTAAAGAGAGCGGAGTAACCATGGTAATTAAAAAAAAAAAAAGGAAAAAAAAAAAGCGATTCTCAAGATGGCGGCCCTCGTGAATAACGTCCCACTTGAAGCTTTGTTGGTGTTTTTGCTGGTCGAGAAGATTTTGCGGTAACATTTTTTGGCAAAACCGCACCTTTAACTGTGTTTACACTCATATCAACGTTAAAAAAAAAAAAAAAAATGGCCGTTTTATTTCCCTCCTTTTAAAGACACAAAGTGGGCGTGGCTTCTCTTATTTCCCCCTCAGCCCCAGCGACGTTTTTTTGAAACATATTTTTGAGATTCGACGTTCTGAGACGAACGGAGCACTTAGAAAACTGCAGATGCTGAAACAGTGGGTCAAAGAATAAATCAAATAATTAATAAATAAAAACTTAATTTTAAATCACAGATTATATAATCCAACACAGCATTTCTTCCTTATGTAAGATAAATCATATTATTAATAATAATTAAAGGTATTTGAACGTGGTATGTAAAGTGAAAATGAAAAAAAAATAATAATAACAAGAAATTAAAATCCATAATTCAGTATTGAATATTTACTCATTTTTGTCCACAGATGACTCGTAAGCTTGAACACTTTGGGTTTTTTTTTTTTTTTATGTGTGTGTGTGTGTGTGTGTGTGTGTGTGTGTGTGTGTGTGTGTGTGTGTGAATACTTTCCTTTTTTTCTTTCTTTTTTTTTTATCGTTTTAAACCCGCTGGCTTTGGGCCGTGCTGTCCGCTGTGTTTCGTCCTGTTCGTTTCGTGTTTATTCGCTTGGATTTTTGCGCCGAGCTTCATGAATAGTGCATGGGCCCTGAACAGCGTTTTTCCATTAGGCACACCCGAGGAAGAAAAAGAATTAATGAATAAAAAAAATAAATAAAATAAAGGTCCTGTTTGGTTTCTTTGTTTGAACTGATTTGCTTCTGCGTGTATCTTCTGTATCATAGCTGACTGTCGATGGTTTTTTTGCATTAAATGCATAAAGGGTTTCGGGATGTAAATGGAATTTTATTCATATTTTGTCCAAATACCTCTCTTGTAATTTGTATCAGAATTCTTGTACAATTTTTATATTAAAGATTTATCAGTCACTGGCACGCCGAGCTCCTGTTTCCTCCCGTCTACGTCTCATCCTTCCTTAAAACACACTCTTTCTTTCCTTCATTCTTTCTTTCCTAATTTATTTTATTTTTCTTCTTTGATTTCTATACAGTGGATATAAAAGTTTATACACCCTGTTTAAAAAAAAAAAAAAAAAAAAAAAAGGGATGTAAAAAATTAAAATAAATAACATCAGATATCTTTTTCCACCTTTAATGTGAAATAGCAACAAACACAAACTTATAATAACCTGGGTGCACGTCCTTTAATACCTTTTAGAATTATACCCCAAAACTTCTACCCTGGTCTCATCATGTGACCAACGTTCTGTCACATGTTTTGGGTTGATTTAGATCTTTGAATGTTTTTCGTTGGATGTGAAGAGAGATTGTTGTCACATGCAGGGAGTGATCAGTACTCGCCAGATGTTCCTGCAGCTCCTTTAATGTTGCTGTAGGTCCCTCAGCAGCCTCCCCGGTAAGTTTTCTTCTCCTCCTCGCGTCAGATTTGGAGGGACGTCCTGTTCTCGGTGATGTCACTGTGCTGCTCCATTTTCTCCACTCGTTGTTGATGATGACCTTCACGGTGTTCCATGGTACATCTGATGTTTTAGAAATTCTTCTGTACTCCTCTCCTGAGCGATACCTTTCCATAGTGAGGTCCCGTACGTGCTTTGTAAGATCTTCAGCTTCAGTGATGACAGCTGTATGATCATTACTTTTGAACATGAGTGTGAATGTGATTGGTTCATTCTGAGCACGGTCACATGACCACATGTTTTTTTTATTTTTCACATAAAACCTTTCTGTTTGTTGACATTAAAGATGGAAAAAGATCTTCGTTTTTTACATCAAAAAAACGTGTCATTTTAACAGGGGTGTGTAAACTTTTTTTTTTAAATATCCACTGCAAAATAAAGCTTATTTCTTTTTTTCTTTATTTTTTTCTTTTACTACTACTTCTAGTTCTTCATTTTTCTTTGTCCTTCAATTCTTCTTTCCTACTTCCTTTTTAAGATGTTCTCTTTCCCTTCTTCACTTGTCTTTCTTATTTTGTTCCATAATTTTAATTCATTTTATTTCTTAATTTATCGATTTACTTTTTAAATACCTTTCCTCTTTTCCCTCTTCCTTCCTTCCTTCCTTTTTTCTTTCTTTCGTTCCATTTTTCCTACTCTCTTCATTTCTCTCATTTTATCCCTTGTTCGCTCTTTCTCCTCTTTCTGTACCTCACTAAACCTTGTTCCTCAGTAAGTCTGTTATTTCACACATTTTCTGACAGCTTGTCAATCCCAGTGTGAGCCGCAGCTCGTTTCTCCTCATTCTTCACTGAACGCTTTTAATTATCAGCTGATAAAAATCTCCAGGGAATATGGACAACCCTGATCAATCACAACTCCGTTACATTAATGAATAGGCGTTCCCGTCCAATCACAGCTCCGTTACATCAATGAATCGGCGATCTCGTCCAATCACAACTCCGTTACATTAATGAATAGGCGTTCCCGTCCAATCACAGCTCTGTTCCGCTAATGAATCAGCGATCCTGACCAATCACAGCTCCGTTACATCAATGAATCAGCGATCTCGTCCAATCACAACTCTGTTACATTAATGAATAGGCGTTCCCGTCCAATCACAGGTCTGTTCCGCTAATGAATCAGCGATCCTGACCAATCACAGCTCCGTTACATCAATGAATCAGCGATCTCGTCCAATCACAGCTCCATCACATTAATGAATAGGCGTTCCCGTCCAATCACAGCTCTGTTCCGCTAATGAATCAGTGATCCTGACCAATCACAGCTCTGTTACATCAATGAATCAGCGATCTCGTCCAATCACAGCTCCATTACATTAATGAATAGGCGTTCCCATCCAATCACAGCTCTGTTCCGCTAATGAATCGGCGATCCTGACCAATCACAGCTCTGTTAAATTAATGAATCGGCATTCTCGACCAATCACAGCTCCGTTCCGCTAATAAATCGGTGACCTGTCCAATCACAGCTCCGTTACGTTAATGAATTGGCGATCCTGTCAAATCACAGCTCCATTACGTTAACAAATCAACAATCCTGTCCAATCACAGCTCTGGTACTTTAACGAATAGGCAATCCCATCCAATCACAGCTCTATTCCGCTAATGAATCAGTGACCTGTCCAATCACAGCTCTGTTATGTTAATGAATCAGCGATCCTGACCAATCACAGCTCCATTACATCAATGAATCGGTGATCTCGTCCAACCACAGCTCCATTACATTAACGAATAGGCAATCCCGTCCAATCACAGCTCTGTTCCGCTAATGAATCAGTGATCCTGACCAATCACAGCTCCAATACATCGATGAATCGGCAATCTCATCCAATCACAGTTCCATTACATTAATGAATAGGCATTCCCATCCAATTACAGCTCTGTTCCGCTAATGAATCAGCGATCCCGACCAATCACAGCTCTGTTGAATTAATGAATCAGCGATCCCAACCAATCACAGCTCTTTTCCGCTAATGAATCGGTGACCTGACCATTCACAGCTCCGTTACATCAATAAATCAGCGATCCCGACCAATCACAGCTCTTTTCCACTAATGAATCGGTGACCTGACCACTCACAGCTCCGTTACATCAATGAATCGGTGATCCCGACCAATCACAGCTCTTTTCCACTAATGAATCGATGACCTGACCACTCACAGCTCTGTTACATCAATGAATCGGTGAGCTCATCCAATCACAGCTCCATTACATTAATGAATAGGCTTTCCCATCCAATTACAGCTCTGTTCCGCTAATGAATCAGCGATCCCGTCCAATCACAGCTCTGTTCCGCTAATGAATCGGTGACCTGTCCAATCACAGGTCTGTTATGGTAATGAATCAGCGATCCCGACCAATCACAGCTCAGTTACATGAAAACATTATTAAAACGTAATGAATAATGTAAATGCAGAAAATGAGATAATGGGTCATGTGACCAGCACAGATTTTTTTTTTGCAAACAAACAACTGCAAAATGTTTCAAATCAACTTCAAAAAGAAAAATAAAAGACAAAAAATATGCAGAGACTCAGAGAGACTCAGAGAGACTCAGAGAGACTCAGAGAGACTCCTCAGAGAGACTCAGAGAGACTCCTCCGAGAGACTCAGAGAGACTCCTCCGAGAGACTCAGAGAGACTCCTCCGAGAGACTCAGAGAGACTCAGAGAGACTCCTCCGAGAGACTCAGAGAGACTCAGAGAGACTCCTCCGAGAGACTCAGAGAGACTCAGAGAGACTCCTCCGAGAGACTCAGAGAGACTCCTCCGAGAGACTCAGAGAGACTCCGAGAGACTCCGAGAAACTCAGAGAGACTCAGAGAGACTCAGAGAGACTCAGACACAAGCAGCAAAATATGGAAACACACTTTACATTAGTGTTAGGTGGAGATAAACTTTTTTTTTTAAAGTACAAAGAAAAAAACCCCACAGAGAGCCCTATTCTCCTTTTCTTGCTCACTCTCTAGTTCTTTCCGACGTTTACACTTTTATTTCTCTTCCTTATTTCTTTCTATTAACCTTCATTCAACTCTTCATCTTTATTTTCTATACACCTTTTATTTCTTCCTTTCTTTTAATCTTTCCCCTTTAATTCTTTCCATCTTTTCCCAACTTTTTTCATTCTGCTTCTTTAATTTATTTACACCATTATTTCTTAATGGCTCTTCTTCTTTTTATTATTTTCATTCTTTCTTTCCTTCTTTCCTCTTTAATACACTTTTATTTCTTTTTTCTTTTCGAATAATTTTCTAATAATATTTACATAATAAATGAATAATAAGTAATATTTATTATTATTATTTTAAATAAATCAAAAGTTCATATTATTCTTGAACAGAGGGAATCAGTAGATATTAAATAAATGAATAAAGTATTTTTTGTATCTGTGAGAGCATTAGCAATAGCTGGTGTTAGCATTAGCCGCTGCTAGCATGTTTCCTGCTAGTGCGTATTACAGATTGATATGAGCAGCATGGGGACGTCATGTTTGCGATGCTAACAAACAGGAACATAATGGTGTGTGTGTGTACGGCAGTGTAGGGCCGGGGTATTGACCCCGCCAGCGCTCTGTCACACTTGGGCTGCTCGTCGATAGCCGTGGCAGAATAATAGAGCGGGGGGTTATTGATTATCCGAGGGTAGTTAAAGATATTTCCCTCCTGCCCTGCCACCCCACTAACACCCCCTCTCTCCTCAGCCATGGCCATGACAGGAGCAACATAACTTACCGTTTTCCCGAGAAGGCGGCCATCGATCGGCCCTGACAAACACACCGAGCCGGAGTCTGACCTTTTCTTTCCGCCGGAGGTGTGTGTGTGTGTGTGTGTGTGTGTGTGTGTGTGTGTGTGTGTGTGTGTGTGTGTGTGTGTGTGTGTGTGTGTGTGTGTGTGTGTCTAACGAGTGGCTGTCGTGTGCAATTCGGTCGAGATGCTGTAATTACGGACGTGTCAGTGTGGCGCAGGGGAATGAGAGGAGAAATCTTACCTCCTGTTCCTCACACAATCTGAGAATTAAATGTTCTCCTGCATCCTAAACACACACACACACACACACACACACACACACACACACACACACACACACAAAAGAAAACAAAACAAAACTACACCTCATATTTACACACTTTTAACCCTAGTGTTTTGAGCTTGAAGATCTACAGGAGAAGCAGGGGAGTCATCTGAGACCCTAGAGAGTGAGACAGAGAGAGAGAGAGAGAGAGAGAGAGAGAGAGAGAGAGACAGACAGAGGGCGAGAGAGTTGACAGCACTTGCCTGTTCAGCAGGACTGTCATAATTAGCGGCGATCCTCCAAAGAGTTCCTCCAAGAAGCACTTCATCAAGAGTGACAGAGCCAAGAGGAAGCCATCTGCCACACTGAGAACACACACACACACACACACACACACACACACACACACACACACACACAGAGTACACACTGAGATACAATGAGACACACTGAGTACACAATGAGAAACACTGAGAACACACACACACACACACTCTGAGTACACAATGAGCCATACTGAGATACATGGAGACTCACTGAGACACAATGAGGCACACTGAGTACACAATGAGAAACACCGAGAACACACATGCACACACTGTGTACACACTGAGACACACTGAGACACACTGAGTACACACTGAGTACACACTGAGACACATACACACTGAGACACACTGAGACACACTGAGTACACACTGAGACACACTGAGTACACAATGAGAAACACTGAGAACACACACACTCTGAGAACATAATGAGCCATACTGAGATACATGGAGACTCACTGAGACACAATGAGGCACACTGAGTACACAATGAGAAACACTGAGAACACACTCTGAATACACAATGAGAAACACTGAGAACACACTCTGAGTACACAATGAGAAACACTGAGAACACACTGACTACACAATGAGAAACACTGAGAACACACACACACTCTGAGTACATAATGAGCCATACTGAGATACATGGAGACTCACTGAGACACAATGAGGCACACTGAATACACAATGAGAAACACTGAGAACACACTCTGAGTACACAATGAGAAACACTGAGAACACACACACACACTCAGAGTACACAATGAGCCATACTGAGATACATGGAGACTCACTGAGTACACAATGAGGCACACTGAGTACACAATGAGAAACACTGAGAACACACTCTGAGTACACAATGAGAAACACTGAGATACATGGAGACTCACTGAGACACAGTGAGCCATACTGAGTACACAATGAGACACACTGAGTACACAGTGAGGCACACTGAGTCCACAATGAGAAACACTGAGTACACAGTGAGGCACACTGAGTCCACAATGAGAAACACTGAGACCACACACTGTGTACGCACTGAGACACACTGAGTATGCAATGAGACACACTGAGACCACACACTGTGTACACACTGAGACACACTGTGTACACACTGAGACACACTAAGTACGCAATGAGACACACTGAGTCCACAATGAGAAACACTGAGACCACACACTGTGTACACACTGAGACACACTGAGTACACAATGAGACACACTGAGTCCACAATGAGAAACACTGAGACCACACACTGTGCACACACTGAGACACACTGAGTACACAACGAGACACACTGAGTACACAGTGAGGCACATTGAGTATACAATGAGAAACACTGTGTACACACTGAGGCACTGAGTACACACTGAGATACACTGAGACACACTGAGTACACACTGAGTACACACTGAGACACACTGAGACACACTGAGTACACACTGAGATACACTGAGACACTCTGAGACACACTGAGTACACACTGAGACACACTGAGACACACTGAGTACACACTGAGACACACTGAGTACACACTGAGACACACTGAGTACACACTGAGACACACTGAGACACACTGAGTACACACTGAGTACACACTGAGTACACACTGAGACACACTGAGTACACACTGAGACACACTGAGTACACACTGAGACACACTGAGACACACACAAATGGTGCAGATAAACAGAAACAAGGGACAACAAATGTAAAAAGTTATTAAAAGACAGAAAGTCATACAGAGTTATAGTAAGACAGAGACATAAAGAAAAAAAAAACAACGCAGAGGACAAAAAGACAAAACAAACAGAGAGTGAGGCGAGAGAAATAGAAATAGAGACATGAAGATGCAGTCATGCAGATGGAGATGTGGGACAGAAAGACACTGAGATAAAATTTAAAAAGACATTAGGACAGAGACAGTGATGCAGAGAGGAAAAAATGTTAAAAACAGATAGACAGAGAGAGACATGAAACAAAGACACAAACATACACAGAGACAAAAGGATAGAGAGACAGAGAGAGACAAAGACAGAGATATAAAGAAAACGCAATATGACAAAAAGAGGCAGGAAGAGAGAATCAGAGACAGTGTCGTAGTTTGTTTTTATAATAATATTATTATTGCTAATTAGACTAATTAATTTATGAGCTGACGGTGAATTTGGAAAGCATCTCCACACACACACACACGCACACACACACACTAATCCCGCTCTCTCTCCTTTGGCTCCATTCCTCGGAATGCTAATTGATTTTAATCGCCGACTGTAATTGAAGTGAAAACGGCCCAAATGAGGAGCGGCGGGAAAAAAGCGCTGGATAAAGATGTAAATGTCGCTGGTGTAGAACCCAGCTAGAAGTTAATCAAATCAATCAATTCATCCATCAATGGGTTTAATTAATCAATGAAAAAGTAGTGAAGGAGGGATGAGAGTTTTGAACGACAGAATGACAGAAAACTCTTCCGCTTCACAATAAAAGAGTTTCTGGAAAAGCTCCTGAGCTGGACGGCACTCGTCAACGTTTTAGACTTTCCGTATCGATCGGGTTCTACGCCGGCAACGCGGCTAATGCTATTGACGAGCCATCAGTCTCTCGCGCAGGAGCCGAAAAACAGGAGGGATGAGAAAGAGAGAGGGAAGAGGAAACGAGAGAGGGCGAGAGAGAGAGAGAGAGAGAGAGAGAAACATCGATGGACAGTGATGGAGAGAGGAGAGGATGGCCAAGATGCAAGCGCAGCAGACACGCTCGAGACCCTGTCCATGCTTTGGGAACACTAAATTAGAAAAAAGACAAAAGGGATGAGGGAGAGAGAAACTGTAAACAGCCGTATCGATCCCAAACTCCAGACCATCCAACTCGCACACTCGGCTCTTTCTGCTCGCCTACTTCCTGCAAGGAACTCATCTGTTCCCAGACCAACTTTCAGACTCGCGTGCAAGATAGTGTGTGAAATTGTGTGTTTGTCTTTGTGTGTGTGTGTGTGTGTGTGTGTGTGTGTGTGTGTGTGTGCAACTTAACTACTAGTCGGACGGGATTTGTTTTTTTTGTCGTTGTTGTTGTTTTTTTGTTTTTTTCAGAAATATGTCTGTACTTGAGCTTGTTGTAGGGGGGCGTGGTCTCGCTTGATCATGCCTAGGTCACATGACCATAACGTTTACGCATGACGGCTATAACAGTTATTAAACCTATTTCTCGACACGTTTTAACCGATTTTAAGCTTTAAATCTCCTTATATTACGGGCAGATCATTTTAATTCTTTCTACAAATAAATTGTTGTTAAAATGATCTGTCAATAGAGCAAGTCTATCTGAAGCTTGAAATGAGTAAAGCTCTCGAAATAGGTTTAATCATCTTATATTTTGTTGGGTTGTTGTAACAGGAAATACTCCAAAATTCCAAAATTCATGTCGATGGAATATGTGGATGGAAACATGGCTATTGTTCTGTGGTTTAAACTTTTGGTTTGGACAAGAGATGCTAGAAAATAGAAAATAGAAAAGAGCGAGTGCTTCACGCTTCCTGGAACGTCTTCATACTAAAGAAAAAGTGCAAAAGAGGAAATTTCCCACAGGATATAATGCAATCTTTACCACCATGTCAGTTCAGATGGGATGTACAGTGTATTACTCGGAGTAATTACCTGGACTGCTGCTCATTTTATAGACAGTAAAATACGGCGTGATCTTTCCATATGCACACACTGTAATAATTACTGACTTGAGGGATTCAGACTGAATCCACATGGAAAACTAATCCAGTCTGAATAGGGCTGTATTGTAGTGACTTTACGCTGAAAAGAGTGCAACACCGGCCTAGTGCTAAACTAAAGAAAGAAACAAGAAGCAGGCAGGAAACACGTCTCAGCTGATCGACTACATTTGGTGCAAAGGGTAAACTGTGTGCATTTTATTTTTGGCTGAAGTGCTGCTTGAGGTAGAGAGAAAGAGAGAGATAGAGAGCGAGAGAGAGAGAGAGAGAGACAGAGGGCGGGGCCATCTTTAACGATCTTAGCAGATTGATTAATAGGCTCATTTGTATTATAGACTGCTTTAAACACTCAGGCAATACTCAACATGGTGACTCAATATGCTAATAAAGCGACTTCGAATCAAATTGGAAGCAGTGGCAGAAGGAAAGACGGAGTTTAGGAGAGAACGGAGAGACGCGAGGGAGGGAGCAGAATGCTGAAGTCATCAGAAAGCCGTCCGTCCGCTCCGTAACGACCCCGACGAGATGGAAGTCCCTTTTAATTAAAGTGCAGCGAGATCAGTTAAGCAGATGGTTGCCGACAAATATGAGGAGGGAAAATAGGATGCGTAATGCTCCGAGCACTTATCGTCCCTGTTTCCTCACCGCCGGCCGGGACCGATAAACACCACCGGGCCGCGTTAATCAACCTCGGAACCTCTAAAGCCTCAGATAAGGACGGATTCGGGATCTGTGTAAATTAGCTGGGGATGTGGCGAGGACTCGGGGGCCGCACTCCGACACACAGGAGCCAAAACTCGGGATAATGAGTTCTGTGTGAAAGTTTCGGGAGGGGAAAAAAGGTGCTTTTAGTCTCAAATATTCCTCCTGTGTGTGTGTGTGTGTGTGTGTGTGTGTGTGTGTGTGTGTGTGTGTGGGTTTATCCCCCCTGTGGTTTGACTTCAGTGCCACCAGGACAAACACATGCTTATCAACAATGGAGAAAAAAGCAGGAAATAATGACGGAGCTGAACAGGTTAACGTGTTCTTCACCCCTTTTAAAATCCGAGGAGGGGAGTTATAGATAAGAGAGAGAGAGAGAGAGAGAGAGAGAGAGAGAGAGAGAGAGTTAAGAAAGCAAGACAGAGGGAGGCAGAAAGAAAGCGAGAGGGAGGAAGAGGGTTAGGGAGAGAGACAGGCAGTCTTTTCCTCCTAATATCTCTCTTTCGCTCTCTCTCTCACTTTACGGAAGGAGTCTCCACTTCAAGAGAATTTTACATTACATTTATGGCATTTGGCAGTCGCCCTTATCGAGAGCGACTTACATTGATCTCACTTATACATCTGAGCTGTTGAGGGCCTTGCTCAAGGGCCCAACATCGGCAGCATGGTGACTTGACTTCATGACCTTCCGATCTTAAGTCCAAGGTCTTAACCACTCAGCATTAGACAAGACTAAGAGAGAGAATAAAGAGAGGCGGGTGAGTGAATGACTGTTTATAGCTGCTATAACGTAAGTGACAACAGGAGCTAACTTGTTTCTGCGACTATAAACGGATAAAAAGTATAACGTGTCGTGTTTAATAAATAACATTGTAACTGTTGATGAGTTGCTGTGGTGTAAGAGGAATAAAACACTCAGGGACGTGCTGTTATGGGAAAATAATCAACTCTGGGGCAGTAACAGTAACTGCGCTGCATCACTCCACCCCGTCAGTCTTACTGTCGGCGTCAGAGTTAGATTTCTGTCACAACTCCTTAAAATCTGTTCTTATTCACAGACAAAACGATCAGTAAAGAAATCGATGTTTTTCCGCTCACTGTACACATCTGTATATATAATAACGCTGGCTA
Source organism: Cranoglanis bouderius (assembly GCA_023630585.1). Classification (NCBI taxonomy): domain Eukaryota; kingdom Metazoa; phylum Chordata; class Actinopteri; order Siluriformes; family Cranoglanididae; genus Cranoglanis; species Cranoglanis bouderius. Next base: position 1,913,776 of record CM042536.1, read on the forward strand.
GAAATAATCATTTGCACTCAGACTGCTGGTTAAACATCAGAACCGACACCGACACCGACACCGACACCGACATCACGTTTAAATATATTACAGATTTGAAAGTATTTTCTCAACCCGAAAGTTTTGGCACCGGAGCTAACACAGTGTGCTAACTACAGCCTCTTTTCTGATCTCAGAAATATTAATCACACAAAATCGTCCCGCTGCCAGAACCTCGGCATGCCCAGACGCTCGAACGCCTCCAGAAATGTCATTTCTGTCCCATTTATTATCCTCTCGTCCGAGCACTTAAGCTAACGGCTGATAAGAGCGCCCGAGTCCTGATGGGGAGGATTTCAGCACTGAAACAGACCTGCTCTGAAAAAAAGAAAAGAAATGCTGATAAGAGGGTACAGCTGGCCAAAACTTCTGTTTGCACAAATCCTACATGATCCACGGCGCACGGGAGAGGCCGATCTTTCATTCAGACAATAACCGAGAATGTTTCTCTTGGCGAGCTGCTTGCGTTTTTTTTATTTATTTATTTTTTACAGCGAAAAATTACAGAGCTTTTGTTCTCAACATTTCACATCACGCGGTGTGCTGAGCTCGTTATTAAAAAATGTTCATCAATCACCGACGTTTGATCTTTTTTTTTTTTTTTCTCTACACGCCAGAATCTGAAACCGAATCGGCGTTCGTCTGATTGCAAGCAAATCTGATCTGCACATCTGTGAAGTGATGATGGATGACAAGTTTAACCTTCAAATGTAGCCTTCTAAAGATCTCGATGTTCTTCTTCCTCCTAACTTTTAATGAAAACAAACACTGATATGATTTTATATCCGTATCACTGCAGACTGCAGATTTATTCTTATAACGTAACCGAGAACAGGAACTAACGTGTGTCATGGATAAAAAAAAGTAGAGATGCACTGATAATGTATCGGGTATCGGGTATCGATGGTGTGCTCAGATACCGACGTGTAATACCAGGTGATACCGTGTGACGTAATCGGAGTGTACGTTGTCGCGTTAATGAACAGACGACACGGAACGACAGCGATCTGGACATATTTCACGATTAAAGATCAAAGCAGAGCAGACTGCAAACTATGAAAATATGAAGAGGAGGAAGTACGGTATCAGTATGCTAGCAACTCACGCAGGCTAGGCAAGAAAAAACGTCTACAAACAACGCTAGGTGAGTGTAAATAATGTTGCTCAGTATGTCGTTCTTGACCATCAGCCGATATCGGTCGTCAACAACGAGGGATCCTGATGCAACGTAAACAAAGACGTTGTTTTGTATAGAAACACTTTTCTGGAGTTAAACGGAAACCGCTCTCGATTCGATCCGAGCGAACTGACGTAGATAGCTAACGCACTTTGTTTTGAAATCGACTAGCAGACGTTATAAAGAAGGAAACTAACAGTGTAAGTGCACGAACACGCACGTGTGGCCGCTATTTAAACCCGGGAAACATAAACAGAGCTAAATATAATGTTCTGTGATGTACCTGACTGATTAATACTAAGTAGGTGACTCATTTCAGTATCGGTATCATGACCCGTGACCCTTACGAAAAATCAAGGAGACTCCGCGATATGGACAATAAGCCTCTCGTCTAAAGTAAACGACGAATTATCCTTGAAACGATTGACTAGCATGTGCACTCCTTTATCCTGTCCTGTGTATTAGCACGAGATGATTTCCTCCTCCTCCTCCTCCTCCTCCTCCTCAGATTCCCAGATTAGGACAGTGGAATATCACATTTTTCCCAAAATACTTCCCGTTGTCAGGTTCTGATGAGTTTACACAGTTATCACATGATAGTAGAGAGGTGAAGAGAAATAAAAATGCATAAAACCTTGTAATGTTTTCCATCATACTCTGAAAGGTTTATATTAGGGGATTTTCTGCGTATCATTAAACACCACTAGAAATGTAGAAACATTTAGGAACCATTAGGACCATTATGGACCACCTTAAACACATGAATACCCATTGAGAACCAGTGGAAGTCTATAATGGTTTCTATCAGATTCCTAAATGTTTCCATCAGGGATTTTTAAACACCACCAGGATTTTCATTCATGTAGATCTTTCATGTTTCTTTCATGGGTAGATGATCACCAGCAGAATAAAGTTGGATTAGGAACCATTAGAACAATTACAAATCACCAGAAACACATTAAAATCCATTTTAAAAAAACAGTGGACAACTAACCACAACGTTTTGGAAGTTCTACCAATGAAAGAATGTCCTACTGGGTTCTAATGGTGTTTAATAATTACCAGGATATCTCTATTGGAAACCTTCAGGAATCTGATTGAAACCATTAAACCAATTTCTATTATGTGATGGAAACCATTAGGTTTCCAATACAGATATTCTGGTAATTATTAAACACCATTAGAACCCAGGAGGACATTCTTTCATTGGTAGAACTTCCAAAACGTTGTGGTTAGTTGTCCACTGTTTTTTTAAGGTCATATGTATTTGACAAAAAGGACAGCATGGGAGAGAGAACAGATTTAGAACCTCATGCCTTAAGTTTAGAATAAAGTACAAAAACTATATTTTGTCCAAATGGTTTTCGGAATTTCTGCTCATTTTCAGGTCATGTTCCTCCTTTTCCAAAAGGGAGAACATATGCAGACTCTCATTATTGTTGTGTGTCTTGTGTTAAGTCTTGTTGTGTCTTGAGTCTATATTACAGGATCATCCAGGATCATATTAACATCCATACATTTCTCCAGATTGATTTCGGAACTTCTATACTATTCAACACCTCGTTCCTCCTTTTCCATAACAGAAATACACTCACTGTCCACTTTAATAGGAACACCTGTACCTTTGCTCATTTATGCAGTTATCCAAATAGATGGGCTGGTTTGAGTTTTTCAGAAACTGCTGATCTTCTGGGATTTTTACACACAACAGTTTCTAGAGGTTACACAGAATGGTGCGAAAAACAAAAAACATCCTGTGAGCGGAGGGTCTGTAGACTGAAACACCTTGTTGATGAGAGAGACCAGAGGAGAATGACTAGACTGGTCTGAGCTGCCAGGAAGTCTATAGTAACTCAAATAATCACTCTTTACAACCGTGGTGAGCAGAAAAGCATCTCAGAACGCACATCACACCTTGAGGTGGATGGGCTACAACAGCAGAAGACCACAACAGATTCTTATGATGTCATCCAAGAACAGGAATCGGAGGCTATCATGGGCGCAGACTCGCCCAAACTGGACAGCTGAAGATTAGAGAAGATGGATAACTGCAGGTGTACAGGTGTTTCTTAAAAAGTGGATGGTGAGTGTATGTTTTTGTAAAGGTCATATGTGTTCCACAAATATGAGAATAAGAAAGTAGATGTAGAACCTCAGTGTCTTGTTGTGCCTTGAGTTTATATAATCGCAGGACAACATCCGTATTTTTGTCTGCATCGATGTTGGAATTTCTGCACTTTTCCGGGCCTTGTTCCTCCTTCTCCATGTTTTTAAGGTCACATGTGAACATGAACATGGAAGTTCTATTGTTATTGTACAAGCATAACAACATTTGTGTTCAAATCCATTTCCGCAAAATTCATTTCCAGCCGAATTTTTAGAAGCGTGTGGTGTTTTGATCCCGGCCGGAGCAGGAAGAGGTTATGGAAGGTAAAACAGATGTGTGTATGATGACAGCTGCTTGGAAACACGTGAGTGTATCACAGACACCGTGATGGCTTACACCTGAATTCCCCTCGTTCTCACACGGAGCATGTGGAACCGATCGCCGAGAGTCACACACAGCCGTGACGGCCTCAAAGGGCCGCAGAACACACCGCGGGCGAAACGTCGAAACAGTGCCAACACACACACACACACACACACACACACACACACACACAGCTGGCTTGGCTGCAGAAGAGCAGGATGAGGAGAGAAAAGGTGTGTTGTACAAAATGGAATAAGAGGAAAAGTGTGTGTGTGTGTGTGTGTGTGTGTGTGTGTGTGTGTGTGTGTGTGTGTGTGTGTGTGTGTGTGTTGGCATTGTTTTGACGTTTCCCCCGCGACAACCAACTAACTCACACTAACACAGTTTCCCTTATTTGTCTATCTGCCTGTCTGCCTATCTGTCTGTCTGTCTGTCTGTCTATCTGTTGGCCTGTCTGTCTGTTTGACTGCTTATCTGTTCGCCTGTCTGTCTGTTTGTCAATAATTGTCTGTCTATCTATCTGTCTGTCCATGACTGTCTGTCTGTCTGCCTGTCTGTCTGTTGGCCTGTCAGTCTGTCTATCTGTCCATGACTGTCTGTCTGTCTGTCTGTCTGACTGTCTGTCTGCTGGCCTATCTGTCTGTCTGACTGTGTGCCTGTCTGTCTGTTGGCCTGTCTGTCTGTCAATGATTGTCTGTCTATCTGTCTGTCTCTTTGTCCATGCCTGTCTGCCTGTCTGTCCATGACTGTCTGTCTGTCTGTGCCTGTCTGTCTGCCAGTCTGACTGTCTATGCCTGTCTGTCTGTCTGTCTGTCGGCATGTCTGTCTGTCTGTCTGTATGTGTGTCTCTCTGTGTATATATCTGCCTGTATATCTATATGTCTGTCTGTCTGTCTGTTGGCCTGTCTGTCTGTCTTTCTGTCTGTTGGCCTGTCTGTCTGTTTGTCAATGATTGTCTGTCTATCTGTCTGTCTGTCCATGACTATCTGTCTATCTGCCTGTCTGTCTGTTGGCCTGTCTGTCTGTCTATCTGTCCATGACTGTCTGTCTGTTGGCCTGTCTGTCTGTCAATGATTGTCTGTCTATCTGTCTGTCTGTCTGTCTGTTTGTCCATGCCTGTCTGCCTATCTGTCTGTTGGCATGTCTGTCTGTCTTTCCATGACTGTCTGTCGGTCTGACTGCCTGTCTGTCTGTCTGTCTGTATGTGTATCTCTCTGTGTATATCTCTGCCTGTATATCTATATGTCTGCCTGTCTGTCTGTTCATACATGTCTGTCTATTTATTTTTCTCTGTATACATCTGTCGGTCTGTCTGTCTATATGTCTCACTCTCTATCTATCTACACCACCTGGCAAAAAACGGTGGAATCACCACTTAGAGGACGTTCACCCGGCTTTTTGTTTTTTTTTACTTTGTAAATAAACTCATCACAGATATGACACAGAACAATTTCTGTTTAATAGCTGAACATTCTGGCTTCGTGAAACACACCTCAAACAAATTAAACGAAATTAGTTTAATTAATAGTGAATTTTTTTCCAAATCAAGTTGAGGAAAAAAAATTATGGAATCACCTTGTAATTTTCATTTCTAAAACACATACCGAGTCTAAAAATGCAAATGAGTCTGCAGTTGGACTTTTTGAAAGGAAACACGGCCCCAACTAGAGAGCTGTCAATTGAAACAATGGAAATGGATTATAAAACTCCTTCAAGAAGGAAATCTGACACGGAGTGTGGCAGAAGATGTTGGTTGTTCCCTGTCAGCTGAGTCTAAAATTTGGTGCAAGTGTAAACAAAATGGGAAGGTTATAAAAGGAAAACATACCGTTCGACCAAAGAAGACGTCAAAGCCTCGGGATAGAAAACAAAAGCAATATGTCTTTAAAATAGAAAATGCACAACAAAATAAATGAAGAACAAATGGGTGGAAACTGGAGTCAATGTTTGCGATCATGGAGTGTGGATGATTGGATGAAAGTGATAATCAGTGATGAATCATGAATCTGCTTTGGCCAAGGAGACGATGCTGGAACTTTTGTCTGGTGCCGTTCTAATGAAACATATAAAGATGACTGTCTGAAGAACACAATCAGATTTCCCCCACTCATTAATGATCTGGGGTTAGGACCAGGAGGGACCTCAACAGTCAATGCACAGGTGTACACTGACATTTTGGACAATTTTCTCATTCCATCGATATAAAATAGGTTTGGTGGTGATGACGTCATTGTTCAGGATGATGACGCATCTCACCATAGAGCAAAGAGTGTTAAAGCTTTTCCTCAGGAACGGCAGTTCAGTCAATCTGACTGAAAATCCATGGTGGAAATTTAAAAAAATTGGTCCATGACAAGTCTCCATCCTGCAAAGCTGATCTGTCAACCGCTATTCGAGAAAGTTGGAACCAGCTTGATGGAGAATATTGTTTCTCATTAGTGAAGTCCATGCCTCAAAGTATTCAGGCCATCATAAAAGCCTGAGGAGGAGCATCAACGTACTAACTGTGAAATATTTGTTGATGATCCCATAATTTTTTTTTCCTCTACTTGATCTGGAAAAAAAATACGCCATCAATTAAAACAATTAAATTTAATTAGTTTGATGTGTTTCACCACAGAATGTTCAGCTATTAAACAAAAATTGTTTTGTGTCATATCTGTGACTTCTGTCTGTCTGCCTGTCCTGGACTGATGTTAGTGAACAGTGAGACCCGAAACCTGGGTGTAGCTCCTGCTAACGCTAACGCTCTGGCGACCGCAGCTCTGACACGGATAACGCGATCCCATCATGTCTCGATGACCTCATCGCTGTGGAGGTTTTTGTCACCGTGGTGACGGCTGTCACATCTCAGTATGCTCTATCGATTCCCCGTATCTGTTACCCAGAACCGCTAGAACCCGATACGCTTTTAACAGAGCCAAGCACACTCCAGCGCATGCTAGCACACACGCTAACACACACGCTGGTGGGTGCTGAAGCTCGTGGGAAAAATAGAACACGTCTAGGCTTCATGTTGAGTTAAAAGCCATTTAAAAAAATACTAATAGCTGTTTAATGTTAGAGCGCTAATCTCATATGCTAACTGATTAGCACAGATTATGTAGCAGAATATTAGCTAGCTAATGAGTAATCAGCTAGCGATGTTCTTTTCTTTTTACCATAATGCTAGTTGTATGTGTTTATCATCTTTTAGCACCCTGTTTTAACTTTAGCTTACTGTATATACATACAGTGCTAACCTCATATGCTAACTGCTAATTAGCTGATGCTAATTAGCTGTTCTTTGTAACAAAGCTAAACCTATTTTTTTTTTTTTTTTTTAGCAGGAAGCTGGCAGGCTAAGCGGAAAGCTAGCTATATATAGATAGTGGCGACGTTTTTAGCTCCTGTCTATTTTCTGTCAGGAAAATATCTGGGTGGCTTTATGTAAAGTCCTAATATTACATGTTAACTGCTAATTCATAGATTAGCTAGCACGATACTAGCTAGCAATCTCCTAAAGCTAGCAATATTCCGTAAAAGGTTCTGAATTTAGTGTACCTTGGTCTTCACAGGATTTAGCTGTGTGTGTGTGTGTGTGTGTGTGTGTGTGTGTGTGTGTGCTAGCATCCTAAACCTAAAGCTAGCAATGTTCTTTGAAGCATAAAGCTAGTTGTCATATGTGTTTAGCATCTCTGTGTTTTCTGTTATGATTTAAATACAGTGCTTATCTTGAATGCTAATCGCTAATTAGCTGATTTGCTAGCATTTGCTAGAAAATAAGCTAATAATCTTCGCTTTTCTTTTTGAAGTGTCTAAGTATGTGTGCCCCAAGCCGCACATTTTTCCTGACTAGCATTAATGAGTTCTACTTTTTCATCAAACACATACGGTTTGGGACGCAGCCATCGTTTGACAAAGTGCAATTGGAACATCTCCATCCATTAAAACACACAAAAAAAGGGCAGTTAAAGTTAAACAGAGGCAGTGGGAGTGTGTCCGACATCCCTTCACGTTCCACAAACACTCTCTCGTCTGATTTCTGAGGAATAAAACACGGTTCTGGCGCTCGCCTCAGAGAACTGGATCTCCGTCAAACCGCCGCTTTATTGCTAACAAATGCTGGGTTTGATACGAGCTACAGCGAGGGGGGAAAAAAACCCTCGAGTGTTTGTGCTGGAGGTGAAAATGAGTCGCTAACGTCGACGCCGCAGAAATGATTCCGCTTTAATGCCGCAGCGCTTTTCTGGTCATTAGCGCCGCTTTGAAGAGCAGAGCTTGGGAAATGTGACAGAAAGGAAAACTCACTTTTCCTACACAAATCCCAAAAAATCCACATCCGACTGGAGCGGAATACTTCGGAAAAAAAGTTTCGTTGTGTTTTTAAAAGAGAACAGTTTTTCTGTCTTTCTATATTTGTCTGTCTGTCCACCTGTCTGTCTGTCTGTATGTATGTCTGTCTTTCTGTCTATATACACCTATCTGTCTGTCTGTATGTACAGTATGTCCGAGTGTCTATATACATCTGCCTGCCTGTCTGTCTGTCTGTCTGTCTGTCTGTATGTATGTATATTTGAGTGTCTATATACAACCCCAATTCCAAAAAAGTTGGGACGCTGTGTAAAATGTAAATAAAAACAGAATGCAATGATTTGCAAATCTCATAAACCCATATTTTATTCACAATAGAACACAGAAAACATATCAAATATTTAAACTGAGGAAACATTTTAAGGAAAAAATAAAGTAATTTTGAATTTGATGGCAGCAACACGTCTCAGAAAAGTTGGGACAGGGCCATGTTTACCCCTGTGTAGCATCCCCTCTTCTTTTAACAACAGTCCGTATACGTCTGGGAACTGAGGAGACCAGTTGCTGGAGTTTTGGGAGAGGAATGCTGTCCCATTCGTGTCTGATAAAGGATTCTAGCTGCTCAACAGTCCTGGGTCTTCTTTGTCATATTTATCGTTTCATGATGCACCAAATGTTTTCATTGGTGAAAGGTCTGGACCGCAGGCAGGCCAGTTCAGCACCCGGACTCTTCTACTACGAAGCCATGCTGTTGTAATAGATGCAGTATGTGGTTTAGCATTGTCTTCCTGAAATATGCAAGGCCTTCCCTGAAAAAGACGTCGTCTGGATGGAAGCAGATGTTGCTCTGAAACCTGTATACACCTTTCAGCATTGATGGGGCCTTTCCAGATGTGCAAGCTGTTCATTCCATAGGCACTAATGCACATCCACATACCATCAGAGATGCAGGCTTTTGAACTGAGCGCTGATAAAAAGCCAGATGGTCCCTCTCCTCTTTAGTCCTCTTTAGTTTAGAGGACACGGCGTACATGGTTTCCAAAAAGAATTTCAAATTTCGATTCATCTGACCACAGAACAGTTTTCCACTTTGCCTCAGTCCATTTTAAATGAGCTTTGGCCCAGAGAAGACGGCGGCGTTTCTGGATCATCTTCACATATGGCTTCTTCTTTGCATGATAGAGCTTCAACCAGCATTTGTGGATGTCACGGCGAACTGTGTTCACAGACAGTGAGTTCTGGAGGTGTTTCTGAGCCCATGCAGTGATTTCCGTTACAGAATCAGGCCTGTTTTTAATGCAGTGCCGCCTGAGGGCCCGAAGATCATGGGCATGCAATATTGATTTTCACCCTTGTCCCATGCGCACAGCAATTTTTCCAGATTCTCTGAATCTTTTGATGATATTATGTACTATAGATGATGAGAAAGTGTTCAGCAATTTTACGTTGAGGAACATTATTCTGAAATTGTTCCACAAATTGTAGACGCAGTTTTTCAGAGATTGGTGAACCTCTGCCCATCTTTACTTCCGAGAGACTCCGCCTCTCTAAGATACTCTTTCTATACCCAATCATGTTACTGACCTGTTGCCAATTAACCTAATTAGTTGCAAAATGTTTCTTTTTAGTAACACTTATTTTTCCAGCATTTGTTGCCCCGTCCCAACTTTTTTGAGACGTGTTGCAGCCATCAAATTAAAAATTACCATATTTTTCTCTTAAAATGGTCCATTTCTTCAAACATGTGATATGTTTTCTATGTTCTATTCGATTTCTATTCTATTTCTATGTGTGACGTGTGAAACGTTAACTCGAGTAAAAGTGGACAATTATGACATCACCACTGAGGAAAATCCCACCAGTTCCCACCATCCCACCACACTAAGCTCCCTTAAATCAGAAAAGCCATCCAAAAGTGTGTGTGTGTGTGTGTGTGTGTGTGTGTGTGTGTGTGTGTGTGTGTGTTGTCATTATTGGAATCCTTAAGGCACTGTGACACGTTTCCAGGTTTCCCCAGGAGGCAACCACCCCAGGAGGCAACCACGCTTTGAAGCTTATTCTGAACACACTCTCTTCTACTAGCAACACTAATCCCCTTATACTGACAACACTAATCCCCTTCCTCTGCACACTCCCTTCTACTAGCAACACTAATCCCATTCTTCTACACACTCCCTTCTAAAAGCAACACTAATCTCCTTCCTCTACACACTCCCTTCTACTAGCAACACTAATCTCCTTCCTCTATACAATCTCTTATACTGACAACACTTATCCCGTTCTTCTACACACTCCCTTCTACTAGCAACACTAATCCCCTTCTTCTATGCATTCTCTTATACTGACAACACTAATCGCCTTCCTCTACACACTCCCTTCTACTAGCAACACTAATCCCTTTCTTCTACACACTCCCTTCTACTAGCAGCACTAATCTCCTTCCTCTACACACTCCCTTCTACTAGCAACACTAATCCCGTTCTTCTACACACTCCCTTCTACTAGCAACACTAATCTCCTTCCTCTACACAATCTCTTATACTGACAACACTTATCCCGTTCTTCTACACACTCCCTTATACTAGCAACACTAATCCCCTTCTTCTATGCATTCCCTTATACTGACATCACTTATCCTCTTCCTCTACACACTCCCTTCTACTAGCAACACTTATCCCGTTCTTCTACACACGCCCTTCTACTAGCAACACTAATCCCCTTCTTCTATGCATTCTCTTATACTGACAACACTAATCGCCTTCCTCTACACACTCTCTTCTACTAGCAACACTAATCTCCTTTCTCTACACACTCCCTTCTACTAGCAACACTAATCCCTTTCTTCTACACACTCCCTTCTACTAGCAGCACTAATCTCCTTCCTCTACACACTCTCTTCTACTAGCAGCACTAATCGCCTTCCTCTACACACTCTCTTCTACTAGCAACACTAATCTCCTTTCTCTACACACTCCCTTCTACTAGCAACACTAATCCCTTTCTTCTACACACTCCCTTCTACTAGCAGCACTAATCGCCTTCCTCTACACACTCTCTTCTACTAGCAACACTAATCTCCTTTCTCTACACACTCCCTTCTACTAGCAACACTAATCCCTTTCTTCTACACACTCCCTTCTACTAGCAGCACTAATCGCCTTCCTCTACACACTCTCTTCTACTAGCAACACTAATCGCCTTCCTCTACACACTCTCTTCTACTAGCAACACTAATCTCCTTTCTCTACACACTCCCTTCTACTAGCAACACTAATCCCTTTCTTCTACACACTCCCTTCTACTAGCAGCACTAATCTCCTTCCTCTACATACTCTCTTCTACTAGCAGCACTAATCTCCTTCCTCTACACACTCCCTTCTACTAGCAAAACTAATCCCCTTCTTCTATGCATTCCCTTCTACTGACAACACTAATTTCCTTCCTCTACACACTCTCTTCTACTAGCAACACTAATCTCCTTTCTCTACACACTCCCTTCTACTAGCAACACTAATCCATTTCTTCTACACACTCCCTTCTACTAGCAGCACTAATCTCCTTCCTCTACACACTCCCTTCTACTAGCAGCACTAATCTCCTTCCTCTACACACTCTCTTCTACTAGCAGCACTAATCTCCTTCCTCTACACACTCCCTTCTACTAGAAACACTAATCCCCTTCCTCTACACACTCTCTTCTAATAGCAACACTAATCCTTTCTTCTATGCACCCCCTTATACTGACAACACTAATCCCCTTCCTCTACACACTCCCTTCTACTGACAGCACTTATCCTCTTCCTCTACACACTACCTTCTGCTGACAACACTAATCCCCTTCTATACACACTCACTCCCTACTCCCTACTCCTTACACCTAGGACTGAAGAAACTTGAGCACTATGTAGCAAACATTGTCCCAAACCATTCACTCTATAGGCCACATAAGCATTATTATAACTCCAATGTGGGAGTGTCCCAAAACCATTCACTATATACTGTAGGCCACAATAATGCCATAAAAGCACAGGGCTTTATGGTTAAGTGGATGAGTCTGCACTTCCTGTTCCTGTTGGCCGTGGCTCTGTGCCCCCTCGCTCACTCGCTCACTCGTTGTCAGCACTTAGTGGACATCTGTGCAGTGCCAAAGTTCTCCACATGGCACGAGCACTGAAAGAAAAATGAACGTGTTCCTGCAGTGGCACTCGACACAGCGTGAGGAAGAAAAACAGAGAGAGACGTTCAGCGGACGCAGCAATTAGTGACCCACCCTGAACACACACGGAGATGGGGGGGGAGAGAGAGAGAGAGAGAGAGAGAGAGAGAAACACACACACACAGAGTGAGAGGGAAAGAGAGACACAGAAAGAGAGAGACACACATAGAGAGATAGAGAGAGAGAGACACAGACAGACAGACAGATGCTAGCCGTATGGTCATGCTAATACACTGAAGAGCTTTACAGTGGTTGGGAAATTAATCACCTGTAACACTGCTGGGACCCTGAGAGCTGCTGATAACCAGCAGTATTATCTTTTATCTCACATTCACACTAAACACCACGAGTTAAACAGAAATGGATAAAAATGACAGGAATGACAAAATGAATCCGTTACAGTAAAATACTGAGTGACGCGGTGGTGTGATGAACCACAGCTACTGTTTGTTTACCAACAATTATAATGTACTACTTATTCAAGAACGACACGTCATACTTTTTATCCAATTATAGTTACATTTAATGTTAGTTCTTGTTCTCACTTACGTTATAGCAGCTATAAACAGTCGTTCCCTCACCAGCATGTCTTTATTCTTGAAGTTAATAAGACAAAAAAAAACGCAAAGAAGCGTGAACTCCTCTGTCCTGAAGATGTCGGGAAACTTAAAGTGACAGCTTCACCTCTGACTGTTACACAGCGCTGACACTGGAGACTCCTTCCATCATACATTTACGGCATTTGGCAGACGCCCTTATCCAGAGCGACTTACATTTATCTCATTTATACATCTGAGCAGTTGAGGGTTAAGGGCCTCGCTCAAGGGCCCAACAGTGGCAGCTTGGAGGTGCTGGGGTTTGAACTCAAGACCTTCTGATCAGAGGTCCAGCGTCTTAACCACTGAGCTGCTCACCTGCTCTACTGTCAGAGAATGAACAACACCTTCTGACCAATCACAGTCCGTGAGAACAGGAACTAATAATTAACTAGAAATGGATAAAAAGCGTGACGTGTCCTTAATAAATAATAAATAAAAAATTTTAATGGTTGGTAAATAGCAGTGTAATAAAAAAAAAAAAAGATGAAAGAGGAAAGCAGATGAGCAGCAACACTTGTGAGAGGAAAGTGTGAGGATGGAGAGAGCAGCGCATCGGGGCAGGTCCCGTGTGTGTGTGTGTGTGTGTGTGTGTGTGTGTGTGTGTGTGTGTGTGTGTGTGTGTGTGTGTGTGTGTGTGTGTGTGTGTGTGTGTGTGTGTGTGTGTGTGTGTGTGTGTGAGTTCAAGGGGAGCGGCCTTAATGACTCCCAGATCACCACACGCGCTGTGAGCCGGGAACGAGGGAGAGAAAGTGCGAGAAGGTGTGTGGAAAAAGAGGGCAGGAACGGCAGAATTCCCCGAGCGGCGGCTCTGGCGCAGGAACTGAGCTGCTTTTGGCTCGCGCTGCGTTCCGGGGGAGTGCTATAAAAAGACAAAAGAGGCAGGAGGCCATGTGGAGTGACTCCTGAAAGGGAGAAAACACCCACTCCATAATCCCAGGACACACAGATACACACACACACACTCTCTCTCTCTCTCTCTCTCTCTCTCTCTCTCTCTCACATACACACACACACACACACTCATACACACTAGGATATGTGTGTGTAATCATTAGCGCACTCTTACTTACGTAAAGGATGAAAATAGACACGAGCTTCAGCGCTCGGTGAATATCAAACTCAGCCCAAGGCTCACACAGGGTCTCAGTGTGTATACATAAACACACACACACACACACACACACACACACACACAAACACACACACACAGTGACACACAGACGCACCCAAGCACATGTTGCTTCAATAGAATCGTTGTCACACACGACTCCTACAGATATCCCGGGTTTAATGCTTCGAGCATGAGGTAAGACACGGAAAAAAAAAGAAGTGGGCCGGGGAAATTTATAAAAATGTCTGACTTCTCGAGATCTGTTCAATCCAAGGCCTTGTTTATTTTATCGGATTTCATTTCAGTTTATTTATTTATTTGTTTGTTCCTTTATTTATTTTCATTTTTTTTGTCACTTCAGAATCAGGTTGTTTTAATGCACGCAAATGTCCGATCTCAAATTCGCTTTAAAAAACAAAAAACAAAAGAAAAAACAGTGCTAGACAACGCCGACAAACACTCGGAGCATGAGGTGAGATACACTGTGGGCTGTAAAAATAAATAAATAAATAAATAAAAGAAAGAAAGAAATGAAGGGGACTGGAATTTTTAAATGAAAATTAATTTTATATATATTTATTTTATTTAACCACGATTTTCACTCCAAAGATTTTGTATTATTTTTTATTTTATTTTGTTTCTTTTTTAAAGCGCGTAACATATACAATTTCACACACCTTTTTTATTCAAGAAAGTAAAAAAATAAATTAAATTTTAAAAAAACAACAAAACAGTGCATGGCAGCAGAGACAGATTTCTATGGATTGTTTGTTTGTTTGTTTGTTTGTTTGTTTGTTTGATGTCCAATCACACACAGTTGCTTTAAAAAGAACAGTGCAGTGCATCTCAGTTAAACACTCCTAATTTTAATACTTTGAACATCAGATAAGACATAAATGATGGAACTATTTAAAAAATAAATAAATTAAAAGATAGGAGTATGGATATTTACTTTTTTTTTTTTTAAATCAGATATTTTTTTTGTCACCACAAGGCCTCTGTTCTTTTCTTTTCTTTTCTTTTCTTTTCTTTCCTTTTCTTTATAATGACCTGTCACTCTGGATCCAGATTATTATTTATATTTATTTATAAATAAAAACAACGCAAGGCAACTCTGGTAAACACGGTTAGGTTTTTTTTGTCTTTAAGAGAACGTAGAGGTCTCTGGCTCTCGTCCCGGTGTAAATGCGTTCCCGATGCATCGCTCTATCTTTCCCAAGGCAAGGTGTGAGGTGTGGAGAAAAAGCCGCTGCTCCGAGGATGAACTTTACTGTGGGAGGTCCACTTATTATTAAATACCTCTGGAACGGATCGAGCTTTCTCAATGCCAACCGAGGGCATCCAGTGGGCAGAGGAGGAACCCGAGCAGTACCCAGAATAAAGGAAGAGAGATGTTGGGGGGGGGTTTGGGGTGAAGGAGAGAACCTGGCTGCCTGGGTGTTCGGTACTTGGCAGGGTTTCGGCCCGAGGCTCACTGATCTGCGCCCAAGTTTATTTACAAGCCTATTAATGTGCGAGAATCACCAAACACTAACTAATCCCCACTCCTCCTCTTCTTCCCCCCATCTGCTTTTTACTGCTTTTGTTCACTTGATGGCTCCTGGCGCTGAACGAGTGGCACTGGTGGTCGTGTTGTACAACAAACACATTAGCTGTTGGCCTCACACACACACACACACACACACACACACACACACACACACACACACAGATACACAGCAGGCAAGTCGTCGCTTTAGTAGTTTTTGTAGGTCGTTTTTAATGCTTTACTTAACAAGTCACATTGCTAATCAAACCTACAAATTCATCACAAACGTCTTCTGATCGTTTCTAAAGCCGCGTTTCCACTGCAGGATCTTTAGCACTTGCACTCCTTAAAGGAAGTCTCCATCTGAGAGGTGAGAACGGCGAGCTCATTAGTAGAACACAAAATTCAACCGATTCCCACCAAAGACGGCTGAAGACTTTACTGAAAGATTTGTCAGTTTAAGAAATTTGTGATTAAGATTAAAATATGAAGCTCGTCTTCAAATCCACCAATAGGAGGACGGCACAGTCGGTACTGGACAACAACAAGTCTCTTTATTACATCAAGCTCACTTTTAGTGTATTAGTGTGTTAGTGTATTAGTGTATTAGTGTGTTAGTGTGTTAGTGTGTTAGTGTATTAGTGTATTAGTGTGATAGTGTGTTAGTGTGTTAGTGTGTTAGTGTATTAGTGTGTTAGTGTATTAGTGTGTTAGTGTCTTAGTGTGTTAGTGTGTTAGTGTGTTAGTGTATTAGTGTGTTAGTGTATTAGTGTGTTAGTGTGTTAGTGTATTAGTGTGTTAGTGTGTTAGTGTATTAGTGTGTTAGTGTGTTAGTGTGTTAGTGTATTAGTGTGTTAGTGTGTTAGTGTGTTAGTGTGTTAGTGTGTTAGTGTGTCAGTGTATTAGTGTATTAGTGTATTAGTGTATTAGTGTGTTAGTGTATTAGTGTGTTAGTGTGTTAGTGTGTTAGTGTGTTAGTGTGTCAGTGTATTAGTGTGTTAGTGTGTCAGTGTGTCAGTGTGTCAGTGTGTTAGTGTGTTAGTGTATTAGGGCCACGCTGATCGATGACGTGAGCAGAACGTATGAAAGTAATTCTCTTTAATCACAGGTCTATCGTTAGAGGATCTTCATCATACAGTATAATATATCTGATATGAAGACACACACACCATCACACACCATCACACACCATCACACACCATCACACACCATCACACGGGCTGTTATAGAATTTTACCGAGCATGACATAGCGTGACGAGGAATAATCGAAATTAACCACCGAAATCACAACCATTTAAGGTAAGATACTACAAGCTATTTATTTTTCAAAACAATACACATTGCAATTAATCTTCAGCAGATCATTTTTATATGGGAACTTTTCTTTTAAAAAAATACATGTATTTATACAAATGAGGCTTCATCAAAATAAATGTTTAAATTTACATATATAATCATTTATTTATTGTTTAATTATGAATATACCATGCACTGCTCTAAATAATTGTGTTTTTATGCCATTTTCAGTTAAAAATCCCATCCATATATCCAACAATTATTTTGAGGAAATCGTCTGTAATATGTTTTTAATTAGGAATATTTATGAATATGCAACATTTCATGAATGCAGCTCATCTAGAAACTGAGCTTTCTTAGGTTCTGAGCATAAAATAAAACAGATTTTGATTAAAAATAAATAAATATATATTGATTGTAATGTGTTTCAGCTCTAGTCGGCATGGTTTATACGGTTTATAAAGGAATTTGAGGTGCATATCATAACGACACATACATCTGCGTTTATATGAAGAAGCAAAAGCTTTTCAGGGATATACTGTACGGCGAAGTGGGCGGAGCTTAAAACCTTCTTCAAAGTTGCGTACTTTAAAGTTTCAGGTGATGCGTCGGTCACGGGTTTAAATAAAAACAAAAACAGTGAAATAAACATTTTTCTGTTGAGTTTTGATGTTTTTATTGCTGCAGTCTAACAGAAGACATGTCCGATTATCCAAAAATGTTAAAAAAAAAAAAAAGATCGGACACAGTAAATTCTGCTTTGGGGAGAGAAGCAGGATGGTTTCCCCCCCCCCAAAATAAATAAATAAATAAATAACTCGAACAAATGCTTTCCCCTGTCGTTACCAGATTCGACGAATGCTGTGACCATCATGCAAACCAGATGCCTGTTGATATCGTTTCATGAAAATGCCGAACCGTAATCTGATTTCCGGAAGCCACGTCACCGATGATGGATCTCTGCCCTCGCTCTTCCCCAAGAGAGCTCCGAGTGTAATACGCTAAATTCACATTTACAGGGAAATCTGTTTATACGCAGTGAAACGAGGCCTCGTTAAGAAGACGTGGTGCCTCCGGGAACCAGGAACAACCTCGTCCCGCTTTGCTAATTTGCAAATGTGTGTGTTAGACGCATTAGACAGATCCAGAAGGCCATGTGGTCAGCCGCTAATGCAGAAAATGTCATGCTGCACGTCGTACAGGTCCCTTTCATACACACGGCGAAACGAAAACCAGACGGTAATTACTGCAGACGATACGGAGGATAAATGCACTAACACTGCGCTGATTTAAATACGGAAAGGTCAAGAGCTTATAAACATGTTAGAGTGGGTTCCTTCAAGGTGACTAGCACGAGATAGCAAACACACACACACACACACACACACACACACACACGCACACACACACAATCAGCCAGGTCATGTAATAAAAAAAAGACACTCGGACCAGAAACCAGTCAAGTGTTTGTTACTGTTGCTAGGCAACTGGGAAACATGGACCAAATTACTCACTTCTGTTAATGATTTAGCTAGGTAGCAGAATTTTATTTATTTATTTTTTGCTAGCTGGCTAAACCAAACCTCAACAAGTTCTACGATTCAGGAAATTCAGAGACTGCTTTTAAACATGGTGTCACATCCACATCCAAATTTAAATGCAGAACATAACACAACCAGAGTAAACTATTAGAAAAAAAAACAAAAAAACACATTCTTTAAGGGTTATTTGTGCTGATAAGCATTGTTCGTTTAAGTACATGGTTCTACTTGAAACCCTGGAGAGAACGAGAGACTCTGTTACAGGGTTCTAAATAGCTTTAAGGGTTCATAAGGGACAGGAACATAAGAAAGACCAGAAACCAATTACGTGTTCAACACTGTTGCTAAACTTCTCTGAAGATAATACAAACAGCCCTGCTGAAAAACAATAGAAACCATCGCAGAAATTCTAATGGTTTCCACTACAAATACCATTACAAACCATCCGCTAACCATTAAAACCATTACCATTATTGGTCCTTAATGGTCTCCACTAGACATAACATGCCACCAATAGAAGGCAACAAATGACCAGTAGAGACCCACAGGGACCATTACAGTTTTCATTAAAACCAATACAATTCCTATTATAACCATTAAAACCATTACAAATTCTTTGAAGGTTTCTATTGTGTTTTTCAGCAGGGGGATCACACTTTTAGAGAAAAGAAGACTTGAATATAATGGTTTTGTATTAGGAGTTCTTAGTTCTTAACCCAGAAATGGGTTCTTCTATGAAACTCTCTCTAACAGGGACACACTGTTGTAGGGTTTTCCATAGAACCGTTAAGCATTCCCTTCTGAGCGAGAAGAACGTAAGAGAAGAAAGCGGCTAAAAATTTAGCTACCTATCACAAAAAGAAAACTTCATGCTAGCTAGCTAGAAGGGTTTTGTCGTAGTGAGAAACTTGTAAATGCTGAGATTCAACTTTTAGATTTCTAAATTCTCGTTAACATGGAGACACAGAAAACAAATGCAGAGCACGCTCTAACCAAAAAGAGAACCACTCAAAAGCTCTTTAAGGGCTCTTTGCATTGATAAGTGTTCTTAGTTTCATAAAATGGTTCTACGTGAGACCCTCTCTGAAAGAGAAACACTGTTAGTGGGTTTTACATTGAACCATTAAGAGTTCCCCTGAGAGGAACTGAAGAACATAATGAATAATCACATTCCACCACAAAAAAAAAAAAAAATTCAAGGGTTCCTCTAGAGTGACAAATAAAAGTAATGTTTAGGGTTCTAGATTTAGCCTTTTACTTTGGCTTGCTAATTAGAGTTCTATACCCAGGTTCCTGTTGATCTTTAATTCCTCTGTACTGCATTTATTTTTATCAGTCCACTGATAAAATTCCTCCAACAGGAAGTGGTGTTGGGAAAAAAGTAACCCCTGTCTTCATATGAGGATCTCATGAGGATCCACCACATGAGTAAATAGGGACAGAAACGATGTTCTCATGTGAGGTCTAGAATGTAAAAATATGTTAAAAAGAGAAAAGTCAGGTTTTTCTATGCAGATGTTCATAATTAACATAACGAACAGGTGGGAAACATGCTAATGACAGCAGCAGGCCATCGCCGGAATGTTCCCCAGGCATCCTCACATGTGTAGGACACCAAACATGACATGATGACATCATCACTATTTCAGGTTTGCAAAAATGAAATTTGTAAATCAATTTGATTACTGCATATAAACCTATGTTCCTTCTCACATTATAACAAGAAAACATTGTGCAATATTGGAACACTGTGGAATGCTGTAACACACTCTGGAATGCTGTAACACACTGTGGAATACAGTAACACAATGTGGAATGCTGTAACACGCTGTGGAATACAGTAACACAATGTGGAATGCTGTAACACGCTGTGGAATACAGTAACACAATGAGAAATGCTGTAACACTGTGGAATGCTGTAACACACTGTGGAATGCTGTAACACACTGTGGAATACTGTAACACACTGTGGAATGCTGTAACACACTGTGGAATGCTGTAACACACTGTGGAATTCTGTAACACACTGGAATTCTGTAATACACTGTGGAATTCTGTAACACAATGTGGAATGCTGTAACACACTGTGGAATGCTGTAACACACTGTGGAATACTGTAACACACTGTGGAATGCTGTAACACACTGTGGAATACTGTAACACACTGTGGAATGCTGTAACACACTGTGGAATACTGTAACACACTGTTACAGTATTATACAGCTACTTATAGTACAAAATACTGCTCTGAAACACTATAACACTTATTATAGTAATACCTACCAATCCTCTGTGTGTGTGTGTGCGTGTGTGTGTGTGTGTGTGTGTGCATGTGTGTGTGTGTGTGTGTGTGTGTGTGTGTGTGTGCGTGTGTGTGTGTGTGTGTGTGTCTGCGCGTGTGCAGAAAGTAAACTCGGGTTTCTTAGTTAGTAATCCACAGATGAAACGCATTAGCAAAGGCACAGCAAGGGACACTGATGGAAAAAAAGTCCCGTTCCAACAACATCAGCATTTTCCAGCAAATTTGCAATTAGTCTTAAGGGCCGGTGTAAATGAGGTCTCCTGACAAACGAGGCACCGAGAGACGGGACGCAAAGTTTCAATAAATCTCAGCCAGTGCCGGGTTGGCTCTCGGAGGCTCCATGGTGCCCAGGGACACGCTGTCAAACACACACACACACACACACACACACACACACACACACACACACACACACACACACACACACACACACACACACACACACACACACACACACACACACACTGGTATAACTTGCTAAAGAGCTGTAGTTCACTATTACTACTACAATCTAGTTTGTCTTCATTGTGGTGATGATCAATATAAAGAATCATGGACTTCAATCATGGACAGTTGCTACAGTAACTAGAAATAAATGGTGCTATTTTGCATATATGCTAATTTTACCTGCAGATTTCTCACAGTTTGTAACATCACTACGTTGGACACCACGGGCTGACAGAGATGGATTTAAGTAAGCAAACTTTATGTTGTTGTTGTTGTTGTTGTTGTTGTTACTTTATGTTCTTATTATTTTGTTATATTATTGAAACCAGTGCATATTTTTAAATTTGAATATGCAAACTTGGGAATCAATAACCTTTTTAAACGTATAAGCTTCTGTTCCATGAAGTGACTTCATGAAAAATATTTAAATAAATAATGAAATTAATTTAAAAAAAAAAAAAAATAATAATCATTGGAAAATGATTATTTTTATTTACTAAAATAAGGAGATTTATCTTACCACATTATTTTTTAACACCTACACTATCATATGCTGACATAATGGCTAAAGTGAAATGATTGATGGATCATTCAATACAGTTACCTAGCAAATCAAGAACATCAACCAAACAGGTTGAGATATATATATATATATATATATAGGAACACTGCTGCTGCTGCAGAGTCTGTAGGTGTGCCCCTTAAACTCCATACCTCCACAGGCCTCCCAAAGACATGTCTGTTTGGATGAGGGTGCAACCACGTTACCTTTGCGACAACAAGTACAGGCCTGAGATTTTACATTCATCACAGGAAACCTTTTTATGATCCCAGGACGCAGCTCTGCATTTTTGGGTCTAGGGCTGGTTCCTCAATGCTGGACTCACTAAAACACCACTTAGCAGAAACACAGACAGATCTTTCAGCCCTGCAACTACTAACAGAAAGAGTTACTCCAAGACTCTTTACTTTAGCGCACATCCTGGCCAAGCAGCCCACGTGGCTGACAAAACTGTTAGGATATATTTTACTCTCCTTACCAAACTGGGTAAGACTTTTTTTTTAGCATTATATTTTTATGTTTTATATCCCATGTTTTATTGTTAATTTGGATATTTTATTGTCGTTATTTCATATTTTATTCTTGTTATATTTTGGACATTCTGTGCTATTTTGTTATTTTGTCTATTTCATTCTTTTAATAAAGATATTTAAAGCCCAATTATTGTCTCAGAATTTATATCGTGAACAATATTGATCGAAGGCCTGTAGCAAGGTGTATAAGCTAAGGCTGTGGGTTTTGGTTGAAAGCCAATGCATGTAGTGACCCGATATCTGTCAAGATTTCAGGGTAGGTTAAGTTTAAGGGCAACCAATCCAGTTTTAGATGAATGAACAATAGGTGAGAAATGTTAATTATCACTTGGGTGTGAAAACTACCCCTGACAAGATTATCTACCCTGGCAACAAACGGCCATAGCACGGAAGGTTACGTCAGTCAGTATACACCCGAAATGGTACATAACCGGGTGTATACGGTACATACATGTTGTATACGGACGTGAACAATTGAACACTTCGTGTTAACTATTTAACAGTAAATGATTTGTGTGAGTTGTTACGAATTTGTACTTCACATACAATAAGTGTAAAGTGTGTCTTCTGAGATCAGTTTATATTTCAATGCACAAAGCTGTTTCTTTTATTTCTGTGTCATTACAGTCGTCGATCTTTAAAGTCCTTGTTAATGGAAAAATAAAGTCATTGCCTTGCAGGGACTGGAGGTAAAGTGTGTTGGGGAGGTTAATCAGGCTCCCGGATGAGGCATGTGTTCATATCAGACTAATGCAAAGAGAGAGACAGAGAGAGAGAGTCAAGTTGCGACGCATCAGCATTAAGTGTGTTAGCGATGCGTTTTGAACTGTAGCTGATTCGATCTACGTGCAATAAAGCCATGGTGATCAGGTCCGACTGCTTTTGAGACGATGCGGTTCCTCAGCGCCGTGATCGTCTTACTAATTCGGCCCGGGCCCGAGGAGGCCGACACGCGCTGCCATGACAGGTAATGGAGTCTCCTGGAAATGCCCGGCTCGCTGAAGATCGGGTTCGAATGCATTTCTGGTTTAATGCGATTTGAGAAAGGAACACGCCACAATAAAGTGCTGCTTAAGGTAGGAAAATGTGTTTAAGGGAACAGCGAGCTGATAACAAGCTCGCAGCAGTGGAATGCAGGATGGGACTCTGAAAAGCATTAATGGCTCATTTGTCTGTATTACCTCCAGCCGGGGCGGAAACTTCCAGAAGCGAGAGGGAACAATAATGCACAAGAGACGTCCGACGTATCAAAGCAGAATATGTAATATGTCTTATCAAAAGCCATTACCTCACTGGCTCGAAGGTAAATTAAGACATTGATCCTCCCACAAAAAGAAAAAACAAAAAAACGATTGAGACGTTATAGGATCGAGCAACAAGCTGATTTCTTTTTTTTTCAGAAGTCAGCCTGACTCCGAATGACATCTGGATAATTGCATCACATCGGTGCGCTTAAAGACGGAACTAGAAATGGCGAGGCAGGTCTAATGAATTAAGAGAGAGAGAGAGAATATCGACTCGGCTCCGGAGACATCGACTTCGACTCCCTGCGCTCGGCACTAAATCTGCGGCGTAATGACAGCAGGAAACATCGCCGTGAATGAAACACAGCTTCTCCTTTCTCCATCTGCGGTTCTTGGATGCCGATGGCACGGACGATACGGAGCGACGGAAAAAGTCGAGCCGATAATTAAATTACACGAAGTCCCGGGACACGCCAAATCATTAGCACATGTGATGTTGAAAAGGCAAGAGGCTCCCCGATCACGCTCCTCCGTTAAACTCGGCCTAATAAAGCTTAACGACAAGCGAAAACATTAATGGTCCAGTTATAAAAGCAGGGAATGAACAGAACAAATTCCAGTAGACCACGCTTGTTCTGCTTGGAAAGATTCCACCGGAGCATCTTGTGAGGAAAATTGTAAACGAGTAAAAGGCCTAGAGAGTTTTCCAGCTTGGCACACACACACACACACACACACACACACACACACACACACACACACACACACACACACACACACACTTGAGGAAATTGTTCAACACCATTATCTCTCTTATGTATCATTTCCAAATGGTTTCCATAAGTCCAGCGCAACAGATGTGAAAATAAACACAAACCTCCCGTAGCAGTAACTTAGCATTGTTGTGTTCTGCTGATGTTTTATAGCAACACATCTGGAACGTTTTGTTTAGAATCACAGATCTAATCTCTCCATAAATACAAACAACAACGATTTAAAAAAAAAAGCACTGAAGTCAAATCAAACAGCACGTTTTGTTTTATTCCTCTTACACCACAGCGATTTACCAACAATTACGATTTTTATTCGTTTCACGACGACACGTCATACGTTTTATCCATTTATAGTTACATCTGATGTTCGTTCCCGTCCTCACTTACGTCATAGCAGCTATAAACGGCCGTTCCCTCACCAGCATGTCTTCATTCTCTCTCTTGAAGTTAATAAGACTTGTCTTCTTTCGTTACCGAATAAACCTCAAAGAAGCGTAAACTCCTCTGTCCTGAAGACGTCGGACAAGACTGGAGACTCCTTCCATAAATGTTAAGCATCTTACTTTAAGAAAACTTCACCATATCAAAG
Organism: Cranoglanis bouderius; assembly: GCA_023630585.1. Classification (NCBI taxonomy): domain Eukaryota; kingdom Metazoa; phylum Chordata; class Actinopteri; order Siluriformes; family Cranoglanididae; genus Cranoglanis; species Cranoglanis bouderius. Next base: position 1,938,497 of record CM042536.1, read on the forward strand.
ATTACACACACATCTTTTAATGAACGAGCGGTTACTATAGAAACGATAACGTGTCAGAACCAGCGCATTAATGTAAACCTGAGCTACGGTCAGAGCTGCTGTTATAGAGAATTAATCAACACCTTCTGACCAATCACGATCCGGGATTTTAAGAAATGGAAGGGTATACATTTATTTATGTATTTACGTATTTAAAATACTGTAACAAACGTGAATTTTACTGAATACTATGACATTTTTGTTGTTGTTGTTGTTGTTGTTGTTCTTCTTCTTCTTCTTCTTCTTATTATTATTATTATTATTATTTATTGTAGGGAAGTCAAACAGAGGTGGAGGAAAAAGACATCCTGTTTGTGAATCCTGTGCTTTTATACTTTGCATCTCTTAAAAAAAACAAACAAACATAAAAACATATTAAAATGTGGTTGGAGCTACTGCTAACCTTCTGCTCACCTTCTGCTCACCTTCTGCTCACCTTCTCAGAGCTCTGTGATGTGAAATTATTATTATTTTCCTGTAAATTATTTTTATTCTTCTGAAGCCGGTCTGTGGTTTTTGTTTTCCCCCTCCCACAGCTACATCAGTGTGCAGTTTAGCTGGAGATCATTAGCGTGTCCAGTCGCTAGGCTAATCAGATCGGCGCTCCTCTGCTCCTGGCCCATGATCACATAACGCTGCTGTAATTGACCCGCATGGCTTAATAAGACAATGCGCCAGGAGCTCGACAAAAACTTATTAATTTTCACTTTGTTGAAGTCTCGGTCCCAATTAAGTCACCCGGCCTCGCTGACGAGAGAGTAACGCGATTACAGGACGAGCTGATTAGCCCGGAGCACATCACGAGGAACCGAGGAGACGAGCATTACGAGCTCATCTACAGCAAAAACGCCGAATAAGATCACGCAAGGAGAGAAATAATCTCCACGATCCGGTGTAGAATACTGAAAGACCTGCGTTAAGTCAGTGTAAAAAATGTCAAACGATCATGGAAGCAGATCATCACTCCAGGAGTGTGTCATGTTTTGATGATGTCATCATGTTGGTCCTCGACAGAACATCAGCTGCACGAATCTCGCAGCCATGTGCATTTCATTTTGTTGATCATGAAATGATTCATTTTGAAACACGCTCCAGTTCCTGGGCAGAAGGTTCTCGTCATGTTATCTCGAGAGATAATGAGGTTCTCCATGCCTGACTTTAGCAACACTGAAGTATTTGTGTATTTAATACTGCTCTATGGCGTTTGTAAGTGTATTTATAATCAAAACAGCATAAAGATATCAATTTCAGCGTTTAAGATCATAATCGAGTGTAACTGAGACACGCCGTTGGACAAACTCCGCCCCCTGTGTGTGTAACTCCCACTTCTGAATAGCGCTTAAAGTCCCCATGAAATCAAAATTGAAGTTTTGTGGCTTTTAGTGTGAATATTCCAGCCCTGAGGTGATCTATAAGCGAGTGCGCTCCAAAACAATAACAAAATTCCCCTTTAGAAGATACACGCATTCAGAATTTACAGTCTCTCCCTACGATACGGATCAATAATTTTGATGACATCATTCTGCACTTCAGCTTCTCATCAGATGCTCTCTAGAATCTGAAGTGTCCAGGCTATGAGATAAGCTATACACTATTGGCTATTTAAAAAAGGGGGAGGAGCCAAACGATATGTCCCACCCTGACTTCCTGTTTCAGCGGAAATTACATCAACACATCGAATAACGCTGCGGATTTCAAGGCACTTCGTGAGGACTTTAAGTCTGAAAGTTACTTCAGTTATTGCTTAGAATAAAGGAATTGAAAACGACAACATGGTTTCACACCACAATACAATTTTTATGAAACTGAATAAAACCCATCCACGTCAGGTTCACAAGTCCGTACACCATCACCTCCCACCATTCTTCTGTCACAATGAACTATAGGATTTATTTTTATTTTTATTTGTATGAGTCAGTGGTGAGTTACTGTGTGATGGTGCGTCCTCGTTATTTGTGTAGATTACAGAACAGTAGATTACGGTGCATTGCGAGGAAGCAGAGAGGATCATGGGATATGGGAGTGATGACGGGAGATCCGAGTGTTTTAAGGATCACTCGGCCGTCAGACGTACCTGCTGGAGCTCACGCACTCTGAACCCATTCTCCAAATTTGGAATGTTTTGTTCCTTTTGTGGAGAAAAAAAAACAAAAATCAAAATAAATCCATCCAGAATCTGATTCGCTCACGGTAACAATAAACAAACACTGTAAAGGGTCAAGAAATAAGAAGAGTAGAATGAGGGAAAAGTTAAATAAGGGAAGTGTGCAAGTATTCAATTATTTATTTATTATTAATTAATTATTAATTAGAGTCAGAAAGATGAGAAGACTCTTTTAATGTTTGTATATATATATATATATATATATATAAAATTATTTTTATTTTATTTTTTTAAAAAGCTAGTTAGTTTTGCAAAAAGTTAAATAGACCTGTAAATACTGTAAGGCACCAAAATTCAGGACTCATTGGACTCATTTATTTGTTTGTTTGTTTGTTTGTTTAGTTACAATCAATTACAGTACATTTAAATTTTTGGCTTTGCATGCTTACATTTTTTTTTTTTTTATGTAACCAAAGTAAAAACACTTTATTTGTTTGTTTGTTTGTTTATTAACAGGTACATAATATTTATTTGTAAATTATTCTGCTCTGTATGTATTAAAAAAAAATTACTCAAATAAATTCAGGGCACATCGGACTGCTTATTAATTCGTTTATTTGTTTGTTTGTTTGTTTGTTTGTTTGTTTGTAATTAATCGACGGCATAATGTTTATTTATTAGTTATTTGCCTTCACATGATTTTAAAAATAAAAATCTACATTTAGTGAATTTAAAGAATTAAACTAGAAATTTGCACTCCTTGTACTGCAAATTTATTTATTTATTTGTTTGTTTGCTTTGTTTGTTTCTGATTTAATTTTAATAAAGGTAAAAAGCTGTAATTAACTTTGAAAAAGTAAACAATAAACAGCACTTGGACTGCTTTGTATGCTTTAAAAAGTCTTAATTACTTAAAAAAAAACAAAAAAAACAACAATTTAACTAGAAAGAACTGCAAATCAAGTGCTTTCTTTCCTTCTTTCTTTCCTTAATTAGTTAGTTAGTTTGTTTGTTACAAACAATTACATATTTATTTATTTTTGGCTTCGTATGATTAATTTCTTTATAAATTTAACTAAAGAAAAACCACACTGAAGATTAAGGACATTATTTCACAAACCCAAACTGATAATAAACTAAATACCGTAAGGTTTTATCTTTTGTCTCTTTGTTGTATTTCTTCTTCTAAAAAAAAAATCATGAAGATAGATACACACACACACACACACACACACACACACACACACACACACACACACACACACACACATATCACATCTACTGACTGTTTAATCTGATTTAATTCACTGCCAGGAACAGCACACACACACACACACACACACGCACACACACAGTTACCGAATTTCTTTACCCCAGTAGTTCAGTAGTATTTTTTTCCTTTCTCAGTCATTAGTTAAGCTGGGGCTGATGTCCTGGGAAAGCAGCTACTCATGTTAAGTGACTTATTGAGAAACGACGTCACTGCTGTAGCTGAGGAGACTTTTATAATAAACTACAGGGCACAGTGTGTTATAGACTGTAACATTGTGAGGATTTTTTTTTTTAAAAATTGTTTTTATTTAAATTGTTAAAATCCAATACACATAACTATTCTACCCCTTGAATTTTCCCACATTTTGACGGGTAACTCCATTTCAGCCCAGACACTCCACAAAGGTGGGATTTATTGAAAAGTAGCGAATTGTACGAAATCTTGTTTGGAATTTGCCAGAAAGCAAGTTGGACAATCAGCAAACATGTAGGAAAACGTTCCTACAAACGATTCCTACAAATCCATCACCCTGAGAACAACATCCCTTACTGTGAAGCACGGTGGCGGCAGCATCACGTTGACACCTCCTTCACCGATTGTAAGCAGTGACAGCTGTAGGGAACCGTGGAAACCAAATCCACTAAGGAACAACCGTAACACTACAGCAGAACTGAGCTCTGTGTGTTTCTAATAAAGCGGTTATGAAGCGGTTATCAGGGAGCTGTTATGATATCAGAGTCGACTTCCTGCGACCGCTTGCTTAGTTCAGGAGAGAATTGAACGGATTCGATTATTGCTCTGAATTTAAATGTTTAAAAATAAAGTAAATATTTTGTGTTTAACAAGGAATCAGAGGAAAAGCCATGTCAATTTTATCAGATCTTTTTACATCTGAATTAAACGTTCGGTTTAAAAAAAAACAATAACAACCTCAAACCAGGTCAGTACAGGAAATAAGGGTTAAATGTGATCCTGTTGTACTTTTAAAACGTAAATAAAAGAAAGTTAAGCTAAAATGCTTGCTGGAATGTAATTCCTGGTATTTTAATCACACAAAGTGTGTTAATCACTTCAAGCTGAATTAATTCTAATGAAGTCTTCAGAGAAGAAGAACGTGAGAAATAACAATCAAGCCCTTTCCAAGCTGTCCTGAAACATTTTACACTTTTTTACTATTTTACATTTCACACAGAGCAACACACGTCCGATAAACGTCTGAGTGGGAGACATCCGTCAGTGCAGCTGTTAATCTGAAATAATGTCACGTTTTAGTCCAACAACGCAGAAGAGCTACGGGAGAACACTCGAGAAGAAGAAAAAAACACCCCAGATGAGCAGAAAGCATGCACGAACAGGGAGAAGATGTCTCGGACGGTGATCTGGACGCTGGCCTAAAGGTGTGTTTTAATGAAAGAAGCTGAGTCGCAGCTTTCTCAGCTCTCTCAGCACTCGCAGCTCCCGCTCTGACGTTCAGGGTTAGAATCATGAAAGAGCAGGAGAGAGGAGTGAGGGCAAAGTGTTCAGTCCAGGGGTAGTGAGGAAGTGCAAACTCTGCCCACTCAGCATCTGCTACAGGCAACACATACACACACACACACACACACACACACACACACAACACACACAGCACACACATAACACACACACTCTGCATGGTGACAAACAAGCAGCTTAATATTTCATAACAAAGCCCAAAAGTATCAGATGCACTTCGGGTCAAAAATGTCAAAGAAACAGCAGTATTTCTCTTTTGTCTTTTTTTTTTCTGACACACACACACACACACACACACACACACACACACACACACACACACACAAGAAAGAAAGAAAGAAAGAAAGAAAGAAAGAAAGAAAGAAAGAAAGAAAGAAAGAAATCTCTGGGAGAATCACTACAGTTAGATTGTTCACACTTGTTCTTTTTACTGCAAAGAGCACAGCTTACCCAGAATGCACTGCTCAATTATCGATGCTGGTCATTTTTCAAAATGCCTGACAGAATGTTTCAAAACTCTTAGCATTTGACTGTATTGAGATTCCAACTCCTCATACATGGACCTGTTTGAGCCTGCTAGTTAGCAAGCTAGTCAGTTCAAGGGTTTTATTGTCATTCCTCTATATAGCTTGTATACATTGGAACGATATGAAGTTTCTTCAGGACCATGGTGCAACACAGAACAGTACGCAAGACTACATAAAGTGCAAATACACAACAGTGTGAGACGAGTGCAAAACAATAAATACACAGAGCAAAACATTAAATATACAGGACAGTAAATACACAGAACATTGACTGTAAACTGTAAACTATTGTGTAATGTAGCAGCACAAGTATAGCAGCAATACTGGCAGCAAAAACAAGTTCCATAATGTAAAGTGACTGATGCAACTATGTAAAGTGCAGTGTGCAGTGGTACTGAGTCGTACTGGGTTAGTGCATGTGCAGCGGTACTGAGTCTTACTGGGTTAGTGCAGGGGCAGTGGTACTGAGTCGTACTGGGTTAGTGCAGGGGCAGCGGTACTGAGTCTTACTGGGTTAGTGCAGGGGCAGTGGTACTGAGTCGTACTGGGTTAGTGCAGGGGCAGCGGTACTGAGTCGTACTGGGTTAGTGCAGGGGCAGTGGTACTGAGTCGTACTGGGTTAGTGCAGGGGCAGTGGTACTGAGTCGTACTGGGTTAGTGTAGGGGCAGTGGTACTGAGTCTTACTGGGTTAATGCAGGGGCAGTGGTACTGAGTCTTACTGGGTTAATGCAGGGGCAGTGGTACTGAGTCGTACTGGGTTAGTGCAGGGGCAGTGGTACTGAGTCGTACTGGGTTAGTGCAGGGGCAGTGGTACTGAGTCGTACTGGGTTAGTGTAGGGGCAGTGGTACTGAGTCTTACTGGGTTAATGCAGGGGCAGTGGTACTGAGTCATACTGGGTTAGTGCAGGGGCAGCGGTACTGAGTCGTACTGGGTTAGTGCAGGGGCAGCGGTACTGAGTTGTACTGGGTTAGTGCAGGGGCAGCGGTACTGAGTTGTACTGGGTTAGTGCAGGGGCAGCGTTACTGAGTCTTACTGGGTTAGTGCAGGGGCAGTGGTATGAGTCTTACTGGGTTAGTGCAGGGGCAGCGGTACTGAGTCTTACTGGGTTAGTGCAGGGGCAGTGGTACTGGGTCTTACTGGATTAGTGCAGGGGCAGCGGTACTGGGTCTTACTGGGTTAGTGCAGGGGCAGCGGTACTGAGTCTTACTGGGTTAGTGCAGGGGCAGCGGTATGAGTCTTACTGGATTAGTGCAGGGGCAGCGGTACTGGTTCTTACTGGGTTAGTGCAGGGGCAGCGGTACTGAGTCGTACTGGGTTAGTGCAGGGGCAGCAGTACTGGGTCTTACTGGGTTAGTGCAGGGGCAGTGGTATGAGTCTTACTGGGTTAGGTGTTCGACTAGCCCAGGTGAGTGTTGGGAAGCAGAAAGAATCCACAGTCACTTCCTAAACACCAAGGACACAAGGTGTATGTAGCAAGGCATTCAGGCCATCACAGACTACAAAGCTACACCACTGGTCTGTGATGGTGATGCCTCACTCCCAGATGCACTGAACACATAACATGCCAGTGAGGATGACCACCCCAACTCCAACTGACCAAATACTTTGTCTGTCTGCAGTAGACTTCAGAAAGACTCTGTCCAGAATTAAACCACAGAAAGCTGCAGGTCCTGACAACATACCTGGCTGGGTGCTCAGGGAATGTGCTGATCAGCTTGCAGATGTCCTCACAGACATCTTCAAACATTTCCCTGAGCCAAGCAGTCATCCCTGTGTGCTTCAAGACGACCACCATCATCCCTGTGCCAAAGAAATCATCGGAATGACTGCCAGCCCATTGCACTCACACCTATCACCATGAAGTTCTAATCACATCATTAAGTTTGCTGATGACACTACTGTTGTGGGCTTCATCAGCAACGATGATGAGTCAGCATATAGAGAGGAGGTGAACCAGCTCGCAGAATGGTGTAGAGACAACATTCGATCTCTTAATATTGATAAGACTAAAGAGATGATTGTCGATTTCAGGAGCTCCAAAAGCTCCAAGTTTCATGGTGTGCACATGACTGACGACCTCTCCTGGACTCTCAACACCACCTGCCTAGCCAAGAAGGCCCAGCAGCATCTCCACTTCCTGCAGAGGCTGAAGAGGGACAAACTTTCTCCTCCAATCCTCACCTCCTTCTATAGAGAGAATACACAGTGCAGAACCCAGAGCACAGAACACACAGTGCAGAACCCAGAGCACTGTATATAGTGCCTTTTAACCTTTGTGGTTCACAAAGCGCTGTACACTGTGTCCATTCACCCATTCACCCATTCAGCCATTCACACACACAGACACACACACACACACACACACACACATACACACACACACCAATGGTCTGCCATCAGGAGCAACTTGGTCTTGTCCAAGGACACTTTGGCACGTGGAGTCATGGGGGCCAGGAATCAAACCACTAACCCTACAATTAGTGGACAAAAAGTGGTCTACCACCTGAGCCACAGCCGAACACACAGAGCAGAACCCAGAGCACAGATCACACAGAGCAGAACCCAGAGCACAGAACACACAGAGCAGAACCCAGAGCACAGAACACACAGAGCAGAACCCAGAGCACAGAACACACAGAGGAGAACACACAGAGCAGAACACACAGTGCAGAACCCAGAGCACAGAACACACAGTACAGACCCCAGCGCACAGACCACACAGAGCAGAATACACAGTACAGAACCCAGAGCTAGAGCACACAGAGCAGAACACAGAGCAGAACACACAATGCAGAACCCAGAGCACAGAACACACAGAGCAGAACCCAGAGCACCGATCACACAGAGCAGAACACACAGTACAGAACACACAGAGCAGAACACACAGTACAGAACCCAGAGCACAGAACACACAGAGCAGAATACACAGTACAGAACCCAGAGCTAGAGCACACAGAGCAGAACACAGAGCAGAACACACAGAGCAGAACACACAGAGCAGAACACACAGTGCAGAACCCAGAGCACAGATCACACAGAGCAGAACCCAGAGCCAGAACACACAGAGCATAACACACAGAGCAGAACACACAGAGCAGAACCCAGAGCTAAGAACACACAGAGCAGAACACAGTGCAGAACACACAGAGCAGAACACACAGAGCAGAACCCAGAGCACAAAACACAGAGTGCAGAACCCAGAGCAGAACACACAGAGCAGAACCCAGAGCAGAACACACAGAGCAGAACACGCAGAGCACAACCCAGAGCAGAACACACAGAGCAGAACCCAGAGCAGAACACACAGAGCACAACCCAGAGCAGAACACACAGAGCAGAACCCAGAGCAGAACACAGAGAGCAGAACACACAGAGCAGAACCCAGAGCAGAACCCAGAGAGCAGAACACACAGTGCAGAACCCAGAGCACAACCCAGAGCAGAACACACAGAGCAGAACCCAGAGCAGAACACAGAGAGCAGAACACACAGAGCAGAACAGAGAGCAGAACACACAGAGCAGAACCCAGAGCAGAACACACAGAGCAGAACACAGAGCAGAACACACAGAGCAGAACACAGAGCAGAACACACAGAGCAGAACACAGAGAGCAGAACCCAGAGCAGAACCCAGAGCAGAACACACAGAGCAGAACACAGAGCAGAACACACAGAGCAGAACACAGAGCAGAACACACAGAGCAGAACACAGAGAGCAGAACCCAGAGCAGAACACACAGAGCAGAACACACAGAGCAGAACATCAAAGGAAGACAGAAAGAAATAACTATCAAAAGAAAAAGATCAAAAGAAAGAAAAGTTATAATACATAAAATGGTGGAAAGTAAGACAAAACGAAATAAATTGTAAATTTATTTGAAAGAAAGAAAGAAAGAAAGAAAGAAAGAAAGAAAGAAAGAAAGAAAGAAAGAAAGAAAGAAAGAAAGATGCATGTTAGTGTGTGTGTGTAATTTATAGAGAACCCAGTTCCAACAGGTTTTAGTAAATTTTGCAATATTTATTGAAATGTTTGTGTGTGTGTGTGTGTGTGTGTGTGTGTGTGTGTGTGTGTGTGTGTGTGTGTCACTCTGATCGATAAACACAGGTGTGTTAATTAAAGCGATGTGTGAATTAAAGATGCAGTGTGACTTGTCCATCACCCCACTCTCTATCACTCTCCACCATCCAACATTCCCTCATTCCCTCTTTCCCACCTCCAAAATATGAAATTCTAATGTTCTGAGCCACAAGCTATTTCAAATACAGTGTGTGTGTGGGTTTGTGTGTGTGTGTGTGTGTGTGTGTTTACACGTTATTGTTTTTTTATGTTTTCCACGAGGAGTTCATGAAAGATGCATCATTTATTATTTTAATTTGAAACAGAATTATATACATATTTTACAAATCATAAGTTTCCCTTTTAGGCTAATGTTGCTAATAGGTAATGGAAGCCTATGGCCTCCAGTTTAGCATCAAACTGTGTGTCTGAATCATCACATGAAGCATTTTCATGTCTAAACAAAAACTAAAACTCCGGGTAATGAGTTAGTTATCTAGTTAGCATGAAAGCAAGTTAACGCTTTGGGTAGGTAGTTCGTTAGCTAGTTAGTAAGCTGGCAAGTTAAATATCTGAATCCATAAGTGGATATAAAAAAGTTTACACACCCCTGTTAAAATGGCACATTTTGTGATGTAAAAATTGAAACCAAGATTAATCATGTCAGATCTTTTTTCCACCTTTAATGTGAAATATCAACAAACAACATTCAAGTGAAAAACACATAGAAATGATTTATGGGGGGAAAAGAAAAAGGAAAATCATACAATAACCTGTTTGCATAAGTATACACACCCTTTTATAGTGGGTCATGTGACCGCGCTCAGCATGAACCAATCACATTCACACTCATGTTCAAAAGTAATGATCATACAGCTGTCATCACTGAAGTGATTCTGATTAACCCCAAATAAAGACCAGCTGTTTCTCTACGAGCTTCATCACATCTTCCTGGTTTCATCAATATCTTACAAAGCCTGTACAGGATTTCATTGTGGAAAAGTATCGATCAGGACAGAAGTACAGAAGAATTTCTAAAACATTAGATGTATCATGGAACACGGTGAAGGTCATCATCAACAAGTGGAGAAAATGGAGCAGTACAGTGACATCACCAAGAACAGGACGTCCCTCCAAAACTGACGCAAGGAGGAGAAGAAAACTTACCAGGGAGGCTGCTGAGGGATCTACAGCAACATTAAAGGAGCTGCAGGATATCTGGTGAGTACTGATCACTCCCTGCATGTGACAACAATCTCTCGTATTCTTCACATGTCAGGGTGATGGTGTAGGCGGGCTAGACGGAAGTTCTCATGGGAAAAAAAACATCCAAACCCTAAATCACCCCAAACCATGTGACAAAATGTGTTACAGTCAGTCATTTACACATTCTGCCTTACAACATCAGGTAACGTAAAAAAGGCAACAGTTCGGATATGTAAAAAAAAAAAAAAGAAAACTAGAATAACAGAGTTGTAAAAGTGATCAGTCCCATGATTTAATACTTTTATCCTTTTGCTTTAATTACGGCCATCAGTCTGTTTGGATATTTCTCTATTAGCTTTGCACACCTAGATTGGGGAATATTTGCCCATTCTTCCTTGCAGAATTGTTCGAGTTCAGTCACATTTCCTGGTGAGCGGCGATTGACTGCTGTCTTCAAGTTCATCCACAGATTTCAGTTGGATTTAGGTCAGGACTCTGACTTGGCAACTCAAGGACATTCACCTTCCTATCCTTACGCCACTGTGTAGTTTTTTTGGTGGTGTGTTTAGCGTCGATGTCTTGCTGGAAGATGAACCACCTGCCCATCTTCAGCTGTCTAGCAGAGGGCCGCAGGTTTTCCTCAAGAATTTGGGTGTACTTGTCAGCATACATTTTCCCTTCAATCCTGGCCAATTGCCCAGTCCCCACTGAAGAGAAACACCCCCACAACATTATGTTTCCACCACCATGCTTCACAGTAGGTATGGTTTGTTTTGGGTGGTGTGCTGTGTTTGGTTTTCACCAAACATAACACTTGCAGTTCAGTCCAAAAAGTTCAATCTTGGTCTCATCTGACCATAAAACCTTTTGCCACATGGCATTAGAATCTTCCAAGTGTTTTTCTGCTAAGCTTTTTCAGAAGAGGCTTCTTTCTTGCCACCCTGCCATACAGGCCAGCTTTGTGTAAAGCTTGTGAGATTGTTGTCACATGCACAGACCAACCAATCTCTGCCATAAGGACTTGTAAGTCCTTCAAAGTTGCCACTGGCCTCTTGGTAGCTTCCCTGATCAATATCCTCCTGGCTCGGTCATCCAGTTTGGAGGGACGACCCAATCTAGGCAAGGTGTTGGTGGTGCCATACGCTTTCCACTTCTTAATAATGCTCTGAACGGTACTCAGAGGGACAGTAAAGGCCTTTGAAATCTTTTTGTATCCTTCTCCTAACTTGTGCCTTTCCACAACAACAGCTGGTTTTCTTATGAAGTAATCAAAACCACTGCAATTGATGTCATGTGGGGGGCAATTAGCATGGTGTGTGATCTGGGAAGTGACTGATTGTACCTGAGCAAGTTTATAATGGTTACTCTAAGGGGCTGATCACTTATTCAAACCAGGTATTTCACTCATTAAATTTTAATAATTGTTTAGAATATATATATATATATATATTTGGTGCAAAAACAAGACAGTTTATCACCCAGAGAACATCATACCCACGGTGAAGCATGGTGGTGGCAGCATCATACTTTAGGGCTGCTTCTCTTCACCTTCCAGCACGTTATCAACCCAAATCACAAATCCAAGTCAACAAAGGAACGTCATCGTCAGAAGAAGAAGAAGAAGATCAGTGTTTTGGAATGACACAGTCAGAGCCCAGATCTAATCCTATCAAAACCTGTGGAATGACTTGAGGGCTGTGTACAGGAAATAATTTCTCTTGGTTCCAATATTAACAGGGGTGTGTAAACTTTTTACAGTATATCCACTGTATGTCTAAATGAACGCAGGGTTAATGAAAGGAAGAAAGAAAGAGAATAAAATGATGTCTTATTAACTTCAACAGAGAGAGAAAAGAGAGGACGGTGAGGGAGCGACTGTTTATAGCTGCTATATCTTAAATGTAACTATAAACGGATAAAAATTATGACATATAGTTTTTTTAATAAATAATAAATTGTACTTTTTGGCAAATTGCTGTGAGGAATATAACACTTGGGGACATGCTGTTGCAGGAAAATAATCAGCTTCAGGGTGGCAAGAATAACTTTTTCACACAGAGTTTTATTACTTGCATAATAGATCCAAGACACACACACACACACACACACACACACACACACACACACAAACGATTATAAAAGCAGCGAGTAAACTTTGACGCCGTGACCCTGCTGAATATTTATTGTGTGTGAGGAGTTCAAACAGGAAGTGGAACTGCGTGACCACACACCACTGACACCACACAGACACACACACACACACAAACACACACACTCAAAATCTGCATCCTCCTCAGGGATCCCATGCCGAATATGTTTTATGTTTACACACACACACACACACACACACACACACACACACACACACACAAGATCTTCATCACCTCTGATTGAAGTGTGTGTCAGTGTTTTGAAAAGCTTCAAAGCACAAAGCTGATAACAGCCTTTTTGTTTTTATTTTATTCATACACTAATATTGATTCATTTTAATATAACTATATTTATTAATAATTAATTAATGTTAATAAATTTAAATTCCGGGTTCACACTCTGTGCGAGGATTTAATACTGAAATTACACACATCATTACAGACATATCATCAGACGTACAGTGAGGGGGGAAAAAGTATTTGATCCCCTGCTGATTTTGTACGTTTGCCCACTGACAAAGAAATGATCAGTCTATGATTTTAATGGTAGGTGTATTTTAACAGTGAGAGACAGAATAACAACAAAAAAATCCAGAAAAACACATTTCAAAAAAGTTATAAATTGATTTGCATTTTAATGAGTGAAATAAGTATTTGATCCCCTATCAATCAGCAAGATTTCTGGCGCCCAGGTGTCTTTTACACAGGTAATGAGCTGAGATTAGGAGCACTCTCTTAAAGGGAGGGCTCCTAATCTCAGTTTGTTACCTGTATAAAAGACACCTGTCCACAGAAGCAATCAATCAATCAGATTCCAAACTCTCCACCATGGCCAAGACCAAAGAGCTGTCCAAGGATGTCAGGGACAAGATTGTAGACCTACACAAGGCTGGAATGGGCTACAAGACCATCGCCAAGCAGCTTGGTGAGAAGGTGACAACAGTTGGTGCGATTATTCGCAAATGGAAGAAACTGTCAGTCTCCCTCGGTCTGGGGCTCAATGCTAGATCTCACCTCGTGGAGTTTCAATGATCATGAGAACAGTGAGGAATCAGCCCGGAACTACACGGGAGGACCTTGTTAATGATCTCAAGGCAGCTGGGACCATAGTCACCATGAAAACAATTGGTAACACACTACGCCGTGAAGGACCGAAATCCTGCAGCGCCCACAAGGTCCCCCTGCTCAAGAAAGCTCATGTACAGGCCCGTCTGAAGTTTGCCTGAATGATTCAGGGGAGAACTGGGTGAAAGTGTTGTGGTCAGGTGTGGTCAGATCTCTTTGGCATCAACTCAACTCGCCGTGTTTGGAGGAGGAGGAGGAACGCTGCCTATGACCCCAAGAACACCATCCCCACCGTCAAACATGGAGGTGGGAACATTATGCTTTGGGGGTGTTTTTCTGCTAAGGGGACAGGACAACTGCACCACATCAAAGGGACGATGGACGGGGCCATGTACCGCCAAATCTTGGGTGAGAACCTCCTTCCCTCAGCCAGGGCATTGAAAATGACCTTAATGACTTGGAGAGGATCTGCAAAGAGGAGTGGGATAAAATCCCTCCTGAGATGTGTGCAAACCTGGTGGCCAACTACAAGAAACATCTGACCTCTGTGATTGTCAACAAGGGTTTTGCCACCAAGTACTAAGTCGAAGGGGTCAAATACTTATTTCCCTCATTAAAATGCAAATCAATTTATAACTTTTTTGAAATGAGTTTTTCTGGATGTTTTTGTTGTTATTCTGTCTCTCACTGTTAAAATACACCTACCATTAAAATTATAGACTGATCATTTCTTTGTCAGTGGGCAAACGTACAAAATCAGCAGGGGATCAAATACTTTTTCCCCCCACTGTAACTAAAGAGTTCAGAAATTACGGGAATTGTTATGGACACACACACACACACACACACACACACACACACACACACAGGGGGCGGAGTTTGTCTAAAACAGGGGCGTGTCTCAGTTACTCTCCTTAAGTGAACTTAAGCGTGTTTTTTCTTGTGTGATATTGGCTGGAGTGAGGAGCAGTGTCAAGTCCAGCGCCACTGTCTGACAGTTCGACGTCACCACAACACGTCACGCTGTAATTTATGTTCTGCTGTAAATAAACTCACACACACTATGGAACGTCGTTACGATTTAATCACCTCGAATTCGTGTCCCGCGGCTTCGTTAAGTTGCGCTCGAGTAACTGATTTAAAAATAAATGAAATGTAAAATTACAGTCTGCGCTGGATCAAGTGCTATTCTGTGTGCTGCTGAATAATGAGTGTGGAAGCCATTTTGTTCAGTTAAACCCAGTGATTAATGTGATCATTACTCATATACAGTAAAACCCCCGTGTCCACTGTTTCAGTTACCGAGGTTTCAATTAAACGCGGTCCAACAAAAATTTAAATAGATAGGTAATAGGTAAACATTCATAATGTAGTAAATTGCGTGCAGTTCTGAGTAACGTGATGAAACGTTGTCATCCCTTTCTCCAGCGTTTCCACACTGTAGCTACCCAGCCGTTAGTCACTTAGTATCCGTCTTATCAGCTCAGCTCTCTCTGTATCGCAGTGCTCGTGTTCAAGTAATCCTTATTTTGCTTAATAATGGCCCCAAAATGCAAGAGTGGTGATGCTGGCAAATCGGACGTGACAAAGAGAAGTCGTAAAGTGCTTCGTTTAAGTGAAAAACTCAGTTTATTTCATTGTTTTCTATTTTCTCTCTATATACTATTGACTGACTAATGTGGTCTGTGTGTGTGTGTGTGTGTGTGTGTGCATGTGTGTGTGTGTATGTGTGTGTGTGCATGTGTGTGTGACAGCTTTATCCATCAGACAGCGTCTAATGACATCAGTGCTTCCGGAGGTGTGTGTGTGTGTGTGTGTGTGTGTGTGTGTGTGTGTGTGTGTATCACTAGTGTTAGCTAATCTGAATACATACATAAGAACACATATATGTGTGTGTGTTTGGGGGATGAATATGGTGTGTGTGTGTGTGTGTGTGTGTGTGTGTGTGTGTGTGTGATGAGTCTCAGTCTCAGCTGCATTAGCTGTGTGTGTGTGTGTGTGTGTAGAAGTGGGACACATCAACATCTCAATCAATACGCGAGAGTCAATTACAGAGGAAGCGCATGCTTAAGCAAGATCTGATTATTGGGTTCATGTTCAGTCCAGCAAATGGACCGAATCGATGAGGCGCTGTGTATGTGTGTGTGTGTGTGTGAGTGTGTGAGTGTGTGAGTGTGTCGTATATCTCTTTCCCGATGGACGTGAGGGGACAATCACATCACACACACACACACATTCCTGATGCATGACCTGCAGAAGGAAGTTGAGTGTGGTGGATGTGAAGAAGCACAGCGTGGAGAACAGAAGATGCTTTGAATCTTTTAATTCTGTTTTTATTGCTTTAAATTCTGTCGTGTTAAAAATAAAAGAATCTATTCCATCGCAGATACACGGCTGTGAGGGTTCATTTATTTATTTGTTTATAATTAAACACACACCGATTCGTTATTTAGAGCTCGTTACCGATATCAAAGCTGAGTGTATTGCAGAATGATGGAAGGGGCGGAGCTCAATTAGTTAGAGCTTAAATTTCCTCACAGCGGGCGTAATATTTATGTTAGCTAAACTAACTCCTTTAGCTAGCTGACTGGCATAGCTAATGTTTCTGTGCTTGACTAAACAAATGTGTTTTCAGCCTGGACTTAAACACTGAGACTGTGTCTGAGTCCCGAACACTCATTAGAAGGCTGTTCCATAACTGTGGGGCTTTGTAAGAGAAAGCTCCTCCCCCTGCTGTAACCTTCACTATTCCAGGTACCAACAAATAGCCTGCACCTTTTGATCGAAGTAGACGCCTATCATAAAAATCATAAAAGGCCAAAAGTTCACTTAGGTACTGTGGCGTGAGACCATTTAGTGCTTTAGGCTATAGATCAACAGGAGTATTTTATAATCAATGTGGAATTTGACTGGGAGCCAATGCAGTGTGGATAAGATAGGGGTGATGTGGTCATATCTTCTGGTTCTAGTAAGGACTCTTACAGCTGCATTCTGGACTAACTGGAGTTTGTTTATGCTCCTACTGGAACATCCAGACAGTAAGACATTACAATAATGCCTTTATTCTCTCTCTTGTAGTTAATAGGACTAAAAAAAACCCGCAGTTTGACGTCTTTTGTAACCGAGAAACCACAAAGAAGCGTAAACTCCTCTGTCCCGAAGATGT
The DNA here is from genome assembly GCA_023630585.1 of Cranoglanis bouderius. NCBI lineage: Eukaryota > Metazoa > Chordata > Actinopteri > Siluriformes > Cranoglanididae > Cranoglanis > Cranoglanis bouderius. The sequence continues at coordinate 1,955,579 of CM042536.1, forward strand.
CGGAAAACTTGAAGTTTACAGCTTTACCTCTGACTGTTACAAAGCGCTGACACTGGAGACTCCTTCCATAAATGTTACATAATATTTTTAATCTGTTTATTATCAGTGGAGCGCCTGCCGTACAGTTCCCTGTGAACGAGATGTTTACTATAGAAACGATAATTAATATAAACCTGTCAGACTGCTGTTCTAGAAGATTAATCAACACCTTCTGACCAATCAGAATCCAGGACTCATCAGCGAATAAGACTTGAATGTAAATGAATATTAATTTGATGTTAGTCTGTAGATATTACAGTATATAGTTATTATCTTTTGGGGATGTAATACAGGATCTGCGAAGGTCTGATTCCGTTGATGCAGATCTGGCAACCCGGAGTATTGGATGTCACACAGTGCTAAAAGCTCTGCGATGTGTCCAGTAATGAAAATGATAAAATGCTTCTCTCACTTTCAGAGCAGGACAGAAGCGAGGGAAGTCGTGTACCTGAGGGACGAACGCGCTGCTTTTAAAGTTATCAAATATAAAACAATTCAATCTGAAGCGTAATTTCATCACCGGCCTCACCGAGAGACACGACTCTGCTCTCTCTGCTCTTACATGATCCGATTTTACTTCCACGTGTAACGTCTGTAATCCTGTCTGTACTTAACATCCTCACAGTACCGCAGGGCTCTCTCTCTCTCTCTCTCACACACACACACACACACACACACACACACACACACACACACACAAAGCTTTAGTGTTAGCGTAATGTAGATTTCTAGCCGCTGACACCACCGTACACTCGGGTTAGAGAAATAAACGACGCTTCAGGACGACGCAGTGTACAAATCTCATTTGGGTTAATCAATAATTAAGAGAACGGGCTTTTAGCGATGCAGCACTGTTCACTAATTCTCTCACACACACACACACACACACACAAACACACACACACACACACTAGACTACGTCTGCGTGAAGTGTAAAATGAGGTAAAAACAAGAACAAAACTCACACACTCAACACTGAGTGTACTAACAGGTGTCCATTGAAAAACACTTCACATCGTGCTCTTATAGAAAAATAATCAACCCCGGGGTGTGTGTGATGACGCGGAGTCGCTGCTGCCACACTGGAGGCGATCATTTTCCTATTACAGCACGTCCCCGGGTGTTTTATTCCTCTTACACCACAGCAACTCGCCTACGACTACCATTTATCACTCATTATAGAACAACACATCCTACTTTTTGTCCGTTTACAGTTACGTATAATGTTTTTGAATGTCCTTTAAGCGTTTATGTTTATTGCATGTTTTTAGTTATGGAAGGAGTCTCCAGTGTTTTCCGACATCTTCAGGACAGAGGAGTTTACACTTCTTTGCGGTGTTAAAGAGAATAAAAGAGAGACTGGTGAGGGAACGACTGTCTGTAGCTGCTATAACGTGAGTGAGGACGGGAACGAGCTGTAACTATAAACAGATAAAAAGTATGACGTGTCGTTCTTTAATAAATAAATAAATAAATAAATAAATAAATAAAGTTGCTGTGGTGTAAGAGGAATAAAACACTCGGGAACGCGCCGTTATAGGAAAATAACCATTGTCATGGTGGTAAGAGTGACTCCGCTTCATCACACCACACCATCACTGATTAATTCACATTGACAGCACAACACACACGGCGTGTTTAAAATGAATGCAATTATTGTGTTAAAATCCCAGACCTGGCAACCCGACTATGCTGATTTAAGAGCTAGATAACACATCGCAAGTCTTATTTCTTTTCCTGTCACTGATATAAACTGTGTGTATAGTCTTATGAAAGGTTATGAAGTGTTATGAAGACTGAATAAAGTGTTCATAAGGGGGGAAAGCAGTAAAGCAGCGCTGCAGTGAGCTCTGAGGGGTTTTTTTCTTTCTACGCACTGGCTT
>CM042536.1:1960000-1967500 GCA_023630585.1 Cranoglanis bouderius
CACTAATCACACTAAACACACTAAACACACACTAATCACACACAACACACACTAATCACACACTAAATCACACTAAACACACAGTAATCACATGCTAATCGCACACTAAACACACACTAATCACATACTAAACACACACTAGTCACATGCTAATCGCACACTAAACACATACTAAACACACACAATACATACTAAACCACACTAAACACACAGTAATCACATGCTAATCGCACACTAAACACACACTAATCACACACTAAACACACTCTTCTCACCCTACATTCACACCAGCGAGTGACAAAGTGACAGGCGATCACATCTATGTACTGTAGTGTACTGTAGTGTAGTGTACTGTAGTGTACTGTAATGTAGAGTAGTGTACTGTAGTGTAGTGTACTGTAGTGTAGTGTAGTGTAGTGTAGTGTACTGTAGTGTAGTGTACTGTGCTGTAGTGTACTGTAGTGTAGTGTACTGTACTGTACTGTAGTGTAGTGTAGTGTACTGTACTGTACTGTAGTGTAGTGTACTGTAGTGTAGTGTACTGTAGTGTACTGTACTGTAGTGTACTGTAATGTAGTGTAGTGTACTGTACAGTAGTGTAGTGTACTGTAGTGTACTGTACTGTAGTGTAGTGTCGTGTACTGTAGTGTACTGTACTGTAGTGTAGTGTACTGTAGTGTACTGTAGTGTAGTGTAGTGTACTGTAGTGTAGTGTACTGTAGTGTACTGTAGTGTAGTGTATTGTAGTGTACTGTAGTATAGTGTAGTGTAGTGTACTGTACTGTACTGTAGTGTACTGTACTGTACTGTAGTGTAGTGTACTGTAGTGTAGTGTATTGTAGTGTAGTGTACTGTAGTATAGTGTAGTGTACTGTACTGTACTGTAGTGTACTGTACTGTACTGTACTGTAGTGTAGTGTACTGTAGTGTAGTGTACTGTAGTGTAGTGTAGTGTACTGTACTGTAGTGTGGTGTAGTGTAGTGTACTGTAGTGTAGTGTACTGTAGTGTGGTGTAGTGTATTGTACTGTAGAGTAGTGTAGTGTACTGTACTGTAGTGTAGTGTACTGTAGTGTACTGTAGTGTAGTGTAGTGTACTGTAGTGTAGTGTACTGTAGTGTACTGTAGTGTAGTGTACTGTATTGTACTGTAGTGTACTGTAGTGTAATGTAGTGTACTGTAGTGTAGTGTACTGTAGTGTAGTGTACTGTAGTGTAGTGTAGTGTAGTGTACTGTACTGTACTGTAGTGTAGTGTACTGTAGTGTAGTGTACTGTAGTGTACTGTACTGTACTGTACTGTACTGTAGTGTACTGTAGTGTACTGTACTGTAGTGTACTATAGTGTAGTGTACTGTACTGTAGTGTACTGTAATGTAGTGTACTGTACTGTAGTGTAGTGTACTGTAGTGTAGTGTACTGTACTGTAGTGTAGTGTACTGTACTGTAGTGTACTGTAGTGTAGTGTACTGTAATGTAGTGTAGTGTACGGTACTGTAGTGTACTGTACTGTACTGTAGTGTAATGTAGTGTAGTGTACTATAGTGTAGTGTACTGTACTGTACTGTAGTGTACTGTAATGTAGTGTAGTGTACTGTAGTGTAGTGTAATGTACTGTACTGTAGTGTAATGTAGTGTAGTGTACTATAGTGTAGTGTAGTGTAGTGTAGTGTACTGTAGTGTACTGTAATGTAGTGTAGTGTACTGTAGTGTACTGTAGTATACTGTAGTGTAATGTAGTGTAGTGTACTATAGTGTAGTGTATTGTACTGTAGTGTACTGTAGTGTAGTGTAGTGTACTGTAGTGTACTGTAATGTAGTGTAGTGTACTGTACTGTACTGTAGTGTACTGTAGTGTACTGTACTGTACTGTAGTGTAGTGTACTATAGTGTAGTGTACTGTACTGTAGTGTAGTGTACTGTAGTGTACTGTACTGTAGTGTAGTGTACTGTAGTGTACTGTAGTGTAGTGTATTGTAGTGTACTGTAGTATAGTGTAGTGTAGTGTAGTGTTCTGTACTGTAGTGTACTGTACTGTACTGTAGTGTAGTGTACTGTAGTGTAGTGTATTGTAGTGTAGTGTACTGTAGTATAGTGTAGTGTACTGTACTGTACTGTAGTGTACTGTACTGTACTGTAGTGTAGTGTACTGTAGTGTAGTGTAGTGTACTGTAGTGTACTGTAGTGTAGTGTACTGTAGTGTAGTGTACTGTAGTGTGGTGTAGTGTATTGTACTGTAGAGTAGTGTAGTGTACTGTACTGTAGTGTAGTGTACTGTAGTGTAGTGTACTGTAGTGTACTGTAGTACTGTAGTGTAGTGTACTGTAGTGTACTGTAGTGTAGTGTACTGTACTGTAGTGTACTGTAGTGTAGTGTACTGTAGTGTACTGTACTGTACTGTACTGTACTGTACTGTAGTGTACTGTACTGTAGTGTACTATAGTGTAGTGTAGTGTACTGTAGTGTACTGTAATGTAGTGTAGTGTACTGTAGTGTAGTGTACTGTACTGTAGTGTACTGTACTGTAGTGTACTGTACTGTACTGTAGTGTAGTGTACTGTACTGTACTGTAGTGTACTGTAGTGTAGTGTACTGTAATGTAGTGTAGTGTACTGTACTGTAGTGTACTGTACTGTACTGTAGTGTAATGTAGTGTAGTGTACTGTAATGTAGTGTAGTGTACTGTACTGTAGTGTACTGTAGTGTACTGTAGTGTAATGTAGTGTAGTGTACTATAGTGTAGTGTACTGTACTGTAGTGTAGTGTACTGTACTGTAGTGTACTGTAGTGTAGTGTACTGTAATGTAGTGTAGTGTACTGTACTGTAGTGTACTGTAGTGTAATGTAGTGTAGTGTACTATAGTGTAGTGTACTGTACTGTACTGTAGTGTACTGTAATGTAGTGTAGTGTACTGTAGTGTAGTGTAATGTACTGTACTGTAGTGTAATGTAGTGTAGTGTACTATAGTGTACTATAGTGTACTGTAGTGTAGTGTAGTGTACTGTAGTGTACTGTAATGTAGTGTAGTGTACTGTAGTGTACTGTAGTGTAATGTAGTGTAGTGTACTATAGTGTAGTGTATTGTACTGTAGTGTACTGTAGTGTAGTGTAGTGTACTGTAGTGTACTGTAATGTAGTGTAGTGTACTGTACTGTACTGTAGTGTACTGTAGTGTACTGTACTGTAGTGTAGTGTAGTGTACTATAGTGTAGTGTACTGTGCTGTAGTGTACTGTAGTGTAGTGTACTATAGTGTAGTGTACTGTACTGTAGTGTAGTGTACTGTACTGTAGTGTACTGTAGTGTACTGTAGTGTAATGTAGTGTAGTGTACTATAGTGTAGTGTACTGTACTGTAGTGTAGTGTACTGTACTGTACTGTAGTGTAGTGTAGTGTAGTGTACTGTACTGTAGTGTAGTGTACTGTAGTGTAGTGTACTGTACCTTAGTGTAGTGTACTGTACTGTAGTGTACTGTAGTGTAGTGTACTGTAATGTAGTGTAGTGTACTGTACTGTAGTGTACTGTAGTGTAATGTAGTGTACTATAGTGTAGTGTACTGTACTGTACTGTAGTGTACTGTAATGTAGTGTAGTGTACTGTACTGTACTGTAGTGTAATGTAGTGTAGTGTACTATAGTGTACTGTAGTGTACTGTAGTGTACTGTAGTGTACTGTAATGTAGTGTAGTGTACTGTAGTGTACTGTAGTGTAATGTAGTGTAGTGTACTATAGTGTAGTGTATTGTACTGTAGTGTACTGTAGTGTAGTGTAGTGTACTGTAGTGTACTGTAATGTAGTGTAGTGTACTGTACTGTACTGTAGTGTACTGTAGTGTACTGTACTGTAGTGTAGTGTAGTGTACTATAGTGTAGTGTACTGTGCTGTAGTGTACTGTAGTGTAGTGTACTATAGTGTAGTGTACTGTACTGTAGTGTAGTGTACTGTAGTGTAGTGTAGTGTACTATAGTGTAGTGTACTGTGCTGTAGTGTACTGTAGTGTAGTGTACTATAGTGTAGTGTACTGTACTGTAGTGTAGTGTACTGTACTGTAGTGTACTATAGTGTAGTGTACTGTGCTGTAGTGTACCTGCTCCACACAGAGGCGACATTTCAGCTACAAGTCAACATTTAAACTGAGATTTTCTCAACTCCATGCAAATGCAAATCCAAACGCTGGTCTCAAATGATTCCTCGGAGCGATCCTACAGTGCGTGTGTGTGGTGCGACGTTTCTTCACTTCCCCGCTCACAACTTTAGTTCCTACAGCAATTTACTGTCTGATTACAGCTGATACAACTCATTTTAATGTGTCCACAGCACTGGACAGGCCACGCCCACAAGTGACAAGAGCGACATTTCGACTGAAGCAGGTTGATTAACATCACTGAGCTCAATGAGCAGAAACACGCCTCAGCAGTGACACTCAACGTCTTCATTAACACACACTCTGCATCGCAAATAAGCCTTCTCTCTCCCGAATAAAGACACAACCGCTTCGTTTAAAACCACCCTGATAATGATTTCTCAATATCACACACACACTCACACACACACACACTCACACACACACACACTCAGCGTGTTTCATAATCTCATGAAGTGCCAGTAAGTCGAACATGTAAATTAGCCATTTTATATCAATCCGCTCGTTATGCTAATGTGAATTATTTAATTATTGGCCAAAAAATATTGTTCTGTAATTGCCAAGGGTTTACGTTTTTGATTGCTGTAATTGGATTGGATTTTTTTTATTGATATAAAACACACACACACACACACACACACACACACACACACACACACCAACAATTTATAACAAGACTATACAAAAACGATTAATTGAAAAACTAACACAAATGTGCATGTTTGAAATTTAAACTGATCAAAGTCTCACACAAAGTAGAGTCGCTAGCATTGTGCTAATATAGCTGTAGCTAATACCAATTCTAGTTAAACGGCTAAATAACAATTAGCATATGAAACCAGTGTGACTGGACATGGTGAGACTATATAGGCATACCCTGATCAGTTTTACATTTTAAACAGGAACTGCATATCTCATATCATCTCACATATCAAGTCCACTCACTAACTTTGTGACTAGCTAATACTACACTAGCTAATCAGCTAATTAGCGATTAGCATATGAAATCAGTGCACGCTCAGCTGACACAGGGACGCTAAACACAAGGAGTGTAACGCATTTCCATGATCACTATCTGCCTCTGTGCTTGGATTTAAACCTGAAGTGGGTGTGGCCTAAACCTCGAAAGGTTTTTATTTTCTTTGTTTTTTATATACATCACCTGCTAGCTTAGCATATCAGATTACCACCTTTTATTTTAGCACTTTTAGGTCAGAGTAAAGTCCACACGCTAGAACTAAACACTAAAAGTAACTTCAGAAGTGGATTGTGTTAAAACACCGAGACTCCCCCAAAACCGTAATCATCGCATCCATGACAGATTATTTCTTTTGTATGAGTGAAGAATCGATAAAGGAGGTGCAGTCTGGCGATGAAACGGTGAAGGATGGAGATGATGGACAGATCAAAACACCAAACACACACAATGTTCATTTATCATTAGCACTGAGAGAGAGAGAGAGAGAGAGAGACATTAGTCTTTATCTGAAGTTGCTCTGTCTCTCTCTCTCTGTCTGTCTTTCTCTCTTTTTAACACTAATGTAGTTTAAGGTCCCGGTGGAACTGCATTACCCACGATGCCATCTATCTCATTGAATCAGCACTAGTCTGAAGTGTGTGTGAGTCGTGGTTAAGTGACATTAGCGCTGCTGTTAGCGCTGCTGTTAGTGCTGCTGTTAGCATGTAATGAACTTTACCGTGCAGGAAACACGAGCGCTGGACCTTCACTCCGGGTCACATGGGCTCGTTAAACACACACACGGCCACTTACACTCAAAACCCAGGGCCGTATTAAATAAAGAGTGTATGTGTGTGTGTGTGTGTGTGTGTGTGTGTGTGTGTGTGTGTGTGTGTGTGTGTGTGTGAGAGACACACACAGATAAAGTCTGACAGGAAACACAGGGACACTTAACACATAACCCACATAGATATATTTTAGCTTAACTTTATACTTAGCTTTCTAGGTTATACCCTGTTAGCTAAGCAGCTAATTAGCGATTAGCATGTGAGATCAGTGCTCTAATTCAGCACACATAGCCAACGTCTGACAGACAAAAACAACAATGCTAAACACATACTAGTTAACAGCCTTCTAGCTAAGCAGCTAATTAGCGATTAGCATGTGAGATTAGCACTTTACATAAATGCACAGGAACGCTGAACTCATCTAAAAACATAGATTTAGCATGTTACAGATAATGTGCCCTAGCTTTTTATACTAAACTTGCAAACTAAGCCTAGTCTTCGAGCTAACCTTTATGCTAGCTAAAATGCTGATTAGCGATTAGCATATGAAATTATCCCTTTACATAAATAAACACTCAGCTAAAGCCTGACAGAAAACACAGCAATGCTAAGCACATATCACTGATCAAGACATGATGGATAAATCTTAGCCTTATAACATTATAGGTTACTTAGGCTTCTAGGTAATAGCCTGCGAGCTAAACAGCTAATTAGCGATTAGCATATGAGATTAACACTCATCTAAAAAATTATTATTATTATTTTTTTTTAAAAAGCTACAGTAAAGATAATGCAGCATAGCTTTTATACTAAACTTGTAAACTAAACCTAGTCTTCGAGGTAAACGTTATGTTAGCTAAGCAGCTAATTAGCGATTAGCATAAGAGATTAGCACTTCACATAAACGCACAGGAACGCTGAACTCATCTAAACAACGTAGCTCTGATATATTATGGATAATGTGTTCTAATGTTGACACTAAACTGTAAATGAAGCCTAGTGTACGGTATGAGCTAAATGTTACGCTAGCTAAAATGCTAGTGAGCGTATGAAGTGAAATTAGCACTTTGGACACGCGTACAGTCGGATGAAGCCTGACAGAAGGTTTTTTTGGTGTGAACATTTATAATGATAAAGAATAAAGCACTTTGTAAATCTCTGAGGAGAAAAGATAAGTGTGAGAAACAGCAACAGGGATGAAAGTAAAAACTGTCTCTCTCTCTCTCTCTCTCTCTCTCTCTCTCTCTATCTCTCTCTCTCTCAGGTAGGAAAATCACAAATCAGAGCGTAAGCTCGGGGCTTAAAGCCTCTTGATCCTTGGGTTTGGTGAAGAGCGGCGCTCGTAACGAGGGTTTAATATTTTAAGGATTTTAAAGCCTGACATACTTTTGTCATAAGGTCTGCGGATAAATCCCTGGCGGCCGTTTCCGCTGATCTGCTCCAGAAAATATGAGGTTCAGCGAAGGTGCAGAGAACGCTCGCTTACGCACCTTCACAAAATTAAAAAAACCCAAAAGGAAAAAACAAGCAAACCGTGTGTGTTTTTTTTTTTTTTTTAAAGCCCAGTCCTTCTCGTATAAAGGAAATAAATAGGCACTGTACGGACGGCTAT
>CM042536.1:1972500-1982500 GCA_023630585.1 Cranoglanis bouderius
GAACGTAACTACGAACGGATAAAAAGTATAAAGGGGTTTTCTATTGATAAAACAAAACGTAAGAGGTGCTGTGGTGTAAGAGGAATAAAACAGTCCGCATCTGCAGTCTGCTTCGATTTGTTGTATATTCTGTATATATTTCACTGAGACAGACTCCTGTGTGTAACGTGATGGGCTGTCGGACGGTGACGGCGCGTTTAAGCGTAATAAATTCAGATGTAATATTTATACTCGTGTATTTGTGTGGAAGTGGACAGCTTGACCGCGAGCTGTCGATTCGATCCGATTCACTCCGTACACAACGCAGCGAGATCGATGCTACAAGCGAAAACCTGTGCCGAGGTCAGATCGCATGACAAGGTCAAAGGTGAAGGGTCAACAGAGTAACACGTAAAGGTCAAAACCATCATGGAAGGCATTTGTGAGGCTCAATTACGTGACCTATTAGAGGCCACTCCTGTTATTTCCCTACAGTCAGGAGGCGTCGTGTTACTAAATCGGATTTTATACGAATGTTTGAAACGTTCTGTAAAAGTGGAGGCCGTGTTGGAGGATTAAATACTTTAACACAGTCTCTGTCTTCATTTCAGGGTGATTTGTTGCCATGACAAATAAACGATAAATGCATTCGTATCGTCGTGGTTCAGGTTACTGTTAATATACAGTATATGTTTAAAAAATTAAAAAGAATGATGACCATTTTGACCAAAAGACTTTAATTAACAGTATAAGAGAAAGTAATTCGTTTTTCTGGGATTCCACATCCTTTTTATTTATTCATTTATTTACTCATTCGGACCGATCTTTATTTTTTTTTTATCTATTTACGCTGAAGTCTCGGTATTTTTGCTGTTCTAAGAACGCTTTGTAGACGCAAGGAACCATTAATTATCCAACGAACCCTTAAATAATCCTTGTAGAACCTTTTTTTTCCTAAAAGTGTGTTAGCTGTGTCCGATACAAACTTTTCTAGGTATTAAGAACAAAATAATTATAATTCTTTGATGGTTCAATGGATAATTATGGATCCTTCGTTTCCTAAAAAATAAAAATAAAATAAAAAATAAAAACTTCTTCCCGAGGTGAAATTTAGAGGGACACCCGAAGAACCCTTAAGCGTGTACTCGGCACTATACGACTATACCATTTATTGTAAAAAAACCCCAGTGTGTCTCCTTTTTATCTCACTGATGCTGATCAATATAAACAATACTGATCCCCAAACACGTCTCACGCTGATCCCGAACAGAACAAAAGGGTTCTAGCTCCTCCTCTCCGTGCGTCTCTTCTGTCACGTGTCACGTGTAATTATCAGACCGAAGGCAGCTGACGGGGAACAGACTGATTACTGCTGATCTACAGGGAATAAACGACTCCGAACAGGATTAGCTTCATAAATTAACTCTCCTCACGAGCTATATCAACTGTATATATTCCTCTTTCACAGTGACGTGCGTAAATGTGGGAGATGAGAGAATTTATACTCAGCTGGAGAGCAAATAAATAAATAAATATACAAATGTTTCCTCGAGTCTCCCGAGGCGCAGTAACTGCCACCGCCGATCGGCGAGGAACGCTCTGGGCCTTTGAAGTTTTTAGACATAAAAGCACAAATAACGCAAATCTTCTCAGATGAAATTAAGACCCGGTGAAAAACGAGAGAGCAGCGCAGCCACTCCCAATCACGCCGATCTCGGAGAAGGACTCGCATCTCGCATCCCGCTACGCCGGGGAGAGGAATGAAAAAACAAGGAAGGCTTTAATCTGCCTAAACTCCTTAAACTCCTTCTGTCGTCTCTCAAGACACAAAACAGCAAAGCAACAAAACAACAACAGCACAAAAAAAAAAAACCCTGTATTTTAAATCGATACGTGAGAAAAGTTTTGACTCGTGTTGGAAAGACTGTCTCTATCCGTCTCTGTCAGACAGAGAGGCCCGATTTCCAGAATCAATTACAAAGTAAGCTGTGTGTTCAGAAAACACACACACACACACACACACACACACACACACACACACACACACACACACACACACACACACACACACACACACACACACACACACACACACCATGGCGTGTCTAGCATGAATTTTGGTTTCATGGTTTATCACAAAGATTACATATATTCATTTATGTACAAAATCTAAAACTTCCTCTGAGAAATCCTGTCAGGCTAGCGCTTATTAGCTAGCTAGCTAGCTAGCATGATCAAGTGAGATGATAAATTTTTAAATAGATAAATAAAACTTCCGCTCAGAAATCCTGTCAGGTTAGCTCATATACGCTAACTAGTGAGTGGAGAAAAATGGCAGGTTGCCGGGAACCACGAAATTTACCTCAAGTGTTTTGGTAAATTGCTTTTAAGAGACTATATGACTAAAACTACACTGTAATTACACTTAGCGTCGAACACTAACCGGAAATCCTGTCAGGTTATCATTTATTAGCTTCCAAACAACTTGTGGTGATGTAGGTGACTTCGGATTGTAGTTCTGGAGACTTTCTGACCCCAAGACGCGACTAACATCTGCGATTCTCCAGCTGTGATCCTTGGAGATTTTTTGGAACCGTCCTCTTCACAGTGCGTTGAGACGATATAGACACACGTCCAGTTCCAGGTTGATTCATAACATTTCCAGTTGACTGGAATTTCTTAATTATTACCCTGATGGTGGAAATGGGCATTTTCAATGCTTGTGCTATTTTCTTATAGCCACTTCCCATTTTGTGAAGCTCAACAACCTTTTGCCGCACATCACAGCTATATTCCTTGGTCTTACCCATTGTTATGAATGACTAAGGGAATTTGGCCTGTGTGTTACCTCATATTTATACCCCTGTGAAACAGGAAGTCATGGTTGAACAATTTCCTGTTCCTAGTCACCCAGGTGTACTAAAAAAAATGTAAAATATCAATGGGAATATACTTCAAATATATTTTTCTCATATGAATTCATTTTTTGTGAAATTTTTGTAACAAAAGACCAAAAGGTTAAACAATAAAGACAATTTTTTCACAGCCTTCTTTGCTCACATTTACCGAGGGGGGGGCCGATATTAGTGGAGGGCGGTGTAAATGTAAATCTTTTTTTTTTTCCCTACTTAAATTTTCTCGCTCAGAAATGCCTTTAAAATATTTAAACAATTTTATTTCCAGCAACAGACCAAAGATAAAGAAAAGTAGAGACGATAAAGGAGTGAAAATGAGTGGAAAGTAATTCTGTGTTAAGAAAATGAGACAAGATGCAGAACAAACATGACTTATAGCATATATAAAGTGCTCAGATTACATTTTAAAGATTAAAAAAAAAACAAAAAAAAAAAACAAGGTGGTTAATAGTTTATGATCTGACTCCAGTCTCTCCTCGCAAACAGATCAATACGGTAAACAGAGCGGCGAGGGCGCTGATGTTGTGCGTCTCCGTGGTTTCGGGAAAACGTTGACATTTGTGAAGGTTAGAGAGTGTAACTGTCTGTCTGCGTCAATCACTGCCCTCAAAGGTCACCGCCGGTCTGATGTTTTATATTGTTTTAATTAGACACTGCGGTTCGGATGCTGAAGTCGTGCTCAGTGAGGATATCGTGATAATTCACGTACGCACACACACACACACACACACACACACACACACACACACACACCAAAAAAGTACATCGTTTACTGTAAATGTGGTCAACTGGCCAGGACATGTCTGAAGTCTCACCCTACGTTCATCCTAGCAGGTGACGAGTCTCTTGTCGCTGTGTAGCGACTGTTAATGTTGTCACCTGTGGGCGTGGCCTGTCTAGCATTTTTTTTCTTCAGCGTAGTAGCGACATGTATATATCTTCTTAATCTAAATAGTTAGGCTGTAATTAAATAACGCACTAATCAGTGTGAAAATCGGTTGTGTACTCGTTCTAGATTAGCAAAGCAGGCTAAGTGTATTAGCTACGTACACCAACGATCTCTGCTACTTCCTTCCAAGCTTTATTTTTTCTTCTTAACATTTCTGTACACACTATATGACAGGATAAAATGAAACCACGCCTTTCACGTTTTTCTTCCATTTCTGCGGGAACTGATTGCTGGAGGAACTAAAGTTGTGAGCGGAGAAGTGAAGAGACATCATCATCACACCAGGATCGGTCTGAGGAATCATTCGAGCAAACTGGGTTTCGGAAATATCTCGGCATTGTCAGGAACATCTCAGGAAAACTTCCAGTGACCCAAAAGTCTGTTTTCGTTAAGATGGTAGGCAGAACCATGAGAAAAATCGACCAAAGTTTACCAAAATATCTCGCTTTGACGGGGCCTGAGACGTTTCCTAAACCTTCTAGCAGCAGCTGGACCTGTGAGATCTTCCCTCCTTCTGAGTTTCCTTCCTCAGAGATGTTCACTAAACGGCAAACACATGTTTTTCTTGTTGTCACCTCACAGCACACCTTGTCGAAACAAATACCTGAAATGTGAACATTTTTTTTTTTTCTGAAGAGTTCCTCCCTGGAGTTTTCCATTTGTTTTCCATTAGTCTCAGTATGACCTCTGACCTCTGAGAGAAAGAAAGGGGGGATTACTGGTTTATACATACTGCCGTATGAGGAGGTCTGGAAAACGACGGCCTCGTCTCTTTTCCACTGGGATAGCACTGAAGGGAACGACTCTCTGGCACTCAATACTACAAAAAAAAAAAAAAGGGCCACTAAAGTGGACGCTACACTCTTTCACTCTTTCACTCTTTCACCAGCCATTAAAAAATAATGATCCTCCACTTCCGCTCCCATTGTCGCCAGCGCACGAGAGGCTCTAATGGGAAGCCGACACAATAGGCTCGGCCTAAAAAGGATCCGGCATGAAATTTTAATCAGCGACTTTGTCTTTCAGTGGGACTGTGTGTGTGTGTGTGTGTGTGTGTGTGTGTGTGTGTACTAAATGTCTACAGTGACTACAGGGACAGGTGCTCCGACGTGCCTTTATTTTGCTCCCTGAACTTTACTCTTTCTTCCTGCCCCCTCAGGTGTGACGTTCCCTCACCGCCTCCGAACACCGTGGGCACTCAGATTGGATTAATTCCAAAACGGGCTCTCCGTCCCGCGCACTTAACAAACACAGGATGCACTTAAGGGAGGCCACAGGATGGGTTTAGGCACAGCCGAAAGTGCGCGTCCGGGAGATTCAAAAAGCGAGACCGCAGGGCCAGTATAGAATGTCATCATGTACCGGAAGAGCCATCAGTCCGATCCGGCGTACTGGAAGAGGCGTGAACTTTGTAAAAGTGTCGTGTGGAGAAGCTTTTTGTCTTTCCTGTGTGGCTGCTGCACTAAATGGCTCCGTGGCACACTGGCAGAGCTTTTATGTGGTTCTATGGCTGCCATTTTATAGCTGATAAAAAGCACGATGTGGGTAGAAAGCACAGCCATCGCTACTATCCAGGACCGGGGATTTGTACTCGCAGCTACTGTAGCTAACACATGATGTTAGCATGCGTGTTACAAATAGCCCAATTAGCACAGTTAGTCAGACCTAGATACGAAAATTGAGACACATTTTCCTAGTGTTTCTCTGTATTTGTGTGAGAAACCGTGGTGCGCACGCATTTCTGACTTTAATAAGCTTTTTATTATCACCTGCTACAGCTGTTATCCACTCAATAATCACTTTCCCCTTTCTCCCCTCTCTCTCTTTGCTATATTATAATATAATATTTAGAATATTATACAATATATAATATAATATTTTCTCCCATATTAATGTTAAATCAGACGAAACGCATAGAAAGAATGAACTCATGCTCTCATGAATCACTTTATGACAAAAATGGTCCTGTAGACACTGTACATCGTCTGCACTTACACTTTCCCTTTGTTTGAAACAGCCCGTGTTTGGGGGAAATTGATTAGATCGAATTCTGACTGTTTGTTTTAAAACAAAATCTCGTTGGTCACAGATTATTTTTAAATTAGTCCGTGACCGAATCCACCCTAAAAAAAAAGAAAAAAAAAAAAAAAGAGACTGTTCAAAGCACGGCATTTTACTACAGCCGTCATAACATTTGCTTCAGAGGTGCAACGTAAACATAACATAAACCTCCTGGTTTGGTCCAGTTTCTAATCATTGGGCATCATTTTTCAGCCTTTTAGTAAACTTATGCGTAAATGTTTTTAAACCGAACTAAAAACTCCCACCAGATATATAAAAACTCATGTGTTGATAAATGATAATTACTGTAAATGGTTACGGAGCAAAGCGTTGTCCTGTATATCTCCACGTGTGTCACGGCGAGAATCTGAAAGGCCGGGCGTTTTCTACTATTTCAACTAACAAGATGATTGACACTTTTTTTTTTCTAGAGGGGTGGGACTTACATCATAAAGCTGCCATGTTGAGCTTAAATCGCTGCCAAATTCCTATCGTAAGCGGTGTCCTGTCTTTACTCATACAGTCTCGGGGTGTAGTTAATAATTAGCAGTTCTTCCATTTCTTTTGACCAGGAGGATCATGGGACATGTTCCTTTCCCAAGCCTTTCCACCAGACGGACGTTATCTCCGTTACAAGTCCCGCTTAGTGCCGTATAGCCGCTTGACGACCTTCGGTTTACGCTCTTCGTGTTCTCGAGTTTCCTGGTTCCTCTCCATCTCCACTCCTGGTGTTTTTTTGCTGTGTTTTTCTGGTTCTGACCTCAGCGTGTCTATTTAGATTATGAGTATAGATTTTTCCCACTGTGGGTGCTGACCACATTCAGTGGAAATACTCAAGTAAACACACCTCACACACACACACACACACACACACACACACACACCGACTCCAGCTCCCGTTGGTTCCAGTTGTCAGCTGGTGAAGTTCTTTACAGCGGGAGCAAGTGGCACAAATCAATGTAGAGGTTAATACTGGCATGAAAATCACAAATTGAGTTACAGTAGTGCAGCTCGACCTTAATAAACCTCCCAATAAAACTCAGCGATACGCAGCTGCAGCCCGGATACATGTGCACAACTCATTACACTCACCCTGCGTGTGTGTGTGTGTGTGTGTGTGTGTGTGTGTGTGT
Organism: Cranoglanis bouderius; assembly: GCA_023630585.1. Classification (NCBI taxonomy): domain Eukaryota; kingdom Metazoa; phylum Chordata; class Actinopteri; order Siluriformes; family Cranoglanididae; genus Cranoglanis; species Cranoglanis bouderius. The sequence continues at coordinate 1,979,538 of CM042536.1, forward strand.
GTGTGTGTGTGTAAGGAACTATGTACACAAATGTATAAAAGAGGGAGGTTTGTGTTAGCACAGATAACCGATAATTTATTACACAAATTAAATCAGTCATTAAAACAATGAAGATAAAAAAAATTTAAATAATTTTAGAAAATCGTTTGACACCAGAGGGCAAGAGTTTAGCGCTGCACTCAAAAGCGGTTTAACTCTGAGAGACTGCAGATCCCCCTGTGTTCTGCATTAATGAGAGTACATTTACATACACACACACACACACACACACACACACACACACACACACACTGTGCTAATGCTACATGCTCAGCCTGGCACTGAGGCTCGCTCTTTTATTCTTTTACGGCACTTTTACTGCCCTCTTACTCAGTATTTCTCAGGATATTAAACCTGCCAATAAACTCAGACATATTGTTCTCATATGGTGACATTTCCGCAAACCTTGTAACAGAATTTTAACAGAAACTTTTTGTATAGTTTTATCTATGCCAAGAAAATTCAAAAAAGGGCACATTCTTGCCTTTTGTCTTAAAGCAGATCACTCTTTAGATTTTATACACTGTACTAATACTAAATCACCATATTACGGTTTCACTACATTACTGTATCACTATATTATATAAATCTCCACTGGAGAATCGCAGAAGTTAGTTGTGTCTCGGGGTCAGAAAGTCTCTAAAACTACAATCCGAAGTCACCTACATCACCACAAGTTGTTTGGAAGGGTTTCAAGAAAAAAAGCCTCTACTCTCATCCAAAAACAAACTCGAGCGTCTTCAGTTTGCCAGACACTACTGGAACTTCATATGGGGTCAGGTTCTATGGTGAGATGAAACCAAAATAGAGCTTTTTGGGAATAAACACCAGAGGTGGTTTTGGAGCACACAGAGAGGTAGCCATATGGAAAAGTACCTCATGCCCACGGTTAAATATGGTGGTGGCTCTTCAATGTTTTGGGGCTGTTTTTCTGCCAGAGGACCTGGATATTTTGTTAGGATACATGGCATCATGGACTCTATCAAATATCAACCTGACTGTCTCTTCCAGAAAGCTTCAAATGGGCCATGGTCGGATCTTCCAGCAGGACAATGATCCAAAACATACATCAAATTCAACACAAAAATGGTTTACTGACCACAAAATCAAGGTCCTGCCATGGCCATCCCAGTCCCCTGACCTGAAACCCATAGAAAACCTGTGGGGTGAACTGAAGAGGAGAGTCCACCAGCGTGGACCTGGAAATGTGAAGGATCTGGAGAGATTCTGTATGGAGGAACGGTCTCAGATCCCTTGCCATGTATTCTCCAACCTCATCAGGCATTATAGGAGAAGACTCAGAGCTGTTATCTTGGCAAAGGGAGGCAGCACAAAGTATTGAGTAAAAGGGAGCCAATAATTGTTGCACACATATATTTAACAAAGTTTTTGTTTGGATAAACCTGTGTTGTGTTTGCAGTTGTTTGATATCCATGACAGCAGAGGATTTTTGTGAATGTTTTGAACGAAAGATCAAAAGGTTAAACAATAAAGACTAATTTTCACAGCCTTCTTTGCTCATATTTACTGAGGGGGCCGATATTAGTGGAGGGAAGTGAAACTGTATCACTTCATCATTATATTACCATATTACTATATCACTATATCATTATATCACTACATTACTATATTACTGTATCACTATGTTACTATATCAGCAACTTAATTCCAAAAGTTATCTCAGTATTTATGCAGGGAATGTGCACATATTCAGGTAAGCACCTGCTTAGCATAAATTCAATAAATAAAACAACAGCAGTGTTTCCCTTTCAGACTAATTGTAGTCAGTCGGACATGTTTATGTTTGGTGTGCTACGTTAGCTACATGTCACCCAAATGTTTTGTATAAATAATGTTAGTAGCAAACCACATTCCAGTTTTTCCAACATTTTTAAAATTTTATTTCCATCATTTTTTAAAGAATCTGGGTTTTTTGTTTGTTTGTTTGTTTGTTTGTTTGTTTATGCTTTCCCCCAACATCATATTCTAGGATGCTGCTTGTTCTTTCACTAATTGCCCTGTAGTCTTTTTATAATAACTATATATGACTACATGCAGCCTCGCAAAACTCTCCCACGATGACTAGAATAAAACAAATACATTATATTTTATATATTTATCGGTGAGATACACTGACAAAATCTCAAGCTGATGGAAGAAACTTAATGACGTATCAGTCTGTACCACATTTTACTATTACCAAAATTACTACTAAACTTATGGGCCACACCCACGCGCCCAGAGTTTACCTACAAACTTTCATTTTTCCCCCCTAATTTCCAGAGTGAAACTAAACAAGCACACACTGGACATTTGGCTAAAAACCTAAACATGGATTTTATGTACAGTATATATATATATATATATATATTTCCATTTAGAATTTTCTCCAAACTGTTCCTTTAATTCTGTCACCTGATGTTGTTAGCATCCGTCATAAAAAAAATAAATAAATAAATAAACAAGCTAACAGCTAACGGCTGAGCGGATCGATACGATGATCAAAGTGAAATAAAATGAATGCTGAGCAGAAGCAGGAGGGACACACGGGGGTCCTGAGAGGCCTCGCGTCAAACAACAGGAGGAGGAAGGGGGACATCTGAAAAGACCTCTGGGGCTCCGAATCCCTCATCCACACACACACACACACACACACACACACACACACACACAAAGGACTGGCTTTATGGAAATGGAGGTGTACTCCACGCAGGTCGTCTTCCAATTTTATAACAGTTCAAATAAAATTTCATTTAAAGTGTCACCTAATAGGAAACTTAAAACCATTAGCATACTATTATATTATATTCATCATATTATTAAGCTATTAGTAGATTTTATAATACTTTATTATTATTATTATTATTATTATTATTATTATTATTATTATTATTATTATTATTATTATGTACAAAATCATTTAA
>CM042536.1:1985000-1995000 GCA_023630585.1 Cranoglanis bouderius
GTTGAGTCGGGTTACGGGGGATTAATCAGTGTCAGTGTGTGAAGTCAGTAAGACACAGGCGGTGTGTGTTTCGTTGCCCTACAGTGGCGGCTCCGTCCCGATCCGCATGCACCTGTCAGGCTAGCTGCCTCGGCGAGGGCGGCCGCTCGGCTCCTCCCTGCTTGACCTATTATTTGATATTTGACCACTCGGTTGCGAGACACTTGCTCTTTGGAGCTGAAATGTCACCGGGCGTCTTGTCAAGTCTTCGACACCTCGGCTTGACAAGTGATTTTACTTTGGTGTGCTACGAGGCAGAAAATACAGCGAGCATCGGTCAGGGCGGCTTCAGGCTCCGCTCAGACCTCTTGCTCTGAGTAACAGGCTCCGTCCGATAACAAGCTCCGATAACAATCCGACGCGCTCTCACGCTCGCGCACGCCAAACAACCGTGTGGAGCATTCACCGCTCTGAACTTTAATTACAACTTCATTCATATCAAATACAAATATCTCGTTAGTATAGTAAAACAAAGGGTTCTTTAAGGGTTCTTTAAGGGTTTTTAGCTTAAAACGGGTTCTATTGTAACCGAACACTCTTGGAGGGTAGAATCTTTAAGGGTTCACCCAGAGGAACCTCCGAAGAACCTACTAGTGAGATACACTGGATGAAAAAACAATGAAAAAACAAAAGGTTCCCTGTGGTTTTCTGTATAGCTTTCTAAATCGGTTCTACTTAAAACTCCCTCTGAAAGAGAACCCCCCTGTTATAAGGTTCTATATAGAAGGTTCTATCCATTCATCCATACACGGGGTCACTGGGAGACTGGAGACAGGGCACTCGGGGCAGGAGGCGGGGGACACACTGGACGGGGGGCCAACCCATCGCAGGGCACAATCACACACACACACTGATACACTACTGACAATTTGGAAATGCCATTCTGCCCATAATGCATGTCTTTGGACTGGGGGAGGTACATAAAAAGCATAAATGTTTCCTCTGGTGAGATGCGAATGGGAGGAGCCTCGGGCTGTGAGAGAGACGGTAGGTTACAATTTGCTCCGCTCTATAAGTGCTAACAAAAATTAGCCTTTTATTGTCATAATATCATAATCACACACTCATTTTTCAGGAGAAATGATTGATTAATGTGTTGTATATATTTTTGCTTTGTATCTCAGACTATATGTGTTTTATTTCTAGTTTAACGTGTTATATGTGAAGGCTAGCCTTGCTAGTCCTGTGTAACATGTGGCTGGGACATGTGACAAAGATATTTAACTTTTACACTTTACGATGTGTCTCGGAGCAGAGGAAATATTTGATTGAGTGTTTGTTCCCCCATCATCGATCTCACAGATCCCACAGAACCTCTGCCAGCTAAATAAAAGTAGGTGAAGTCAACTCGTGACCGGCTGCCACTATTTATACGAGAGGAACCAAAAGGAAGGGGTTACATTACAGAAGGTTCTATATAAGTTTAAAGTGAGACTTAAGTCTACACCTTAGTCCCTAAACCCTACAAAGGTTCTTCAAAGGTTCTAAAGTTACAGAGTAAAGTTTCCTTAACTCTGTAAATGAGTTACACTTAGAACCCTCTCTGAAAAAGAAACCCTCTGCTCCAGGGCTCTATAGAGAACACTTAGGTCTATTTAAAGAACCCCAAGTCTAAACCTTAACCCCTAACCCTCTTCTTTTTCTCTGAAAGGAAAACCTTCTGTTGTAGGATTCTATGTGGAACCTTTAAGGTTCTGTATCTCATGTCTTTTTAAACTGGTTTGTAACTTTACATGTATGATGTAACTTTACTGTTAAACTCCTAAATCAAACTCCAACCTTTAATCCTAAACACTACCTGCTAATCCTAAACCCACTCAGAAAGCTCTCTAAAAGGAAACCCTGTGCTGTACGGCTCTACATTGAACCTTTATTGGTTCCCATTTATAATCTATTCTAGATTCACCCTTTTTCCCAACCTAACCTATAGTCCCTAACCTATAGTCCCTAGTCCTAAAACCCCTTCCCATGATCCATCAATCTTTCCTGAAACCTCCTTCTGATCCATAACCATAAACTCTAATCCCAACCACAAACTCTAATCCCAACCTCAAACTCTAATCCCAACCTCAATCCTTAATCTCGACCACAAACCCTAATTCCAACCTCAAACTCCAAACCCCAAAGCTCAATTCCAACTTCAAACCCTAATCTCAACTTCAAACTATAGTCCCAACCTCAAACACTCAACCCTAACTTCCAATCTGAACCTCAAACTACAATCCCAACCACAAACTGTAAACCGAAGCCACAACCCCAACCTCAAACTCTAATCCCAATTGCAAACCCTAATCCCAACCTCAAATTCTAGACTCAACCTTAAACCCTAACCTCAAACCCTAAACTCTAATCCCAACCTCAAACCCACAACCCTAAACCCCAATCTTAATCTCTAATCCCAACCTCAAACCCTAATTCCTAACCCTTAAATCCATAACTGTCATCTCCTAAATCGCGAGCATATTTCTTTGATGCTCCTCTGTTCATGTTCTTTATACCCAATCCTATAAACCCTAAATCCTACCAGTGATGTAGCTCCAAAACATGGTTCTTCACTTCCGCACCATCAGTTCTTCAGTTCTTCATCTGCTCAGCTTCTCACCAACACCTTCACTAGATTCCTGAACTACAGCTCACCTCAAAACTCTTCACTTCACTTATAAAGCCTGTTAATAATCACGCTCCTTCTCGTCTATATGATCTTCAACCTTACCAGCCCACACGGACCCTCAGGCTCTCCAGCGTTGGTTTATTCCCTGTTTCTCCACCTTTTGGTGCTTTTGCTGCTCTTCTCTCTCTCTCTCTGGATCTCTTACCTTACACTCTGACCATCTGCAGAACCTGCATCTTTAAATCTCACTTTAAAACTTAACTGTTTTCCTGTTGAGCCTTTTAAACTCTCCTGACCGTAACCCCTGATGTTGCAGATACTGTAGAACATCTTCAGTTTATTAATGTGTTACACCACAACGCTGCTGAATTCTGGATTGGTCAGAAGGTGCTGATTAATTTTCTGTAACGATTGTTTCTATAGTAACAGCTCTTTCACGGGGACGTGTACGGCGGACGCTCCACTAATAATAAACAGATTAAAAACTTGTGTAATTGTTGATCTGTGAGGAGATGTTTCTGTAAGATTTATGGAAGGAGTCTCCAGTGTCAGCGCTTTGAGGTAGAGCTGTAACTCCGACATCTTCAGGACAGAGGAGTTTACTATATGTTGGAACTATATGCGTTTTTATTTGTGTTATATGTGTTTCAGGAAATGAAGAGGTTCGTTGCACTTTGTTCAGTTTGCTTCAGTATTCAGATGTTTATGGAGAGTCCGGTTTTCTCCAACTTCACCGTGAGAAGCTTCGACTGACACGCAGCAGAAAGCAATGGACTGAAAGTAGCATCTTCTGCTCTGAAATGTAGTGGAGTAAAAATATAAAGTCTGCAAACATGGAAATACTTTAATAAATTGCAGATACTTGGAGGGGAAAATGTCCTTAAGTAGCAAATGAAATTCACTTCATTACTTCATATAAACACTGAAGACTGCAACTGGATTTCTTTAAAAATGTATTTTTGGAACTGGAAATGTTTAGATATAAAGAGACGACTGTTTTTTTTCTCTTTAGTTTGGATTCATTTTAATATATTTATACTTTATTCTATTTATTATATTTACAGTGAAAGACTGTGAAGTGTTTATATAAACACTTATTTAATTTATTCTACACCACAAACCACACATCACCCAAACCACTTATTTATTTATTTGTTTGTTATTTAGATTTATTTGTTGATTCTTTTTGCTCATTCGTTTATTCTCTGCTGTTTTCTTTCTATCATTCTTTCTTTTTATTTCTTTTTTTAGTTTTAATAATTTTTTTTCTCAAGCTTGTTTATTTATTTATTTGTTTGTTTGTGTTTTTGTTTGTATGATTTTTATTTTCATTTGTGTTTATTCTTTTTTCTGTACTTGTTTTTGTGTCACTATTTTTTTCTTAATTTATTTATTTATTTATTTTAAATAGCTTGTTTGTTCATTTTTGTTTTCCTCCGTCTTTCTTTCTTTCTCTGTTTATTTCAGTCTCTTTCTGCTTTAGTTTTCTTCAGTCTTTCGTTCTTTTTTATTTATATATTTTCTGTATTTTCCATTACATTTTCCATGAGTATTCTTTCTTTCTTTTTTTCTTTCTTTTTTTCTTTCTTTCTTTCTTTCTTTCTTTCTTTCTTTCTTTCTTTCTTTCTTTCTTTCTTTCTTTCTTTCTTTCTTTCTTTCTTTCTTTCTTTCTTTCTTTCTTTCTTTCTCTTTCTTTCTTTCTTTCTTTCTTTCTTTCTTTCTTTCTTTCTTTCTTTCTTTCTTTCTTTCTTTCTTTCTTTGCCTGTTTATCCTTGTCTTTCTTTAAATATTTTTGCATTTTTGTATTTCCCATTGCATGCTTTCTTTCTTTCTTTCTTTCTTTCTTTGTTCATTTATCTTATCTTGTTTTCCTCAGTCTTTCTTTCTGTAAATATTTATATATTTTCTGTATTTCCATTACATTTTCCATGTGTATATTGTCTTTCTTTCTTTCTTTCTTTCTTTCTCGTTTGCTTTATTTATTTATTAGCTTGTTTGTTAATTTTTGTTTTCCTTTGTCTTTCTTTCTTTCTTTATCTGTTTATTAATTCTTTTCTTTAGTTTCCATTAGTTTGTTTATCTTTGTCTTGAAATATTTATGCATTTTTTCCCCATTGTGTGTATTCTTTCTTTCTTTTCTTTCTTTCTTTCTTTTCTTTCTTTCTTTTTCTCTTTCTTTCTTTCTTTTTCTCTTTCTTTCTTTCTTTCTTTCTTTCTTTCTTTCTTTCTTTCTTTCTTTCTTTCTTTCTTTCTTTCTTTCTTTCTTTTCTTTCTTTCTTTCCCTCAGTTTTTCTTTCTAATTATTTATACATTTTCTGTATTTTCCATTACATTTGCCATGTGTATACTGTCTTTCTTTTAGTCTTTTTCTGTTTGTTAACTTCCTGTCTCTCGGGGTCAGTACGGGCTGATGGAGGAGGTTTCAGTGTCTGTATGGGAAAAGAAAAGTGGTATCGTTCTGTCTGTAATAATAAACAAAGCTGCATTCCAGTTCCTGGTGAAAAGCTGAGACTGGGTTTGGGGATTATTCATGAGGAGACGAGGGAAAGCTGTGCGAGTGACACGGCCGTGTTTAGGAGGGGGAGGGGGTTTGGTGATGGGGAAGGGAGGGGGAAGGAGTGTGGTGGTGGGGGGGTGGGGGGCGAATATCAGTCACATCATTTCAGGTTTGCGCAAAAAAATGCTCCAAGTTTGCAACTAAACGGCCGTCTTGCGTGGAGCTGACAGGGGAGGAGCGGGCGCTCGGTGAAGCGTGGCACGGCTGCCATGAAATGACAGGAATCATTGGCATACATTTCAAACAGCTCGCGCCATCCCATTAAAGTGCCACGTCCTGCGCCTTAACACAGACAAGAGGCAGTCCGCTCTGATAGATAGAGACTAAAATGGCTTATTGATTTCTTTCCTCACTTTCCTCTCTCTCTCTCTCTCTCTCTCTCTCTCTCTCTCTCTCTCTTTGTTAAGAAGTTACACAGAAAAACTTTTTTTAGACAATTACAGTAGCTGTTGAAGAGTTCTGTAATGAGTTTAGTAATTGACCAGCTGTATTGATGGATGATTGTGATTGGGCTGTAAACATATGTTTCACTCTATAAAAATTCATAATTATCGCCCGTGGATACAAACTCAGGTCAGAATGTGCCATGCTAAACCTGCTAACCTTGTGCTAACCCCGCTAACGCTTTACCATAAATAACAGCAGGAGAAAATAAATAAATAAATAAATAAATAGAAACAACACCTTTAGGCCAAAAGACAGGGGCAGTGTAGACTTTTCCACAGAAACTCTCCTCATTATCTCCTCACAAGAAGAGAATGTGGGACGTGTCGATGCCTCTCAGCTCCTCCTGGATGGATTTAATGGATCTGTAAGCTTGTTAGCGGAGAGATATCACCACTTAGCATGAAGAGGTTTTTTTTTTTTTTTTTTTAAAAAGTACATTTGGACAAAGCGAAGAAAGGAAATGATATCCTCCTCCTCCTGCTGCTGATTGCGTTATGGAGTGAAGAGTGGATGTCGGAGACGGGAATTACGATGGAGGACGCTGAGACGGAGGAATGAAAAACGTCTTCCAGAGGAGAGCAGGAGCCGGAGAGAGCGCGACCGTCCACAGACGATTCGATTTCCGTAAAAGAGTTAAAGGTTCATTTGGAGCAGGAGAACCTAAAGCAGCACTTTCAAATGCTCGATAAATGACAAACCGACTCACGGCTCACATAACACGCCTTTATTTATTTAATCACCTCGTTTCTCAGTCGCACACGTTTCAGATCGTTTATCACTGCAACACTCTGTACAGTAACACACACACACACACACACACACACACACACACACACACACACACACACACACACACACACACGTTATCTGTACAGTCTGGATACGTCTCACACCAGATAAAATAATATTAAATAAACAAGTATAAATTATTCTCTACACACCAAACCCAAACACACCACCAGCGTACTGTGTAAAAACATTCTGCAACAAATTTCCTGATAAAAATATCATTTCTTTATTTGTTTGTTTAATTATTTGTTTATTTATATGTTTGTTTGGGTGCTTTATTTGTCTTTCTTTCTTTGCTTCTTTCTTTTTCTTCTAAAGTTCGTTTATTTCTTTAAGTGTTTTCTTTCTATCTTTATTTTTCTTCATTTTCTGCTTTATTATCTTAAGGCTGTGTTTGTTTATTTTTGTTTGTTTTTGTTTGTTTCATTTATGCGTTTTTTCTTTCTCTTATTTCTTATTTCTACTTATTCATCAGTGTTTAGCTCAGTATTCAGAAAGTGCATCACTATTTATTATTTATCTACTTATTTATTTGCTTGTTTATCCTCGTCTTTCTTTGTTTGTTTAATTATTTCCCTTTTTATTTATATATTTATGTATTTTCCATTCTGAGTCATGGCATTGAGTGGAGTCAGTTAAGTCATGAATTTGAGTTGAGTCGAGTGGAGTCGAGTCATGGAGTTGAGTGGAGTTGAGTGGAGTCGAGTCATGGAGTTGAATGGAGTCAAGTGGAGTCGTGGAGTCGAGTCATTGAGTCGAGTGGAGTCGTGGAGTTGAGTGGAGTCAAGTCATGGAGTTTAGTGGAGTCGAGTGGAGTTGAGTCATGGAGTTGAATGGAGTCAAGTGGAGTCATGGAGTCGAGTCATGGAGTCGAGTGGAGTCGTGGAGTTGAGTGGAGTCAAGTCGTGGAGTTTAGTCATGGAGTTGAGTGGAGTTGAGTGGAGTCGGGTCGAGTGGAGTCATGGAGTCGAGTCATGGAGTTGAGTCGAGTCGTGGAGTTGAGTGGAGTCAAGTCATGGAGTTGAGTGGAGTTGAGTGGAGTCCAGTCATGGAGTTGAGTGGTTTTAGTGATTGTCACAAATCAGCTTTACAGAAATATATAAATTCCAGATATAATTCCGAGGTGTAGAGTGAAGTGGAGTTAATGCATGGAGTCGAATCATAAAGTTGAGTGGCATCAAGGCAAGGAGACAAGTCAGTTAGTGGAGAAGAATCATAGAGTTGAGTGGACTTGAGGCACAGAGTCGAGGCACAGAGTCGAGGCATTAATAACCTTGTCAAAGTGTTTTAGATATTCAGAAATATATGTCACAGACCATCAGCTTCATCAGAGCTCCATTACACATCTATACAGATAGCCATCATCATCATCATCATCATCACACACACACACACACACACACACACACACACACACACACACACACACACACACACACACACACACACACACACAAATAACTCTTTAAAACACAATGATCCTCACTCGGGTGGTGCTTCAATCCTCTATCACTCAATGCACACTTAATTAGACGAGTGGAAGTCATTTAGCGTCGTCACTTTCACACCGCTAACGCTAATGCCGTCTCTGACACCCTGATGGAAATTAAATGTGAGACCTGGGAAGATAAATGGGCACCAGGAGAGCGCACACACACACACACACACACACACACACACACACACACACACACACACACACACACACACACACACACACACATGTGCTTTCTACTTTTTCAGGCTATTTATTCATTCATTCACCTTTTCCTTTCTTTCATTTCACTTATTTCTTTATCTAACTTTGATTGTATTCTTTTTTTTATTTGGTTAGTTTGTTTCTTTTACTTTGAGTTTTACTCTTTTTCATTTTTTCTTTCTTTCCTTCATCCTTTCTTCCTCTCTAAACTTCTTCATAGCGTTCTTTCATTTGAATGATTCTTCTTCTTTCTTGGTCTTCTCTCAGGTTTTCTACATTAGTTAACATTTAAGTGTTAGAGGGAAGGTATGAATGAAGACTTGAGCGTGTGTAAGCAGCTTTTTAAATTCTACACCTTCTTTGGATTTAAAAAAAAAAAAAAAGATCTTCAGTTAAAAGAATTAAGTAGAGCGGTGCTTGAAAGTTTGTGAATTAGAATTTTCTATATACCTACATAAATATGACATAAAACATCATCAGATTACTACTAAAAGTAGATAAAGAGAACCCAATTAAACAAATGACACAAAAATATTATACTTGGTCATTTATTTATTGAAAATGACCCAATATCACATCTCCGTGAGGGCAAAAGTATGTGAACGTCTAGGATTAGCAGTTAATTTGAAGGTGAAATTAGAGTCAGGTGTTTTCAATCAATGTGTTGACGATCAGGTGTGAGTGAGCGCCCTGTTTTATTTAAAGAACAGGGTCTTTGATCTTCACAACACGTGTCTGTGGAAGTGTATCATGGCACCAACAAAGGAGATTTCTGAGGACCACAGAAAAAGAGTTGTTGAAGCTCATCAGGCTGGAAAAGGTCACAAAACCATCTCTAAAGAGTTTGGACTCCACCAATCCACAGTCAGACAGATTGTGTACAAATTGAGGAAATTCAAGACCATCGTTCCCCTCCCTAGGAGTGGAGACCAACAAAGATCACTCCAAGAGCGAGACGTGTAATAGTCCACGAGGTCACAAAGGAACCCTGGGTAACTTCTAAGCAACTAAAGGCCTCTCTCACATTGGCTAATGTTAATGTTCATGAGTCCACCATCAGGAGAACACTGAACAACAATGGTGTGCATGGCAGGGTTACAAGGAGAAAGCCACTGCTCTCCAAAAAGAACATTGCTGCCCTTATGCAGTTCAAAGATCACATGGACAAGCCAGAAGGCTGATGGGAAAATGTTTTGTAGATTGATGAGACCAAAATAGAACTTTTTGGTTTAAATGAGAGGCGTTATGTTTGGAGAAAGGAAAACACTGCATTCCAGCATAAGAACCTTATCCCATCTGTGAAACATGGTGGTGGTAGTGTCATGATCTGGGCCTGTTTTGCTGCATCTGGACCAGAATGACTTGCTATCATTGATGGAACAATGAATTCTGAATTATACCAGCGAATTCTAAAGGAAAATGTCAGGACATCTGTCCATGAACTGAATCTGAAGAGAAAGTGGGTCATGCAGCGAGACAACGACCCTAAACACACAAGTCCTTCTACCAAAGAACGGTTAAAGAAGAATAAAGTGAATGTTTTGGAATGGCCAAGTCAAAGTCCTGACCTTAATCCAATAGTAATGTTGTGGAAGGACCTGAAGCAAGCAGTTCATGTGAGGAAACCCACCAACATCCCAGAGTTGAAGCTGTTCTGTACTGAGGAACGGGCTAAAACTCCTCCAGGCCGATGTGCAGGACTGATCAACAGTCACCGCTAACGTTTAGCTGCAGTTATTGCTGCACAAGCGGGTCACACCAGATACTGAAAGCACAGAGATGTAATATTGGATCATTTTCCTCAATAAATAAATGACCAAGTAGAATATTTTGAGTTGTCTCATGTGTTTAATTGGGT
>CM042536.1:2000000-2045000 GCA_023630585.1 Cranoglanis bouderius
TTGCCTGTTATTCTCTGTACCTCTTTCTTTGTCCTTCTCTTGCTGTATTTCTTTTTATCTGTCCCTCTCACTGTCCCTCTCTATCTCTGCCCTTTTCGCTCTCTTCTTTTCTCTCCCCTCTCTCTGTTTTTATCTCTGTCTGACTTTCTTTCTCTGTATTTCTCTCTCTTAATTCAATTAAATTCTCCCTCTCTCCATCTCTCTCCTGCTGTCTCCCTCTCTCTCTCTCTCTCTCTCTCTCCCCCATCACTCTCTCTTTTCTCCCCATCTCTCTCTCCCCCATCTCTCTCTCTCTCTCCCCCATCTCTCTCTCTCCCCATCTTACTCTCTCTCTCCCCCATCTCTCTCTCTCTCCCCCATCTCTCTCTCTCTTTCTCCCCATCCATCTCTCTCTCTCTCTTTCTCCCCATCCATCTCTCTCTCTCTCTTTCTCCCCATCCATCTCTCTCTCTCTCCCCATCTCTCTCTCTTTCTCCCCATCACTCTCTCTTTCTCCCATCACTCTCTCTTTCTCCCCATCACTCTCTCTTTCTCCCCATCACTCTCTCTATCTCTCTCTCTCTCTCTCTCCCCCATCTCCATCTCTCTCTCTCTCTCTCTCTCTCTCTCTCTCTCTCTCTCTCTCCCTCTCTCTCTCTCTCTCTCCCTCTCTCTCTCTGCGTATGAGCGGTAGAGGAGTGAGCATGGTGTGTAGAGCGCGTGAGAGCACTTTGGCGTCCTGCCAAAGTTTTCTGCAAGTCTTTTTGCTTTTCTTTCATTTAATTATTGAATGGTTTTAAGTTACAAGTGAGTTATCCGAGAGCGGGTGAGAGTGAGCGGGACACTGTGGCCTCTGAGGCCGGCGGGGATACGCTGTCTCTCCGGCATGGTGTCAGGTGTGTGCCGGAGAATGGAGCACAGGTGGAGGAGGTGCCGCTAGCGCTGGGAGAACAGGTCGGGTGTGAGAACATCTACTCTGCCTCCTGAATGAACAAAGCTGTGGTGGTGTTCCTAAAAAAGGAAAGACTCGTCAGTGCACTGGTTAAAGGTGGAATATGGCTAAAAGGTGTAATGATACACGTTGCCCCTCTAGTTGCCTCTGCGTCGCGAGTCGTCGTTTCCAGCGTGCCCCCGTTCATAATAAATGAGCTGATACTGAAGGACCGGGCCCGCTTCGGAAAGTTCGCCTGCCCCATGAGAACCGTTCTGTTCGGCTGTAAGAACTCCGCAGTGAAACACGTCCTGTCTGACTTCTGACTCTAAACAATCGTGACGAAACACTGAACGTAAACTTCAAGTGCAAAGACGGCGACAGCAGCTACCCCGTCTTTACCACCACCGAACGTCAGAGATGTTTTGAATGTGGAGACAATGGGCATAAAAGGCTGAGCTGCCCACGCAAAGCTGTGCAGCCGGGGAGCTCCGGGGGCGACTCGGCCGGGTTACAACAGCAGCAATTGTGGGGACAGCCAGCGGGAGAACACCAGAGAACAAGCACCTGGGGCAAATGAGAGCAGCGACACACCGGAGCCAGAGCTGAAAGAGGTCAGTGAGGAACACACTGAGGAACACTAAAATAAACACAGCACCCAGTGATAACACTGACACCAGCGCCGATGCTAACACTGACACGAGCACTAAAGCTAAACCCGATGCCGTTATGGGCGTTAGAGCTAGCAGTGACCCCGACACTCATGTATACACTGAGGATGATCCTGACCCCATACAACATCAGCAGAAGAACCCACAGGCACAGCACACTACAGCGAAACTGATAACTGGAAGCAAGGAGAAGATAAACACTGTCAATACGTCAACTAAACCAAAAAACTCCAGTGAATCACGGAACGCCACGATGCAGGAGAGTGAAGGAGCAGGGAGCAGCACAGGTACTGCAGGAGAAGATCTCACACAATTGGAGGATGGAGAGATTGAACCAGATGAACCAGCAATCTTCAGTTCAGAAACCTCACACCAACAGTCCGAAGATCTGTACACCACAGCACAAATAAACCGGTTTCTACAACTGACCAAAGGAAAAAGGAATGTTTCACTCTCCAGCTACTTCCCAGATGAGGCAGACTTCGTCAAATCAGCACAACACACCACAAGAAATGACAATTTAAAAGTCCTTTCACCACGAAGGGGATTCAGGCTCCGAAAATGGACATCAGCAGCACGGAAAGCTCTTCAAACCAGACTATGAACGTTCTTATTGGATTTATTTAAAGCAAAATCAGAACAGGACTGAAGGGGCTTTTAGACTTATTTGGGTGGGAGGGTGTGGGGTGGGGGGTATGAGGGTGTTTTAAAACATGTAAATATGTAAATATTTGAAACTGATACATTAAAGGAACCGTAAAAATTCAAAAAAAAAAGTCTCTCTCTCTCTCTCTCTCTCTCTCTCTCTCTCTCTCTCTCCGGTTGTGACATGTTAGTGGAAGTAATAGTGACACGTGTTTCCTCGACAATCAGAAAGCTGCAGCTCTGATTTCAGGAATCTGGACTCTATTAAGATTCAATCAAACAGAAGGACAATCAGCGCACGCAAACAACACCATGAGGGTTCAATAACACCACCTCCTCACCACCACCGCTGCCCAGAAACCCCCCCAAGAACCCTGCAGCCTTGGGGAGAACCACATTCTCCATCAAACCACCTCTCTCTCTCTCTCTCCTCCCCAATAATACCCCACACATCTGTTAGCCCCGTGGCAGCCCAAACTTCTGCCCCATCGATCGCAGATATTGACCACGCAGTAGCCGCGGCTTCATAAACTGTATTGTGGTGTGGAGGATTCAGAACAAAGGCCCGTGGAGACCATCTCCTCCTTCACCATCTTCATAACACAAACACACACACACACACACACACACACACACACATGAAACTAGAACCCTGTAAATCTACTGCTCATTTTCTCCACTGCAAAACAAACACTCTGAGAAGCGCCTGGTAAACAAAAATGTAAACAAGTAAAGAAAACAGTAACGTTGAGGTTAAAGATCACCACAGCAACTCAACTACAGAATTTAAGGTTCTAGATCACGTCTGGTTCCTTGTCATTCTCATTCTCATTCTTTCTAAGATTAATGCTTTCCTAAAAAATTCTACCTGGAACCTGTAAAGGGTTCTACATAGAACCAAGAAGGGAACCTGCTTAAGATCTGCATCTCCTCATCTCCCAACATTCGTTCAAAAGGTTCCATCAAGAGTCCTTTGATTATTAGTTCTTACTTCACTAAGTGGTTCTACTCAGCTCCTCAGCTGAAAGGGAAACTCCAAAAGCTTTAAGATCTGCATCTCTTTATAAAAAAAAAAAAATTAAAAAAAAAAAAAGGGTTCTTCGGTTAATGGTTCTTACCTCCCTGAAAAAGGTTCTAATTTGAACCTTCTGTGAAAGAGAAACCGTATCCAAGTTTCAACATCGAACCTTTAAGTGGGTTCTCTTTATACCTGCATCTTCATTACTCTACACTCTTTAACAAAAGGGTTCCTTAAAGGTTCTTGTCTCCCTAAAGAGGTTCTGCTTGAAACCCTCTCTGAAAGAGAAACCCTATGTCTGGTTCTACATAGAACCTTTAAAGCGGTTTCTCAAAGACAAAAGACTTTAGATGTGCATCTCCTCAATTTTTTTAAAGAGTTCCTTTGGTTCTAACCTCGCTAAAGATGTTCTACCTGGAACCTTTTCTGATCAAGAAACCAGTATGTAGGGTTCTGTATATAATATATAATGAGGTTCCCCTGGACCATAACTGACCTCATTGCTCCACACTCTAAAATAAGTGTTCCTTAATGGTTCTTTCCTACCTTTGTAGGTTTCTACATAGAACCAGTAAGGGGGTTGCCCAGATTCTAATTGACCGTCTCTTCATTTCTCTACACTTTAATAATAAAGAGTTCCTTAAGGGTTCTCTTAATGGGTCTTGCCTCCTTACAGATGTTTTACTTGGAACCTTCTCTGAAAAGGCAACTGGTATGTCGAGTTCTACTTAGAACCTTTAAAGGGGTTCTCCCAAAGAAAAAGATCGGATCTGCATCTCCTCTTTGTTCTGCACTTGTAGGGAAAAACACTTAATGGTTCTTTTGAAGATTAATGGTTCTTACCCAGTAAATAAGTTCTACTTTAAGCCTTCTTTGAACGAGAACCCCGATGTAAGACCATAATAAAAGAGTTCCTTAAGGGTTCTTAAAAGAATAATGGTTCTTACCCAGCTTAATGCTTCATTAATGCAATCCTTAATGCTTTTCATCTCCCCAAAGCTGGTCTACTTTAAACGTTCTCTGAAAGAGAAACCTTATATCAGGTTCTACAAAGAACCTTTAAGGGGGCTTCCCAAAGAAAAATCATGTAGATCTGCATCTCCTCATATCTCTTTAACAAAAAATCCTTCATTATTATTTTACAAAAAATTAATGGTACTAGGCATCTCCTTATTTCTCCTCATCTCCTCATTAAAATGGGTTCTTTACGGGTTCTTTGGAAGACGAAGTGGTCTAACCTCCCTAAAGAGGTTCTAAATGGATCCTTAGCTGAGAGAGGAATGTTTTTTATGGTTGTTCATAAAACCTTTAAGAGGATGCATCTCCTAATTGCACCAAGAGGAGGTTTCTTAAGGGTTCTTTGGACGGTTGAAGAGGTTCTCTTCTACATTGACGCTTTTTGTTTATTACTTGTGTGGAACATTAACTTTAGTAACAGGATGAATTTAACAAAATTTTAAAAAATGATAAACTTAAATGTAATAATTAAATGCTAACAAACTTAGATTTGAAAATTAAATGCTAATTACATTTTAAAAAATTAAATGCTAATAAACGTAAATTTGAAAAACAAATGCTAATAAACATAAAATTATAAATTAAATGCTAATAAACTAAAATAAAAAAATAAATGCTAATAAACATAAAATTATAAATTAAATGCTAATAAACTAAAATAAAAAAATAAATGCTAATAAACATTAAATTATAAATTAAATGCTAATAAACTAAAATAAAAAATTAAATGCTAATAAACATTAAATTATAAATTAAATGCTAATAAACTAAAATAAAAAAATTAAATGCTAATAAACATTAAATTATAAATTAAATGCTAATAAACTAAAATAAAAAAATTAAATGCTAATAAACATAAAATTATAAATTAAATGCTAATAAACTAAAATAAAAAATTAAATGCTAATAAACATTAAATTATAAATTAAATGCTAATAAACTAAAATAAAAAATTAAATGCTAATAAATGTAAACAAAAACCTAAAATGCTAATAAACTTACATTTTATATAATAAAATGCTAATAAATTTCTCATGTTACATGAACGGACATCTGCTGCTTGGTGTGGTGTCTCAGGTGTGATTATTATAAAGCTGTACTGTAGGTAGATATCTGCTGTAAATACACGTGTTTTTAGTGTTTATATCCACAGTGCTGGTGTTCTGCGATGTGATATTACAGTCCAGGCCATAACTCTCCCTTTAGACTCAGTGAGAAGAGAACGGAGACGGATCCATCACGCAGAACTCTGAGGCACAGCCGCTTCCAGCAGCGTGGAGCAGTTTAAGAATTAATGTGAAAGCCTGCTAGGATTAAATAGGGATACACTCTGAGCCGAGACCATCCAGAACCGACACGGGGGCTTTCCTTTTTTTTTTTTTTTTTTTACGGCTCCGCTCCAATCTCCGAGGATGCTGCGGGCTTCCTTCTCAGGCAAGTCTACACACTTGCTGTTTTGTTCTACGGTTCTCGCCTTTGTTTGTTTTTTTCCTGTTGTTTTGGGCCGTGGAGGGAAACGAGGCCTCGTAAGGCGGTTTGTCATTTAAATTGTATGAAACTGCTGAAGACGAGCAGCAGAGCTGAAGACGGGCCACAGCTCATTCTGTATTCACTGCCCTCGAGCTGCAACTCCACCAGCACCGGTCCAGTTCTCACACACACACACACACACACACACACACACACACACACACACACACACCCCTCCACTCTGAGGGTCAGATACACCACTTTAACCATTACTCATGCTTTTCATGCTATACAGAGATACATTTATATATCATTTCATATCTACATATAAAATCTTCCTTTTGTAAATAAATGTAGCTCAATATGCAACATGATCCAGTTTTCCTCAGTTCCTCTCTCTCTCTCTCTCTCTCTCTCTCTCTCCTCATAACGTCCTCACATTTTATGTTGTTGGAAACGAGTCAGTTCCTGTTCTCACTTACGTTATAGCAGCTATAAAAGTCGTTCCCTCACCAGCCTCTCTTTCTTCTCTCTCTCGAACTTAATAAGACAAAAAAACAAAAAAAAAAACATACTGCGACTGTGATTGGCATTACAGTCACCGGCATTGCCATAAATGTTACCGGCATTACTGTCTTTGGCATTACTCTGATGCCGTTGTCATTAATGTTATTGGCATTACCATCATTATCTTTATTTTCTCTCTTGAATTAAATAAGACAAAAAAACATAGCTACTGTGATTGGCATTACAGTCACTGGTATTGCCATAGATGTCACTGGCATTACTGTGATGCCGTTGTCATTAATGTGATTGGCATTGCCATCACTGGCATTAATGTAATAGGCATTGGCATTACTGTGATGCCGTTGTCATTAATAACATTGCCTTCGTTGGTCATTACCGTCATTGGCGTTGTATTACTGTGATCGGCATTAAAGTCATTGGCATTGCGTTCATTTACATTGCTGTCTTTGGCATTGCCTTCATTGGTCATTGCCGTCATTGGGGTTCTCATTACTGTGACTGGCTTTACCATCATTGGTGTCATTACATGTAAGTTACATGGTATTTTTAATGGATTTCTGTTTTGCATCTCTTATCTATTCTTGTGCTTTGTTTATTGTTGATTAACACACACAGACATTACAAATGACTATTATTATTATTATTATTATTATTGTTGTTGTTGTTATTTGTTTGTTCATTTATGTTAATTTTTTTGTCACCACAGATTAGCAAGATGAGATTTTAGATCCTGGTGGAGTCACTACTGAGATCCAGAGACTCTTGCACTGATGTTCTGTTTCAGATTTTTACCGAAAGTGGAACGATACTGAAAATGATTTTTCCAACATGAGCCTCTAAGTGCTTGGCTCAGATTCTCTAAAGAACACGAGCAGTCATTTAAAAAAATAATAATAATAATAATAATAATAAAAATCAAAGCTCCACTACAGCGGTGACGCTCAGCTCACTGTGAGACAACAAGAGGAGATAAAAAGTTTGCTCAGGGGCTTTTGCTGTTTGTTTTCTATCAGGATTGTTTATACCGATTAGTTTGTACAGAATATCAATGACACATTATTTAAGAACAACAGTTTCGGTTGTCTCGCTTTATGACGTAAAGACTCGAGCAGAGGGACGTTGGGACTGAACATTGCTAAGTGGTGACCAGCGTTAATAATTACATCCACTTGCAGACAAAAACATTGTCAGAGTCCTGCTGTAACACCTCATAATTCTCCTCTACTGAAAGATTTTTTTTCTTCTCGGCGGCGATGGAAAGGGCAGCAGGGGCCGTGAATCACGTTCAGGCCTGCTGTGTGTCAGTGCTGTCGTTACAGACACGGAGAAATGAGCTACAGCGGGGAATTATTAGCAGGACATAATGTCACCATGTTGATGACTCGGCATCGAGGCTCCGCATCTTTTCCACATCGTTGAGGTTTTGCGAACTCTCAAGAATTTTATGGCGCAGTCCTGGGAAGTCTTGTGGGTTTTTTTTTTTCCCCTCTGTTTCTGGACATGGTAATGTCTCACAGTGTGTGTGTGTGTGTGTGTGTGTGTGTGCTTGAACTTAACGTCTTTTCTTTGGCTCCTCTGTGATAATATTTCAGCTCCATGTCGCCGTCATGCTAAAGCAGGGCCTCCAAACAGTGCACTCCTGAGAGGAAGAGGCGGCTAAATGAAGTTCCTGCTGTAACTCCACACCGTGCAGGAGACTTTCGGGTAGATCCGTTATTAAAAAATGTTAAGTTACGGCTTAAAAATGCACGTGTGGTCCAAAACAAGGTCCCTGAACATCAACACACAGTAATAGAATTGAGTCGGGGGGGGGGGAGGGGGGTTTAGCACTGAATTAGCAAACACACAAAATAAACTGGTAAACTAGCATCCATGTTAATAAATAATGCTAATGCTAATCACTGACAATAAAGGAAGAAGAGCATTAGAGAATTTACTTTTCTTGTATGTTTTTTTGTTTTTTTTATGAATTATACCAGAGAGATGAACAATCGATCATATTATTAAAACTTTACAGCTTTACAACATAATACAAAACTTTACAACTTTACAAACCTTAGCATAACGAATACTCACAGAAGACTACGGTCCGAGTGCAGGGTTTATTAAAAATTATTGCAATTCCGTACGGCTCAGAAACACGACTGAGCACAAGAGCTGGGGAAATCTTAATAGTGTTACTGAATCAGGAAGTGATTGGTAAACAGGTGAGCGAGGCAAACAGGAAGTGGCTAGTATGGAAGGCTAGTGATGGTGACCTCTTGTGGCGTGGCATGGAACTGTGAATCAGTGGGACACAATCATGGAATCACAGATAAGTAGTGTGGGATATTAAGTCTGTGTTAAAATTAGATGAAGGTAGTCAGACATTCGAGAAACCCTTAGCAACCAGAGCAAACCAGTGAAACTTGAGTTCTTCTGTTTGTATTTTTGATAAATGTCATTTAGCAGATATTTATTTTTCACAATTCTGGTTTTGTCCAGTTTCACAACTGATTATCCGATCTGCAGGAGTATAAACAATCGATCCTAGCACAAGACGTGGGAACGATATATAGCACAGAAGGCTGGAATTTGTCAGAATTCGTAGGAGTAAGGGGAAAAAATTTTATATGTTAGTGGAACCATGCGTAATAGTTGATCCGGTGAATTTATGGAAGGAGTCTCCGAGGTCAGAGGTCAGAGGAAGTGTTCCGACATCTTCAGGACAGAGGAGTTTTTACGCTTCTTTGCGGTTTCTCGGTGACGTGACAAGCTGCGTTTAGTTTTTTCGTCTTATTAATTTGAAAAGAGAGGGCTGGTGAAGGAACGACTGTTTATAGCTGCTATAACGTAAGTGAGAACAGGAACTGACTTATCGCACAAAACATTAAGTGTAACTATAAACGGACAAAAAATTGGCAGTTTGATGGAAAATCATGTAAGAGGAATAAAGCACTCCACCATTTACGGTTATACGGTTATACAGTAATCGTCCGTTACTCGTTAGCTACATTAGCCTTGTAGCTCCAGTGCAAAACTAATATAGAAGACTTCACTAAAACAATGGACTACATTTAGAGTGAACGGGACATTGTGGACGTTCCACTTGTGGCCTCACAGTTCCTTTAAAAAAGGGGGGAAGAGTGTCACCCGCGAATTTGGAAGCGGAGAGCCACTACATCACGGAGGCGAGCGAGGAAAGGAACCAATAAGGCGAAAGAGCAGTCCAACAAATCAGCGTTTTTTTAAAGCCGCTTGTCACCTCGTAATGTCCTCAGCAGGACAAAGTGCTGACCTCGGGGAAAGCGGAGACGACTTCCAGAAATCCCCCCACTGTCCTGACGTATTTCTGCACCATTCCAAACGAAACACATATAAATCTGTCCGCACACAGTTCTCCAAAACCTCACACACTCTGGAGACACACACACACACACACACACACACACACACACACACACGTGCGCGTCCCTACAGCCCCTAAACACGATGGCCTGCTGTTCGACTATGACTCATTAACCCTTCTGTCCTGTTCAGGTTAACATTTTTACTAAAAGTAGAACAATCGTGAAAGTCTAAAAATATATATTTTAACATTATTATCTTGGCTCAAGACTGAAGAGGGGTTTTAACGCTCTGTTTCCATCACTGAGGGGATTTTATAATAACTGTTACAGCTGTGTCGGTATAAAATCAGAGAAAAAGAGAAAAAGAGACAGACTGGAAAGTTGCAAAATAGCAAAAACTACAGGACAGTTAAAGGAAATACAGTTAAGTGCAGTGGATTAGTTTGGTGCTTTGGTTTGCATTAGAGTTACAATGCTAATGTAGCTAGCAAGTAATGCACATCAGTGACACCCAAATATTTACATTCTTGCTTCAGACAACATGGTTAAGCTCTGTAAGTGTATTTTAAAAAAAATATTATTGCGTAAAATAGCAGTGATGGTGTACAGCGTGTTTACACATTCATGTTTAAAGTGTGTATTTATTATTCACATCACTTCATGATTTAAACTTGGGGAGGCGGGGTCTAGGAGGCGGAGTTATACCGAATCGCTAAGGAAGCACATTCTGGTTGTCCAAGATGGCGACCTCCACAAATAAAGTTCCAGAGCTCAGCTACAGAGTGATGTTTATTCAGTAACATTCTATATGAAGGTCATATTTATAATGAAATGAATAATGAAAAAACACCAATGCCAAACAAAGTTCTGCATAGTGCATGATTAAAAAATCATACTACAAAACTTTAAATAACTTTACAACATATTATAAAACTCTACAAGCTTGCAACATAATACAAAACTTTACAGTTACATCACGAGACAAACCTTTATAACTTTACAACAGACTACAAATATCACAACAGATTCAGTTTATTTGTAGTTATCTGTATACACTTTTACAACTTTATAACATGATACACAACTTTAAAACATACTACAAACTTTACAACATGATACGCAGCTTTAGACAATACTACAAACTTTAAAATGTTACAGCATACTACAAAGTTTTACAGTTTTACAACATAATACAAAACTACAACTTTACAACCGAGTACAAAGCTTTACAACATACTACAAAGTGTTTCCATTTTGCAATAATACAAAACTTTACAGTTACAACACAAGACAAAATTTTACAACTGTACAACAGGATACACAACTTTACAACATCTTACAAACTTTACAACATACTACTTTTTTTTTTTTTACAGTTTTACAACATAATACAAACATACAATTTTACAACTACAACAAAATAGAAAGCTTTACAACTTTACAAAGCTTTACAACTTTACAAATCCTCACAGTTTTACAACATAATACAAAACTACACAAATTACAAATAATATTTAAATTACAACCTTAAGACATAGTATAACTCTTCACAACTTTATTACATAGTACAAAACTTCACAACTTTGCGACACAATTTTACAACGTAATACAACACTTTTAAAACATAATACAAAGCTTAACACCAAACCTTTGCAACACAATACACAACTTTGCAACGTAATACAAAGTTTACTACAAATCTTGACAACATACTACATGTACAACATTTAAACTTTACAGCATATTATAAAACTTTGCAACGCAATTCAAACCTTTCACAACATACCACAACTAAATTCTACAATTTTACAACATAAACTTACAACATTACAACAAAATGTTACAATTTTACACACTACAAAAAATATTTTGTAAAATTTACAACTGTACAACATACTGCAACAAAATTATACAACTTTGTACAAAACTTTACGACATACTAGACCAAACATGTACAACTTTACAACATAATAAACTTTGCGACTTGTACACAACATGATGATTAATGTTACATTTAAATGTAAAATTAAAAATGATAAATTTTCACATTACTACAAAATTAACTTTACAGTATAATACAAAAGTTTACAACATACTACCCCTGATCGCTACAACTGGAGTAAACATATCTGTCAATAATCTGCACTCAGAAATGAAACGTGGAGGCATTTTCCGTTTAAAAAGTGCTTTATAACATGTTTAGAATGTAGGTCATAGGTCATAATACAGTACATATGGCCTTTGGAGAAAGTTAAGATCATATTTATAGATTTATAGGCAGTAAATCTCACTGGATGTGGTTTGAAGTAAAAGACTGTCATTATTTGTTAGCTACATTAGTGTTGTAGCTCCGGTACAAAGCCGACGATGTAAATATCAGACAGCAATCTGTCTTTAACTGTTCGACTACATTTGATGGTAATTTTTTTTGCCAAACTGTTCCCTTAAGCTAAACTACTCTTCTGTGGGGCAGATGTGAGCCGTACATGTGGATTTATATGTTTAAACGCTTTTGTCCGCAGTGTATCTCCCCCCGCAGGACGGCTGGGCTTCAGGAGCACAATAGCAGCAGCCAGCAGCATGACTTCCTGAGCCAGAGGCAGGGTTTCGATGGCTGAACTATAATTATAACCTCCAGCACCGGGAGCACAATTTGAGTAGGATGTCTGTCTGCGGTCCAGAAATTACCAACTTCTGCATTTTCATTAGGTGGGAAAGGTTCCTCGAGTTCTCCAAACTCACCGCTGCTCGGTCTAAAGGTCTGGGTGCAGAGGAACAGGAACTGTTTTTATTTTCATCATTTATTAAACAGTAATGTGAGATTTTCTTCAGTCTCAGATGTATTATTGAAAAATACATGATTTACCAGTGAGACACAGCCAGTGTTTAGCTTCTTTTTATTTAACAATTGTCTACTTTTTCTTGAGAAACATAATCTGACAAAATGTTGGATTCCCATTTGATATTTAATGAAAAGTTCATTGATCGCTGAATATTTTGAAGCATCTTGGGAAAGCAACAGTTGGCTTTAATTGGCATGTTGGAGAAAGCGGGGGACAAATTGGGCACAGTTTGTGTACGTTTAAGCCGATTCTCTCTCTCTCTTTTTTTTTTTTATTGCGGTCATGGATGCCTTTAACTGTAAAAATAATAAGATGTAAAAAGTAAATTTTAAAAATGTTTTAAATTCTATAATCTGCCTCTTTTCTATCTTTATATGGGGTCAGATGGGTGTTGTGCTTGGTGACCATGGCAACCAGCAGCAAATACAATAAGAGTACTCACTAATGACTGCGTAATGCAACTGTGGCATTTTCTAAAAATGCTCGACGCTCTAGAGACAGCGATAACTAGACATGTTTGGAATGCATCCTGAATTCTGTGCTTTAGTAAACATGGAGAATCGTTACTGTCCGGGGGTGGGGGGGTGGGAGGTGAGGGGTGTGTTTAGGGTTGTGAAGAGAGAGGAGGGGTGGGAGATGTGTATGGGGGGGGGGGTGAATATTTACGAGCCCCGTGTAGCTGATTTCACATCTCATTGCTATGATTTGTGTTTTATTTACTGTCCTTGTGGCCTCTCGCTGCTCCTCGTGGTGTGTTTGTTTGTTTGGGTGAAGAGCATGGGGTCTGAGGCTGCACCGCAATGAGCGAGGGAAAAAGAAAAGGCAAAAGAGGGGGAGAGAGAGAGAGAGAAAGAGAGAGAGAGAGAGAGAGAATGAAAAGAAATGAAAATTAAAGAAAAAGAGGACAAAGGAAATAAAATGAGAAAGAAAGAAAAAATAAGAAAAAAGTGACAGGAAGGGCAAAATTGAGAAAGAAAGAAAGAAAGAAAGAAAGAAAGAAAGAAAGAAAGAAAGAAAGAAAGAAAGAAAGAAAAATAAGAAAGGAAGGAAAAAAGTGAGACACTGGAGAGTGAGTGAGGCACACAGGGAAGTCAGTAAGACACATGGGGGAGTGACTGAGACACATGGGGAAGTGAGTGAGACACAAGAGAGAGTGAGACACACAGGGGGAGTGAGTGAGACACATGGGGGAGTGAGTGAGACACAAGAGAGAGTGAGACACACAGGGGGAGTGAGTGAGACACATGGGGGAGTGAGTGAGACACAAGAGAGAGTGAGACACACGGGGGAGTGAGTGAGACACATGGGGGAGTGAGTGAGACACATGGGGGAGTGAGTGAGACACAAGAGAGAGTGAGACACACAGGGGGAGTGAGTGAGACACATGGGGGAGTGAGTGAGACACATGGGGGAGTGAGTGAGACACAAGAGAGTAAGACACACAGGGGCAGTGAGTGAGACACACAGGGGGAGTGAGTGAGACACATGGGGGAGTGAGTGAGACACAAGAGAGAGTGAGACACACAGGGGGAGTGAGTGAGACACATGGGGGAGTGAGTGAGACACAAGAGAGAGTGAGACACACAGGGGGAGTGAGTGAGACACATGGGGGAGTGAGTGAGAGACATGGGGGAGTGAGTGAGATACACAGTGGAGTGAGTGCGACCCTGGGAGAGCGAGACAAACAGGGTAGTGAGTGAGACACCTGAGGGAATGAGACGACAGCGTCGGCAGGAATGCAGCAGGGAGAGAAGAGGAAATTCTTCGGGCCGAATGTCAAAGTGCAGCCTGTTTTCTTTTTCTCTACCTAAGGGACACATTAACATCCTGCGTCCAACATCCCGACTGCCACTCCTTACGTACACACACTCTCACACACTCTCACACACACTCTCACACACACACATACACACACACACACACACACACACACACACACACACACACACACACACACACACACACACACACACTTGCGGACTTTGCGGGTCGGCGCTGTGTCCCCTCACTGCCTCGCTTCGGTTTGGTCTCACGCCCAGTTCTGATTAAATCAAGCTGTTTTTCTACAGTCAGAGTGGGAGGCCAACACACACACACACACACACACACACACACACACACATACATACACACACACAGTACAGCAGTGACACACTGTTCCACTTGAGTCACTCACACACACACACACTCTCTCTCTCTCTCTCTCTCTCTCTCTCTCTCTCTCTCTCTCTCTCTCTCTCTCTCTCTCTCTCTCGTCCTGTTCTACACAGAGAGGGAAACTGAATCTCAGGGCCGGGGAAAAACACATAAATCTAAATCAGACCAGAGGACGTGAGGAAAAGTCCCACCGTCTCCTAAACGCATTCCGGCTCAGCTCCAGTGTAAAGTCGGGAAAAAGGTCGGGACACGGGAAACTCCGTCTTACGCTCTGAGGAAAAACAGCTCTGACGATACCTGCGGGAGAGACAGCTGTGTTACACACTCACACACACCTGAGAATAACACTCGCTTACTGAGAGCCGGAAAAAACAATGAGAAGTCCTCAGAAGCTTAACAAGCAAGTGATAAATGAAGTAAAGAAAGAAAGAAAGTGGAAAAGAAAGAAAAGAAGGAAACGTGAAATAGAAAGAAAAAGAAAGTGAAGTGATTTCATATCACCCTGTCTCTTTCTGTCTCTCATACCTTCTGTCGCTCTCTCTTTCCTTCTCTCTCTCTCTCTCTCTCTCTCTCTCTCTCTCTCTCTCTCTCTGTTGATCTTTATAACTTCAGGCCATAGGTGTGTAAAGTCACAGTGTGTATTAGTTACAGTGTATATAACAGAAGTGTGTGTGTGTGTGTGTGTGTGTGTGTGTGACGAAGAAAGATGATTTATGGTCACTCTGATCCTCGATTCCCGTTTCTCTGTGTTGTGATGTCATCATTCAAGGGCCACACACACACACACACACACACACACACACACACACACACACACACACACACACAATGGAGCAGAGTAAACAGATGAATCACTCGACTCACTGTGAACAGAATGATTCAGTGAGTCTCGTAGCTTTAGAGAGGATTATTACACTGCAGTGTACTGTATAGCTCTGCACAGGTGTAGAAGGAGCGTGAGAAACATGTAAAAGGAGAGAGAGGCAGGTGTCGAAGGAGCATGAGAAGCATGTAAAAGGAGAGAGAGACAGAGATAGACAGGTGTAGAAGGAGTGAGAGAGACAGACAGTGACTTGGGCATGGAGTTAATATATAGAGAGTGCGCTGGTCACGTGATTGTGTTAGTTCATGGAGAGCCTGCAACATCACCAAAACAGACACATCACATCTGCACATGTGACACAGCTGATAGCTCAGAATCACAACCACCGACACTCACCACATTACAACCATCACCATCTACACTCCCCGAGAGAGTCATGTTCCTCAAACCGTTCCTGAACAATGTTTACTGTGTGTCAGGACGCATTATCCTGCTTTATCCGTTGCCATGAAGGGGTGTACTTGGTCTGCAACAATGTTTAGGTAGGTGGTACGTGTTAAAGTAACATCCACATGAATGTCAGGACCCAAGGTTTCCCAGCAGAACATTGCCCAGAGCAACACACTGCCTCCGCCAGCTCACCTTCTTCCCATAGTGCATCCTGGTGCCATCTCTTCCCCAGGTAAGCGACGCACACGCACCCGGCCGTCCATATGATATAAAAGAAACCGTGTTTCATCAGACCAGGCCACCTTCTTCCATTGCTCTATGGTGCAGTTCTGATGCTCACGTGCCCATTGTAGGAGCTTTCGGTGGTGAACAGGGGTCAGCATGGGCTCTCTGACCGGTCTGCAGCTACGCAGCTCCATACGCAGCAAGCCGTGATGCTCTGTGTGTTCTGACTCCTTTCTATCAGAGCCAGCATTAACTTTTTCAGCAGTCAGTGCTACAGTTGCTCTTCTGTGGAATCGGACCAGACGGGCTCGCCTTCGCTCCCCACACGCATCAATGAGCCTTGGGAGCCCATGACCCTGTCGCTGGTTTACCGGTTGTCCTTCCTTGGACCACTTTTGGTAGGTACTAACCACTGCATACCGGGAACACCCCACGAGACCTGCCGTTTTGTAGATGCTCTGAAGTCACTCAGGTCCTTACATTTGCCCATTTTTCCTGCTTCCAACACATCAACTTTTAGAACTGACTGTTCACGTGCTGTCTAATATATCCCACCCCTTGACAGGTGCCACTATAAAGAGATAATCAATGTTATTCACTTCACCTGTCAGTGGTTTTAATGTTATGGCTGATCTGTGTATATTCACATAGAACCAAAATATACAGTTGCAATCAAAACTATTGAGCACCCATTGTAAATCAGGTTTATTGTCAAATTTTACAGACTTTCAGCAGTTTGTAATGAACAAATCAAACAAAAGCAATTGAAATAGTTCAACACAACGAATGCTTCAAGTGGTTTCCCAAAATTCAACTGAAAATGCAACTTATAATGACTTCTCCAGTCTCAAAATTATTCAACCCCCTGAATAGAATCTCTCACAACAGCACAAATATGCAAAACAGGTGTTGTGTCAAGCACACTTGATGCAACTAATCAAGGGCTTCATTATTTGCACCAGGTGTGCTTGAGCTGGAACACATGAAATACCTGAACTGGCTAGGGGCAGAAAATACATGAAATACCTCAACTGGCTAGGATGTTGTCTGCATGTTATAAATATGGCTAAGTCAATAGAATGGTGCAAAAAGTTGAGAGAAGAAATCATCGCCCTTCACAAACAAGGAACAGGATACACAAAGATAGCGAAGGCATTGAATGTTCCTAGAGACACCGTTGGAAGCATAGTTCACAAGTTCAAAGTTAAGGGAACAGTGGTTACACTACCTGGACGGGGCAGAAAAAGGAAGCTATCAATGGCTGCAACCAGATTTCTGAGAAGGCAGGTTGTGAAAAACCTTCGCGTGACTTGGTGAAAGACTTGGTGGCAACAGGCACTGAGGTTTCAGTGAGCACAGTATGGCACGTACTAAATGCAGAAGGTTTCCATGCCAGAACTCCAAGACGTTCACCACTACTGACCCAAAAGCACAAGAAAAGTCGCTCAAAATCATATAAATAAGCCACAGAAAGTTTTGGGATTCTGTTCTGTGGAGCGATGAAACAAAACTGGAACTTTTCGGCACGATGGATCGGCGGTATGTCTGGAGAAAGAAGGATGAAGAAAGAACACTCTGCCCACAGTCAAGCATGATGGTGGTTCGGTGATGCTCTGCGGCTGCTTTGCATCCTCTGGCACTGGAAACCTGCAGCGTGTGGAAGGCAAGATGGATTCATTGAAGTATCAGGAAATCCTTGGAGAAAACATCATGCCATCTGCTGTAGCTTGGGTGTCATTGGACCTTCCAGCAGGACAATGATCCCAAGCATACCTCAAATTCCACCAAGGCTTGGTTGCAGAAGAAGTCCTGGAAGATTCTACAGGGCCATCACAGTCACCTGACTTGAACCCCATAGAAAATCTCTGGTGGGATTTGAAGAAGACGGTTGCAGCACGCAAACCCAAGAATATTACTGAACTGGAGGCCATTGCTCATGAGGAATGGGCTAAGATTCCTCAGGAATGCTGCCAGAAGCTGGTATCTGGCTATGCATCTCGTTTGCAGCAGGTCATAACAGCAAAAGGGTCTCTACTAAGTACTAAAGATGCTTGCCATGAAGGGGTTAAATAATTTTGAGACTGGAGAAGTCATTATAAGTTGCATTTTCAGTTGAATTTGGGGAAACCACTTGAAGCATTCATTGTGTTGAACTATTTCAATTGGTTTTGTTTGATTTGTTCATTGCAAAGTCTGTCAATTTTGACAATAAATCTGATTTGCAATGGGGGTTGAATAATTTTGATTGCAACTGTATGAGTATCCAATTTTTTGCACAGTTTGTACACAGCCAGCTATCAATTCTACACACATGACTACAGGCTACTGTTTCCTGTTTCCTGGAAGCCATTTTGGTAACTCCATGATGGCACAGACAACTATATAAGTGCACTCTCTCTATATTATACAGCGTTGCTTCAAAGTTTGTTTACCCTTTAGAATTTTCTATATATCTACATAAATATGACCTAAAACATCATCAGACATTCATACAAGAAAGAACAGGGATCTAAAGAACAGGGATCTATCAGAGTCTGATCTTCACAACACATGTTTGTGGAAGTGTATCATGGCACCAACAAAGGAGATTTCTGAGGACCTCAGAAAAAGAGTTGTTGAAGCTCATCAGGCTGGAAAATGTCACAAAACCATCTCTAAAAGTTTTGGACTCCACCAATCCACAGTCAGACAGATTGTGTACAAATGGAGGAAATTCAAGACCATTGTTACCCTCCCTAGGAGTGGAGACCAACAAAGAGCACTCCAAGAGCAAGACCTGTAATAGTCCACAAGGTCACAAAGGAACCCAGGGTAACTTCTAAGTAACTAAAGGCCTCTCTCACATTGGCTAATGTTAAGTTTCATGAGTCCACCATCAGGAGAACACTGAACAACAATGGTGTACATGGCAGGGTTGCAAGGAGAAAGCCACTGCTCTCCAAAAAGAACTGCCCTTCTGCAGTTCAAAGATCACATGGACAAGCCTGAAGGCTATTGGAAAAATGTTTTAGTATTATGTTTGGAGAAAGGAAAACACTGCATTCCAGCATAAGAACCTTATCCCATCTGTGAAACATGGTGGTGGTAGTATCATGGTTTGGGCCTGTTTTGCTGCATCTGGACCAGGATGACTTGCCATCATTGATGGAACAATGAATTCTGAGTTATACCAGCGAATTCTAAAGGAAAATGTCAGGATATCTGTCCATGAACTGAATCTCAAGAGAAAGTGGGTCATGCAGCAAGACAACGACCCTAAACACACAAGTCGTTCTACCAAAGAATGGTTATAGAAGAATAAAGTGAATGTTTTGGAACGGCCAAGTCAAAGTCCTGTCTTTAATCCAATAGAAATGTTGAGGAAGGACCTGAAGCAAGCAGTTCATGTGAGGAAACCCACCAACATCCCAGAGTTGAAGCTGTTCTGTACTGAGGAACGGGCTAAAACTCCTCCAGGCCGATGTGCAGGACTGATTAACAGTCACCGCTAACGTTTAGCTGCAGTTATTGCTGCACAAGGGGGTCACACCAGATACTGAAAGCACAGATATTCAATTCAATTCAATTCAGTTTTATTTGTATAGCTCTTTTAAAGTTCATTGTCCCAAAGCAGCTTTACAGAAATATATAAATTCAGGATATAGATTTTAAATGTATGAATTTTTCCCTAATGAGCAGCCAGAGGCGACGGTGGCGACTCCCTGAGAGGAAGAAACCTTGAGAGGAACCAGACTCAAAAGGGAACCCATCCTCATCTGGGTGACACCGGATAGTGTGATTATAAATAAATAAACCCCTTCTATAAATGTGCTAATGCTACATGGTCAAATAGTGCAGTTGTGTAACCAGGAAAATTCATTACAGTTTTTATATGAAGTCTGTTTTGTTGAACTTCTCCACTGTTCACTGATGGAGACTTGAGTGCAAAACTGTTTGTGGTAATTGAAGCCATCATAGCATAACTGTTCATATGAATTGAGGTCCAAAGCCATCTTTATAGTTTTTAAGTGGTACCATCCTCAGTAATCTCAATGATCTTTAGGCTGCACCGTGTGGGGCCTCAGCAGCAGCATGTGACTTCCAACCAGAAGTAGGGCATCAGGATGGATCAGGCAGGTCTGGAGAGCAGAAGGGGTCAGGATCACTGGCACCTCAGGAGTATCATGTGTAGCTCGACAGAAAGAGAGAGAGAGAAAGAGAGAGAGAGAGAGAGAGATTATTAGGTATTTAGCTTATTGTCCTGTAATGGTTAAGGACAGTGTACTTTGCGTGAGTGAAAGCAGGGACTCCGGCAAGACTAGCTATGACAGCAGAACTAAAAGGGAGAGCCAGAAGGTAACACAGACATGAGGACTCCCTGGGACATAAGGTGGCCAGCCACTCCACCATCAACAAACCTGGACAGCATCCAAACATCCCAGTTCACCACAACACTCTCTGCCTGTGAGCCTCTAGATCTGCTCCTTTACCTAAGGAAAAAAATATGTAATATTGGATCATTTTCCTCAATAAATAAATGACTAAGTATAGCATTTTTGTCTCATTTGTTTGACTGGGTTCTCTTTATCTACTTTTAGGACTTGTGTGAAAATCTGATGATGTTTTAGGTCACATTTATGCAGAAATATAGAAAATACTAATCACAAACTTTCAAGCACCACTGCAACTCTATGGTCATCTTTTTGCCTCTTATTTTTACCTCTTTTTCTTCAGTTGCTCCATATGATTCTTTGTGTTTAAATTTCTTATTCTTATTATTTTTTCTTTCTTTCTTTCCTTTATATTTTCTTTTTTTTTCTTTCTTTCATCGCTCATCCATTGTTTCTTTCTTTCTGTATAGTTTTCTTAGCTTTTTTTTTTTCTTGATCCTTTCTTTTCTTTCTTCATTGAGCCATCCAGAATGCGTTCATTTTATATCTGTGTTTGGTTTTCTTTTTCTTCTTTCCTCCACCGTTCTGTTCTGGCTTGCTTGCCGTCCTTTCTATCTTTCTTTCACTTCAGCGATAAAAATCCAAACTGTTAAGCTTTCGAGACTTTTATAAAACAGACTTTATAAAATTGTACTTTTTAAAAATAAATAAATAAAATTTCTTTCTTTCTTTCATTCGTTGGTTCTACACTTTCAGCTCTGTGCACATTCCATGTTACCTTTAGCAAAAAAATCTACATATAATTACAGTACATTCAGTTATAATGACTCTCAGAAATGTTAAACATCCTTACACACACACACACACACACACACACACACACACACACACACACACACACACACACACACACACACAGAGGACACACTTATGAATGCATGTTGCATACACGCAAACAAATTATAACGGATATACTGTACGTTACACTCATTACAACACTGTAATTTTAAACCACACACACACACACACACACACACACACACACACACAACCACAACCACACACTGCTCACTCTCTCTCTCTCACACACACACACACACACACACACACACACACACACACACACACACACACACACACACACACACACACACACACAGAGCCTGTTTCTTCTCGCCCTCTGTGGTCTCTCAGTGTGGGCGTTTGGGTTTACAGATCCAGTCAGCGAGTGTGTGTGTGTGTGTGTGTGTGTGTGTGTGTGTGTGTGTGTGTGTGTGTGTGTGTGTGTGTGTGTGTGTGATCCCCACCAATGTGCTTCTGATTAAGTTGCTTAATTACAGCTGTAAAAACAATGTTGCTTTAAGCCTCAGAATTGCAGAGTGTGTCAGAGACGATTATCCAGAGCTGGACGGTGGCCATTGTTATGCAGCGTCTCCTTCCTCTGTTCCCTTCCAAGTGCACTTCCTGCAAGTATTCTAGAATCAGACCCTTTCCTGCTTCCCCCAGACCATTTCCTGCTTCCCTCAGACCCTTTCCCGCTTCTCTCCAGCCTTTTCCCGCTTCCCCTGGACCCTTTCCTGCTTCTCACAGACCATTTCCTGCTTCCCTCAGACCCTTTCCCGCTTCTCTCCAGCCTTTTCCCACTTCCCCTGGACCCTTTCCTGCTTCTCACAGACCATTTCCTGCTTCCCTCAGACCCTTTCCCGCTTCTCTCCAGCCTTTTCTCCAGCCAGCAGTTCTTAACCTTTTTGCGAATGCGACCCACTTTACAGAATGATGTTGTTTTGCGACCCCACCCACCACCCTCGTCCAGTAGCTCTGGTTCTTTACAGCACAGGTCTTCTACACAGGAAAAGAAGGTTCTAGAGTGAGGTTCTCAGGTGTAAAGAACAGTTCCTTCAGACAGAACCAGTCTCAGGTGGCCTTACTGTTGAGTGAGAAAGCTATGAGCAAGGGCAAGTGATTTTGTTCCTGATGACACTAAAGTGTGTGTGTGTGTGTGTGTGTGTGTGTGTGTGTGTGTGTGTGTGTGTGTGTGTGTGTGTGTGTGTGATTGTAAAAAATGATAACTCTGTGGTGTCTGATTGGTCCTGATGGATCAGACTGGGTGGTCTTCACTGCGTCCAGCTCCTTCTCTGTTTCTGAAAAAGAAAACAGGCACACACTTACTCACTCACACACACACACTCGTCGAGGGACAGGCATGCGTCACACACACACACACACACACACACACACACACACACACACACACACACAGACACACACACACACACACAGCTCACCAGGCTCAGAGACAAAATGTCAGCCATGAATAAGAGCACACAGAGACTTGTTGACCTGTTTCCAAGTCCCGCTTAAATGGCCTCTGATAGTTACACACACACACACACACACACACACACACACACACACACACACACACACACACACACACACACTCAGCCAAATGTCGCAATTTTTCCCTGAAGCGAGCTTAGGCCCACGTGGGATGAAAAAAGATTCTGGTAGAAAATACATGACATATCAGACTCAGGGAGGGGGTGTGGCCTAATTTTTCATCATTTCTTTCTTTCTTTATTTATTTCTTCTTGCTGCTTGTTCATCCTTTCTTTATATTTCCATTCTTTCTTTCTTTCTTTCTTTTTTTCTTTCTTTTTTCCTACTTTCATTCTTTCTTTAATCTTTTTTCTTATTTCTTTTTGCTGCTCATCCTTTCTTTATATTTCCAATTTTTCTTTCTTTCTTTTTTCTTTCTTTCTTACTGTCTTTATTTATTTTGTTCTTTCTTTCTTTTTCTTTCTTTCTTTCATTCTTTCTGTATTCTTTTTTCTTATTGTTGTTAGGTCGCGCAAAAAGCGTGACTTCAATTACCAGAACTCTCATTCACACACTCCACACTACATTTCCCAGCAAGCTCGGTGGCCTACAAACATGGCCGCCAGGGACTACAACACCCAAAGCACCCACACACTACCACGGTCACAATCACCCTCCTTCTAATCCCGCGTACCTGTCTTCAATTTCACAAGCACTTTATTTAAGGACTTTTGTGTTACAGGTTGGACGCGAAGTATTGTTTGTTTTCCCAAATCTTACCTTACTGAGCAATTGAATTCTGGACTGATTCTCACGGCATTGACCTTTAAGCTTGGAT
Organism: Cranoglanis bouderius; assembly: GCA_023630585.1. Taxonomy (NCBI): domain Eukaryota; kingdom Metazoa; phylum Chordata; class Actinopteri; order Siluriformes; family Cranoglanididae; genus Cranoglanis; species Cranoglanis bouderius. Next base: position 2,023,614 of record CM042536.1, read on the forward strand.
TCCAGATCCGGAATCCGGAATCTTCCGGATTCCGGAGGACCTTGGATTCCGACTTCCTCTCAAGCCCTCTTTCTGTTTACACATCTCGGTGATAATTTTACGTGCACTTGTGTCTGATTTTCGGTTAGCGCTGTTTAGTTAGCACACTTTATGTAGTGACCACTATTTATGTTAAGGGTGTTTATTTCTGGATGCTGTTATTCCGTTTTTCCTTTCTGTTGTTAAGTGTGTGTTTGTCTTACTGCTAGCGCTAACGATTTTGAGAGTGTGTATAAACTTTGCCACGCTATCCCGCGAAGACTCGAAGCCTTCTAAAAGCTTTTGTGTTACCCTGTGTCCTTTCCACATGTGTGCTGAATAAAGTGACGAAGTTTTTGACCGCAACTGTGTCCAGCCTTCTTCTGGTGACATAACAATTGTTTTGCTGCTCACCCTTTCTTTGTTTTTCCAATTCATTCATTCTTTCTTTCTTTCCTTCTTTCTTTCTTTCTTTCTTTCGTTTTTCTTTTTGCTGCTTGCTCATCCTTTATTTATATTTCAAATTTTTCTTTCTTTCTTTCTTTCTTCTTTCTTTCTTTTGTTCTTTCTTTCATTATTTCTTTATTCTTTTTTTTTTCTTATTTCTTTTTGCTGCTCATCCTTTCTTTATTTTTCCAATTTCTTGTTCTTTCTTTCTTTCTTTCTTTCTTTCTTTCTTTTGGGGAAATTCCAGCAAAAAATCTTGGATCAGAAAAAAGAAATGAATTTGCTTCAAAAGCCTTCTAAAAGCTTTTGTGTTACCCTGTGTCCTTTCCACATGTGTGCTGAATAAAGTGACGAAGTTTTTGACCGCAACTGTGTCCAGCCTTCTTCTGGTGACATAACAGAATACTTCGCCTCGACATGGACGCAGCGGAGGAAATTCGTCAAGCAATCTCAGCTCACGGTCAAATTATCAACGCGCAACAACAACGCTTGGGAGAAATGGATCAGAATCTTCAACTTCTCTCTCAAGTCACGGCTACAGCAACGCAGCGCGCCGCGCCCACCTCCTTTTCCACACCTCGGCTGCCTATGCCCGTACCCGATAAGTACAACGGTGACACTGGATTATGTAAGGGTTTCATCTTACAATGCTCCTTATACTTTGACTGTTGTGGGGAAATGGGGGATCATGAGAAAGTGGCGCGATTCATCTCCTTATTAACAGGCAAGGCATTAAAGTGGGCGGCGGCAGTAAGGGAACGAGGGGGAGAAACGGTTGCTTCCTATGACACCTTTGTCTCCATGTTCCGGCGGGTGTTTGACCACGCCCCCGATCACCAGGAAGTCGGGGAACGGCTCCTAACACTGAGGCAAGGCTCACTTCGAGTGGCGGATTACGCGTTAGAATTCCGGACTATCGCTGCGGGTAGCGGCTGGAATGACGTGGCGTTAAAAGCTGTCTTCCGTCAGGGCCTCAATCCCGCCATAGTCACTGAGATGGCCTGCCGCGATGAGCCTCTTAACCTAGATTCGTTGATTGATCTCGCCATTCGCCTCGATCAACTTCTTTACAGCCGTAGGCATTCATCTCAGCACCCTGAATCAACCCGACTCCCCGCTAGCGACGAACCCATGCAGATCGGCCATGCAAAACTGGACCCCGACGAGAAAGAAAGGAGACGCCGAGAGAATCTATGTCTCTACTGTGGCCGCGCTGATCACCTCCTTCATTCCTGCCCTGTCCGCCCCACAAGCATAACTTCGACGAGGGGCGGACAACGCACCCGTTCAACCCCGGTGAGTCAGATTCCTGATGTTGTTTCATGTTCTTTTACTCTACCCGTCTACCTTGAACATTCAGGTGTCTGCACTCTTGTTACAGCCATGCTCGACTCCGGAGCAGCGGGCAACTTCATCGACGAGGAAATAGTGTGTCAGCTTGACCTAGACACTCGTCCCCTACCTCAACCGCTTAAAATTCAGGCCATCGACGGTACGCCCATCGGAAACATCACCCGCTACACACACACCCTGGGGCTTCGTGTCAGCGCGCTCCACCACGAAGAAATATCCTTCTGGGTTATCAAGTCTACCCGATACCCCGTGGTCTTGGGCTTACCGTGGATGAGAAAGCATAACCCTCACATCTCTTGGACAAACCAGCAAATACTCAACTGGTCACCCTTCTGTCACCAACAATGCCTAAACACCCTATCACTCACTGTGGCAACCACATCCGTTGAAAGCCCTGAAAACGCACCCACCGTCTGTATACCCGACGAATATAGCGACCTCAAGGAGGTATTTAGTAAACTCAGGGCTAGCGGTCTTCCACCCCATCGTTCATATGACTGTTCCATAGACCTCCTGCCGGGTATGACTCCGCCACGTGGACATATATATCCCCTGTCCCAAGCAGAACATAAAGCCATGTCCGAATACATTCAGGAGGCTCTCCAACAGGGATATATTCGTCACTCCACTTCCCCGGCAGCAGCCAGCTTCTTTTTCGTGGCCAAGAAGGGAGGGGGCCTTCGTCCTTGCATTGACTACCGAGGGCTCAACCGCGCCTCGGTGAAATATCCCTACCCCCTTCCACTCGTCCCTTCCGCCTTAGAACAACTGCGTGAAGCCCGATATTTCACCAAATTGGACCTCCGTAGCGCGTACAACTTGGTGCGTATCCGGGAAGGGGATGAGTGGAAGACCGCCTTCAGCACAACAACAGGTCACTACGAATACCTCGTAATGCCGTATGGGCTGACTAACGCGCCCTCAGTATTCCAATGCCTAATTAATGACGTGCTGAGGGACATGTTAGGAAAATTCGTGGTGGCCTATATTGACGACATTTTGATTTACTCCCCCAACTACAAAATCCACGTGTCTCAGGTACGCCAGGTTCTCACACGCCTACTGGAAAATGGACTCTATGTAAAGGCAGAAAAGTGTGAGTTCCACACTAACACTACGACCTTCCTGGGTTACGTCATTAGCCCCGAGGGAGTGGCCATGGACAAGAGTAAGGTCACGGCGGTAACACAATGGCCCACTCCTACTACCATCAAGGAGCTCCAAAGTTTCTTGTGTTTCGCCAACTTTTACAGACGCTTTATCCGGGGTTTTAGTTCTATTCCCCTACCCCTTACTGCTCTGTTGCGGGGCGGTCCTCGCCGTCTGGTTTGGAACCACGAGGCCGAGCGGGCATTTTCCAGACTCAAAGCGGCTTTCACCACGGCTCCTATCCTCAAGCACCCAGATCCTTCTCGTCCCTTCGTAGTAGAAGTAGATGCCTCTGAGGCAGGGGTGGGGGCCGTATTATCCCAACGTCTAGGGGAAAAACCAAAACTTCACCCCGTCGCCTTCTTTTCGAAAAAATTATCGCCGGCAGAACAGAATTATGACGTGGGAGATCGTGAACTGCTAGCGATAAAATTAGCTTTGGAGGAGTGGCGACACTGGCTAGAGGGAGCAGAACACCCGTTTACCGTTTTCACAGATCACAAGAATTTAGAATATCTGCACACCGCCAAACGACTAAACCCTCGCCAAGCACGTTGGTCCCTATTCTTCGCACGGTTTCAGTTTACCCTTTCTTATCGCCCCGGGTCTAAGAACCACAAGGCGGACGCCCTTTCCCGTCTCCACACTAGGGATTCACAACCTTCCAAACCCGACCACATCCTACCTCCCTCCTGTTTTGTCGGTAATGTGCACTGGGAATTTGACAGCTTACTTCACAAATTCCCACGTAAGTACGTACTGTCGGTTTGTCCTCCCACAAAATTGTTTGTCCCTCCTACCTATAGGACCCGGTTAATAAGATGGGCTCACACGGTTCCCGGTACCGCTCACCCCGGTTCCCTATGCACCTACCACCTTTTGTCCCACAAGTACTGGTGGCCCAATATGGCCCAAGAAATACAACAGGCGGTCAAATCTTGTGACATCTGCGCCCAAACTAAGGTACCCAGAACCTTCCCTGCCGGCCAACTCATGCCACTACCCACTCCTCAACGACCCTGGTCACATCTCGCAGTAGATTTCATCACTGACCTCCCCAATTCTCTGGGTCACACCACCATTTTTGTCATTTTAGATCGTTCTCCAAATCCCTCCATCTAGTTTCCTTGCCCCATCTACCATCAGCCTTCCACACAGCAGAACTGATATTCACACACGTATTTCGTTATTTTGGGATCCCCGAAGACATAGTTAGCGATCGGGGACCGCAGTTTATATCTCGCGTATGGTCCGGTTTTATGGGTAAATTGGGAGTAAATGTGAGCCTTACGTCGGGATACCACCCTGAATCCAACGGGCAAGCGGAACAGGTAAACCAAGAAGTCGGAAGGATGCTTCGTTCGTTTTGTCACAAAAATCCCTCTGATTGGGCCCACTTCCTGCCATGGGTGGAATACGCCCAGAACTCACTCCGCCATTCTGCCACTAACCTGACCCCATTCCAATGCGTGCTAGGATATCAGCCCCCTTTGTTTCCGTGGGACGCCACAGCCACGGACGCACCAGCCGTAAACGAATGGTTTGACCGCAGTGAACAGGTCTGGGCAAGCACCCATAGGAGACTAAGACAAGCAGCCTCCAAATCAAAAGCCCAGGCGGATCGCCACCGACAGGTAACACCACGCTACCAACCCGGTGAATGGGTATGGCTCTCCACCCAAAACTTGCACCTCAGACATCCCTGCCAGAAGCTCTGTCCTCGTTATCTCGGCCCTTTCAAAGTCATCAGGCCCATCAATGAGGTAACCTACAGACTAGCCATCCCCAAACATTGGCGCATTGCCCCCTCGTTTCACGTTTCTCTCCTGAAACCCTTCCACACAGGCATCCTCACCTCTCAAAACCCTTCTAATCCACCTCCCCCACAGGAAGTTGACGGACAACCGGCCTATCAGATTCGTCAGATTCTAAAATCCCGGCGACGTCAAGGAAAACTTCAGTACCTCATTGACTGGGAGGGGTACGGGCCCGAGGAACAGAGCTGGGTGGCGGCTAAGGACATGCTGGACCCTGAAATGGTGGACGAATTTCACCGCATCCATCCAGAATACCCAAAACCTAGACCCAGAGGTCGATCCAGGCAAGGAGAGGCTCCCGGAGTGAGCCCTTTGTTAGTTAGGTCGCGCAAAAAGCGCGACTTCAATTACCAGAACTCTCATTCACACACTCCACACTACATGAAGCAAGCTCGGCGGCCTACAAACATGGCCGCCAGGGACTACAACACCCAAAGCACCCACACACTACCACAGTCACAATCACCCTCCTTCTAATCCCGCGCACCTGTCTTCAATTTCACAAGCACTTTATTTAAGGACTTTTGTGTTACAGGTTGGACACGAAGTATTGTTTGTTTTCCCAAATCTTACCTTACTGAGCAATTGAATTCTGGACTGATTCTCACGGCATTGACCTTTAAGCTAAGTACCTTGGATTCCGACTTCCTCTCAAGCCCTCTTTCTGTTTACACATCTCGGTGATAATTTTACGTGCACTTGTGTCTGATTTTCGGTTAGCGCTGTTTAGTTAGCACACTTTATGTAGTGACCACTATTTATGTTAAGGGTGTTTATTTCTGGATGCTGTTATTCCGTTTTTCCTTTCTGTTGTTAAGTGTGTGTTTGTCTTACTGCTAGCGCTAACGATTTTGAGAGTGTGTATAAACTTTGCCACGCTATCCCGCGAAGACTCGAAGCCTTCTAAAAGCTTTTGTGTTACCCTGTGTCCTTTCCACATGTGTGCTGAATAAAGTGACGAAGTTTTTGACCGCAACTGTGTCCAGCCTTCTTCTGGTGACATAACAATTGTTTTGCTGCTCACCCTTTCTTTGTTTTTCCAATTCATTCATTCTTTCTTTCTTTCCTTCTTTCTTTCTTTCTTTCTTTCGTTTTTCTTTTTGTTGCTTGCTCATCCTTTATTTATATTTCAAATTTTTCTTTCTTTCTTTCTTTCTTCTTTCTTTCTTTTGTTCTTTCTTTCATTATTTCTTTATTCTTTTTTTTTTCTTATTTCTTTTTGCTGCTCATCCTTTCTTTATTTTTCCAATTTCTTGTTCTTTCTTTCTTTCTTTCTTTCTTTCTTTTGGGGAAATTCCAGCAAAAAATCTTGGATCAGAAAAAAGAAATGAATTTGCTTGGATTCTGTAACAAACTGAAAAGATTTGAATTGGATTTATATTTTTTTTAACGGGAAATGTTTACATATAAAGAGACGTGACGGCTGTTAATTCAGTTCGGATTCATTTTGATTATTCTTTATACTTTATACTTTATACTTTATTGTATTTATTACACTTGTAAGTAGAAGCTCGGCTTTTGTGTACGTCGTGTTTTTAGTGGTGTGTATTTTCTAAGTTTAAGCTTTAAGTAGTTTTAAAGGGAAACAGTATGGGATGAGTATCAGTATCAGGGATTCGGTATCGGAAAAGAAAAAGCGTTATCTCTCCATCTCTACTAAGAAGGAAATGGAGAGAAAGTGGAGGTGTGTCTGTCAGGTTATCAGTCATTCATCCCACTGTGCACTTGTTTTTCTTTCTGTTTTGTATGTGGATGAGGAAACGTGATTCGCCCTCAGAGCTCAGTAACTCATCCCCTGCAGTCGAAGCGGACAGCCCCGTCCTCAAGACACAACATCCACGTCTACATCCACATCCCTCTCACATCCTTTCATCCCTTTATTCACTCTTTTCTTTTTTCTTTTCTCCCTGTCACCTCCTTTCATCCCTGCGCTCTAAAAGTACAGGATAAAAATCTCCTAACGTACCGAAGGACACCGGAAACACGCGAGACTCCCGCAGGGGGAAAAACATCTCTGTACAGAGTGACAGAAAAGAGAGAGAGAGGAGAGCAGGAGCGATGGAGGAGGACGGGGGGATGATCAGGGGTGTCTGAAGTGTGGCAAAGGAGGAAAACAATATAGAAAGAGTGACAGAGAGAGAGAGAGAGAGAGAGAGAGAGAGAGAGAGAGAGAGTGAGAGATGGTAAAGAAAAATGAGACACGCTTGTCGAGAGAGAGATCAAAACAAAGTTACAGGAACCTAAAAATTGAGACCAAGAAACACACACACACACACACACACACACACACACACCCCTCTGGAATTTGAGAGCTTTTACCCAAACAGGAAGTGAGGAGAGTGAACAGCGTCACCGCCCTTTTGCTCCCGGTCTAGATTCCTCACTAACACATCAACACTCATCTATCACTCATCTTTCTCTTATCCCTTCTTTCTGTCTGTCTTTATTTATTTATTTCTATTTTAATTTTAAATATTTTTATTTATAAATCACTTTCTTTCTTCACTGCCTTTTTTCAGTTTCTTTCTTTCTTTTCCTGCCTTTTCTTTTTTTTTCTCTCAATTTGCTTTTTTTTTTTTTTTCTTTATTTTTTTTCTCAGAGTAAGACCCTGTATTCATTATAATGTAATCACAGTAAATCTTTTCATTGATCAGTTTCCTTTCCTTCTTTTCTTTCTTTCTCTCTTTCTTTTACTTTCTTCTCTTTTTCTGTTCTCCATGTCCTCCATGTTCTCCGTGTTCTCCATGTCCTCCGTGTTATCTGTGTGTGTGTGTTCTCCATGTCCTCCGTGTTATCTGTGTGTGTGTGTTCTCCATGTCCTCCATGTTCTCCATGTCCTCTGTGTTATCTGTGTGTGTGTGTTCTCCATGTCCTCCGTGTTATCTGTGTGTGTGTGTTCTCCATGTCCTCCATGTCGTCCGTGTTATCTGTGTGTGTGTGTTCTCCATGTCCTCCGTGTTCTCCATGTTCTCCGTGTTATCTGTGTGTGTGTGTCCTCCATGTCCTCCATCTCCTCCCTCTCCTCCGTGTTATCTGTGTCTGTGTTCTCGTTGTCCCCCATGTCCACCGTGTTCTCCATGTTCTCCGTGTTATCTGTGTGTGTGTGTGTGTGTGTGTGTGTGTGTGTGTGTGTGTTCTCCATGTCCTCCGTGATCTCCATATCCTCCGTGTCCTCCGTGATCTCCATATCCTCCGTGTCCTCCGTGATCTCCATGTCCTCCGTGTCCTCCGTGTTCTCCATGTTCTCCATGTCCTCCGTGATCTCCATGTCCTCCGTGTCCTCCGTGTTCTCCATGTTCTCCGTGTTATCTCTGTGTGTGTGTGTGTGTGTGTGTGTGTGTGTGTGTGTGTTCTCCATGTTCTGCAGATTGTATATATGTTGTGTATGAGCTCGGACTCGGTTGTGTGAGCAGCTCTGAGCCGTAATCGAATCAGATTCTGACTCCACACCGTGTACTACAGCACTGTGCTAATTTACATATCAAATAGCTCATTTGCATTACAGTGGGTGGAGACTCTTTATTACCTGACTCTTTACTCTGCACTCTTCGCTCATCAGCGCTCTGATTGGCCACACTCGTCTTTAAACAACTAACATCTAGTTAGTTCACGGTTAACATCAAATCAGTCCAGAATCGCTGAAGAAATGTCAGAATTATTTACAGAACTTCTCTAATGTTGGAAAAGTTTTACACGAAAAAAACCCAAACATTTACTCACTCAAGGCGTTATCCTGATCGGCATCAGGGGGAATGCGGTGTCTCTCCCGGGAACACTGGGCATGAGGCATGTTTTTGGGAGGTAGGAGGAAACCAGAGAACCTGGAGGAAACCCACCTGTACACCAGGAGAAACTGTGTGTGAAACTCTGGTCTCTGGTGTCTTTGTTTATGTCTCTTCTCTCTCAGCTTACAGAAATGTTTACGAGTTTTTAATTTAAACTAAAGTTTAGTGTTACGGTGAATTTTATACTGCAGATTTTGTAGCATCATCAAAACAGACAAACACATAGTAAGCATTGTCCTCCCTGATCAATTCCTTGATGATGTCCTACCTGACACTGTTCTTACTGATGATGTCCTCCCTGATATTGTCCTTATTGATGTCCTCCCTGACATTGTCCAGCTGGATGATGTCCTCCCTGACATTGTCCTACCTGATGATAACCTCCTTGACATTGTCCTTCCTGATGATGTCCTCCCTGCGAATGTCTCCTTTAACAATGTCTTCCCCGACTGTCTCCTTTAACAATGTCTTCCCCGACTGTATCCTTTCTGTCATTGTCCTCCTTGATCTTGTCCTTCATGGTTATGTCCTTCTTGATGATGTCCTTCTTGAATGTGTCGTTTTTGGTTAAATTATTCTTTTAAAGCTTTCCTGTGTCCTTTCTGGCTATATCTTGATAAATTCCTTCTTGACCATGTCCTCTTCAACAATTTCCTCCCTGACCATGTCTTTCCTCCAGGGCAGTGTCCTCCCTGATGAAACCCTGCCTGACCTTGATCTGCCTGATAATGTCCTTCCTGATGATGTCCCCCAATGATGTCCTTCCAGGTGATGTCCTCTCTGATAATGTCCTTTCTGATGACGTCCCCCTGATCATGTTCTCCCAGACATTTTCCTTTCTGCCTCCACGGTTATGTCCTTCCTGATGTTCTCCCTGACAACGCCCTCCCTATTGATGCCCTTCCTTAAATAAAAACTCTCATGAAGCTCCACGTATTTCTGAGAAAAAAGAAGAATTTGTGAAACTTGTTATTATTATTATTATTATTATTATTATTATTATTATTATTATTATTATTATTATTATTATTATTATTAAAGTGTGCTGCTGTTATTCACTGCATTGTGTTTTAGATCAGTAAAAACAGACAGAATTACAGGAGTCACAGAGACAAAAAACAAACCATCAGTTACTGAAGAACAATATAATAGGTCCAATCTTTCGTCGCAATACTACAAAATAAAAATATAAAAAACACTCCAGTGGACCTCCAGGTATTTCTGAGACATGGTGTGTGTGTGTGTGTGAGATATATATATATATATATATATATATATATATATATATATATATATATATATATATATATATATATATATATATATATATATATATATATATATATATATATATATATATATATATATATATATATAGAGAGAGAGAGAGAGAGAGAGAGAGAATCAGATGTAAAAATGCTAATAGAATCAGGAGATGACAAAACGGCTTACTCCTGCTCATCCTGTAGTGAAGAGGAGTCTGCATATTTATCAGCTAACACACTGTCACAGAGATCAGCGCGCACACACACACACACACACACACACACACACACACACACACACACACATATGGTGTCCGTGAAGGTAACAGGACTGACAGAGCATGAACTCAGTGAACAACTTCACCTTGTTTATCTATACGTACTACACACACACACACACACACACACACACACACACACACACTGTCAAAATATGAGCAGTTGAGCGTGATCTCAGAGTTCAGTAAATTAAACTCTTTATAATCAGGTTAAATCAGTAATTAAAGTTCAACACTTAAAATATTTCTGAATTCTGAATAGTTAAAGGCTCGAATTGTGTCTAAAAATAAAAACCCGAGTGTGTAAAGTCACTCTGACTTGAATTTTTTAACATTATCTCAGAACGACAGATGAGAAGAGAACCTTAACCCGATATAAGACTTTATCAGTGACTGTATTACGTTCATTAATATCACAACGCTGGATTCTGATTGGTCAGAAGGAGTCGATTCATCTTCTGTTAGCGTTTCTATAGTAAAAGCTCAATCACGGGGACATGAACGGCAGACGCTCCACTGATGAACAGATTTAAAACGATGTGTAATCGTTCATACGGTAGAAGGAGTCTCCAGTGTCAGTTCCTCTGTAACACGACAAGCTGCGATTTTTTTGTCTTATTAACATCGAGAGAGAATAAAGAGACTCTGGTGAGGGAACGACTGTTTATAGCTGCTATAACGTAAGTGACAACAGGAACTACCTTGTTTCTGTAACTATAAACAGATAAAAAGTATGACGTGTCATGAGAACGGTGAGGAATCGGCCCAGAACTACACGGGAGGATCTTGTTAATGATCTCAAGGCAGCTGGGACCATAGTCACCAAGAAAACAATTGGTAACACACTACGCCGTGAAGGACTGAAATCCTGCAGCGCCCGCAAGGTCCCCCTGCTCAAGAAAGCACATGTACAGGCCCGTCTGAAGTTTGCCTGAATGATTCAGAGGAGAACTGGGTGAAAGTGTTGTGGTCAGGTGTGGTCAGATCTCTTTGGCATCAACTCAACTCGCCGTGTTTGGAGGAGGAGGAATGCTGCCTATGACCCCAAGAACACCATCCCCACCGTCAAACATGGAGGTGGGAACATTATGCTTTGGGGGTGTTTTTCTGCTAAGGGGACAGGACAACTGCACCGCATCAAAGGGACGATGGGCGGGGCCATGTACCGCCAAATCTTAGGTGAGAACCTCCTTCCCTCAGCCAGGGCATTGAAAATGGGTCGTGGATGGGTATTCCAGCATGACAGTGACCCAAAACACACAGCCAAGGCAACAAAGGAGTGGCTCAAGAAGAAGCACATTAAGGTCCTGGAGTGGCCTAGCCAGTCTCCAGACCTTAATCCCATAGAAAATCTGTGGAGGGAGCTGAAGGTTCGAGTTGCCGAACGTCAGCCTCGAGACCTTAATGACTTGGAGAGGATCTGCAAAGAGGAGTGGGATAAAATCCCTCCTGAGATGTGTATCTGTTTAAAAATTGTATTTTGTTAAATAATAAACCACATTTCGAGGAGAAGAACTTTGACAAGCTCACCATGAAACCCGGAACAACCCGAACCCAAAACACAACTCAGGATCTGATTACATTTTTTTGTTTGTTTGTTGTTGTTGTTTTATTGTTTTGTTTTTTTTATTGGCTCAGTGTAGTAAATATTTTGGTATTTAGAAATATTTCAGATCATTACTGTTGAAGGAATTTATTTAATCAAATATTTATGATATTTATTAATAAAGTGTTCTGTGGTTATTCAGTGCATTCTGTTTTAGATCAGATCAGATCAGATCGCAGGGGGGAAAAAAATCAGATTCAAATCATCTTATAAACAATACAGATGTTATTTGGTTGCGTGTTAATTTTTTTTTTTTCATTATCGCAGGACAGAAATATAACTTCCACAAATATATATAAGATAAGATAAAGATAGATAACATATATATAGATATAGATATACAGTATATGTTATAAATCAATCTTACAATAATATACTGGACATATATATTATTATATTAAACAATATTAAATATGTTACAAGAATATTTACTAAATGCATCTTATTTTAATAACCAATAATAAATATATATCCTTCAAATATACTGAATATCTGCTGAATATAATAATTTATTTAAGAGCAGCTTGTTTTTGTTTTCACTCATGAATTCATGTTTACGACAATAAATAACCATATTTAACACAACAAAATTACCATTATCTTTTCATTTCTTAGGAAAAAATACAATTTACATTATTAATTTGATTTACTTTATTTATTTATTTATTTATTTATTTTCTATTTTTTTTTATCCACTATTTCATAAACGAAAGGTCACATGACCTTCATGTTTAACATGGGCCGCTGTTTGCACTTTGCATTATTCTGTGCTTAAACAAAAGGCCTCACTTCCTGGACAACACACACACACACACACACACACACACACACACACACACACACACACACACACACACACACACACACACACACACACACACACACACATGTATCTCAAGGGAATTGTTCATGTTCGCACACCGCTATGAAAGTGTAAGTGCTGACTCGAGAGACGCTTTTGATACACAATACATATTCACACACACACACACACACACACACACACACACACACACACACACACACACACACACACACACACACTGAGCATAGAGGGCTGAGCCAATCGATCTCCCACCACGTTTGAGGGGGTATCTATTGCACACACACATACACTGGAGGGTCACATCACACACACACGCACACACACACACACACACACACACACACACTGACCTGTTTGATCTTTTGTACTGAACATGGATTTTTTCTGCACATGACAACAAGGCGACGTTGGAAGTGTGTGTGTGTGTGTGTGCGTGTGTGTGTGTGTGTGTGTGTGTGTGTGTGTGTGAGAGGGAGAGAGAGAGAGAGAGAGAGAGAGAGAGAGAGATCATAGACGATGAAAATAAACCTGAAGGGAATATTTTATTAAAGCATCAGCAGAATAAAGTGTTCACTGCCATCGGCTAGAACACGGACCGAAATAAAAAAAAAGCTCTCCAGGAGAAAACAGTGAAATAAATAAATATATATAATTATATAAATATATACAAATATATAAATATATAAAAATTGAACATGTTTAGAGTTACAGTTGTGTGTTTCCGTGCAGCGGCGGCCGTGTGTTTAATACTTACAGTGAAAAAAAACCAAACGTCTAAAATAGTCAATATTTTCAGGAAACGAAACACAGTGAATAAAAAGAATACAGTGAAATTATACCGAATTATAAATAAATAAACAAACAAATAAATTAATTAATACATTTGAATGTAATCCAAATTAATGTCATGGTTTTACACTACACATTATCATGATTTGTTTCCAGTAATAACTTCAACTTTAACTATAACTTAATAAACATAATAAACATCTATTAATTTCATCCCTTTACACTACATCCCTTTATTACGTTTATTTAAGAATAATACCGTTAATAAAAATGTAAATAAAATAAACAGAAATTCTACAATTTACAATCTAATAAACTACAATTTCAACATTAAAAAATGTCAAATTAATTCATTTCATGGTTTTACACAACAAAAAAAATTTTTTTTTTACATTTTTGTACAAAAATATTTACAATTTTACAATGTAAATAGAACATAAATTCTACTATAACCTCTAAACAATTCATTATTCTTATTATTGACTAATTATTAATTATAATTTAAACTATTTTAACCCATTTTTGTGTCCAAGAATGTTACAATATTAACACATAAATTAAACAAACAGAAATTAAACTATAAATTCAACTCCAGATTAAATGGGAAATGGACTGCATTATTTGGCTTGACTTCGGCTTTTGCATATTTTTATGAAAAAAATAATGCCGATAATAAAACGTAAATAGGATGAACGGAAATTCAACTCTAACTTATAAATAAGAACAATATCAAATTAATCAATTTAATCATCTTACGCTAAAATCTCTATGAATTAATATTTAAATAAAATAATCAGAAATTCGGCTATAACTTAATAAATACAACTGATTCATTTCATCACTACACTACACATTTTCATCAAAAATAATACAGTCAAGAATAAACTGTAAATAGAATTAACAATATTTCAACTATAACTTCTAAACAGAAAATGACAAATGAATTCATTTCATGGCTTAACACTACATTTTAATTATTTTTATTCAAGAATAAGGCCGATATTATAATGTAAATAAAATTAACAGAAATCGAGCTGGTTTGAAGAAGAAAAGCATGAAATAAGACACTTTCAGCTTCACTACTTAAATATTATGTAAAAAATTAGCATTAGAATTAGTTATACACCACTTAAATCTCATTTATACTTTATTAATAATTGTTTGTATTAATTTCCCACGTCCTTCCTAATATAAGTGTGAATTTCACTCCTTTCTCAGGGGTTTCCCACTTTATACATTTTTATATTTATATCCTAATTATTTTATTTTATTTTTTTGCCTTGGATTTTGATGTTTGTTTAAATTTATTTTACTGTTCAATTTACAACTTTTTTTTTATACACTTCTATAAGAGTTTTTTTTTCAAGGACATACTGTACTTTTTCACTGATTGTTCTTTTTCATATCTCAGTGAATAAAATTATACCGTTTTATTTTAATATTTTAACACTCCTGTTATACTGTAGGACCGGTATGAGCCAAGTACAGAATTTAAGTTTATGTTAAATTTATTTTACATAAAGTTAAAGTTTATGTTTGTGTTGTATACAAAATAAACAAAGACAATAGTAGTAATAATGTATAGGGGTTTTTTTTTTTGTTTGTTTTTTGTTTTTTAACAAATAAGTTACTGGTGCTAAGTCGTGTCTACTTTCTATCCCAAATCTACAACATTTAACCAAATATAAGTTTTAATAAAACTTTCTAATGCTGTTTACTATTTTGACACGTACTGTTCGGTTTCATTCCTGTCTGATTCGGATCAGGGTTTGTGGGAGGAAGTTGGACAGCAAAAGAGGAAGCTGTCAAAATGTCCGTTAAACTAACGGAGCTTCAGGGCTGAAAGTTTTAAATAAATTTGTGATATTTGTGGTTTTGGTTTGAGTTTTTTGTTTGGCATTAGTTTGATTATTTCACTGTTTATTCACTCTCAGAAAAATAGGAATTAAACAGAATGGACAGTTAAAACTCATTTAAAGGACAGAAGTGGATTCTTGAGGGACATAAGAAACGAGATACTAAGTCAAAATAATGATAATAAGTAAAAACAAGTAAAGTAAGTAAAAAAGTAAGTAAAAATAATGGGATAATACGTAAAACAAAAATAATAATAATAATAATAATAATAATAATAATAATGAGATACTAAGTCATGATTAACAAGATACTAAGTCAAAATAATGACTTAGTAAGTAAAAATAATGAGATACTAAGTAAAAAATGAGCTGCTAAGTCAAGAATAACAAGATACTAAGTCAAAATAATGACTTAGTAAGTAAAAATAATGAGATACTAAGTCAAAATAACAAGACACACAATCAAAATAATGAGATACTAAGTGAAAATAACAACACTAAGTAAAAAATAAGTCAATTTAAAACGTTAAAAAAGTTACTAAGTAAAAATAACGAGATACTAAGTAAAAATAGCAAGGTACTAAGTCAGCATAATGAGATACTTACTCAAGAATAATGAGACACAAAGTCAAAATAATGACTTAGTAAGTAAAAGTAATGAGATACTAAGTAAAAAAATGATGAGATAATAAGTCAAACTTAGTAAGTAAAAATAACGAGACACTAAATGAAATAAAACAAGACACAAAATCAAAATAATTATACTAAGTAAAAATAAGTAAAGTAAGTAAAAAAGTAAATAAAAATAACAAGATACTAAGTAAAAAATAATGAGATACTAAGCCAAGAATAACGAGATACTAAGTCAAAAGCAATTTTTTTTTTATTATTATTTCTTTACCCCTCAGGCTTTCTGCAGAAATGTGTAATATTGTCAGTCATATCAGTGCAATAGACAGTAATTACTGATTTCAGGCCTCACAACAAGGTGACAGATGAAATGTACAAAAAGAAAAACTGTATTAAAGTGACGATGATGCCTCGCTTGAAGGTCTGACACACGGAGCTGTCTGCAGGAAGGAGCATGTTTTCAGGAGTGAGGATTTCGTTTTCTCTGGTGCACTTTTATTTTATCTTTATTCTCGTGTTGAGAAACTGGAGACGGGTCTGACGTGTGTCTAGCATGCATTCATATCGCTCACACTGCAATACGTTCTATTTCCAGATACAAAAGACGACAATAGTGAGGGATTCTCACGTCATCACATCTTTTCTAAATGTAACCAGGACATCATGAGTACACAGTGTACCCATAAACTCATAGAAATATATACATTTAATATATAAATATCCTTCAATATTATGCTTTTATTTATCAGGGCCTAAATAACAATTGTGTGGTCCTCACCACTTTTTATAAACAAACAAATAACCTCTGGTGACAACAAAGGAAAAAATATTTCAATTTTAGTGATTTTTTTCCCCAAAAAATCCAAGGTCAACCAACATTCAAAAAGCATGTGGGAGAAAATAAGTACACCCTCCTACAATCATTAAGAGAGTAATCAGGTGTTACTAATGAAATGCACAAGATTAGTTAATCATCGAGAAGTGTGACTTTCTCTATAAAAGCAGAAGTTTTTGTAGTTTGGTAGTCTGGAGCACTCAGGTGTGTGTCTACATCAAGTCAAGAAGAAAGGACATCAGCCATGACCTCAGAGAAGCAACTGTTGCTGTTTATCAATCTGGGAAGGGTTATAAGGCCGTCTCCAAACAATTCTACAGTGAGAAGGCTTGTTTACAAATGCAGAGCCTTCAAGACTTCTCAGGAGTGGGTGTCCCAGCAAATTCAGTCCAGGGTGTACTTTCTTTTACTTATGACTATATATGGTGATTTAGTGTCATTTCTTTATGCAAATGAGTGTGGCTGATGCACGCTTTGATAAATGAGAACCCTGAGCATTCCCTTGTATGTTCTTGTTTCATGGTTCTCACATGTCTCTGGTTCCCTCGTGTGTGTTTCCGTAGTATTCTTAGTTCTGTACTATACATACGTTCTTCTATTAAAACCTTCACACACATGCATCCTCATATTTCCTTGTTTCCAGTTATCAGTCAAATACAAGCCTAGGCTAATCAGTCATTCCTCAAATACATACTACAGAAATCACGTTCATGCTTTCCAACTTTTTATTCCATAAAAATAAGGCTTTTCTCATCATTGCATAATCACACCAATGCATGACAACCACAGCAAGAACCAAGAGCAGTGATCATGAGAAATGTTATAAAATTATTTAAAGCCCTGAAGCTTGAAACACCACGCTGCCGCTCTAAAGAACACACTGACGGCTTCCTGCTCCTGCTGTCCAACTTCCTCCTACAGAACAGAAACACACACATAATAAGTATTAATCCATCAAACAAATAAACTGGAAAATAACACAGTGTTTTAGTGTCATGTGGTCAGTGGATATCAGAGAACATGTGATCACTGATATATTCAGGGACTCAACCGACAATTACGGAATAAAACTCTGCGTGTGTCGTTCTGTTCTAGTAAAATAATCAGCGACAGGGTGGTGTGATGAAGCGGAGTTACTGCTGCAACACCGAAGTTGATTAGCGTCCTATAACAGCATGTTTTGAAGTGTTTTATTCCTCTTACACCACAGCAATTTACCAACAATTACATATTTTCATTTAATAGAGAACAACACATCGTACTTTTTATCCGTTTATAGTTACAGTTAACAAGTTAGTTCTTGTTCTCACTTACATTGTAGCAGCTATAAACAGTCATTCCCTCACCAGCATGTCTTTATTTCTCTTTTAAAAATTTTTATTACACATTACAGACAAACTGCAACAAAAGCGTAAACTCCTGAAGTCCCGAAGTCCTGAAGATGTCAGAAAACTTCGAGTTACAGCTTTACCTCTGAGTGCTTATGTTTTAAGCGCTGACACTGGAGACTCCTTCCATAAATGTTACATAAAAGTCTCCTCACGGATCAACGATTACACGCGTTTTTTTTAACCGCAAGTCCCTGTGAATGAGCTGTTACTATAGAAACGATAATGTATTCGAATAAACATCAGTGTAAAACTGGACCGCTGTCAGAGCTGCTCTTATAGAAAATTCATCAACACCTCAACATTCCGACCAATCAGAATCCAGAACTGAACACTGCCGTGGTGTGACGAGCAATATTGAGGGAATAAAGATGACATAGTGGTTTTGGGTTGTGTGATAAAATCTACCTATTGCTTTAATATCCAGGGCTGGAAAAATCAGTGCTCACATTAAATGTCCAAAAAGTATATATATATATATATATGGATATTTTTGCGCCATAATAAATTACAACAGACAATAAATAAAACCTCAAAAGTACAAAACCGGTGATTAATGTCAGATTCTGTATTTGAAATGAGATGTAAAGGAACGCTGCCTCCTCTAGATTCTCAAACTGAACAGACCGAGTACTCAGCCCTGAGGGACTCACCCCAGGAAGAGTATTTATACTAGAGATGGAATGATGCCACTTTTTGATACTGAAACCTCGAGTATCAGCTGATGCACTCAGATACTCATCCCATATTGCTTTCTTTAAAAACCACCTTGTTTTTTTTAACTGAAGCACTTCAGAGTTAAACTCCTTCAACATATAAATCACTGACAATGTAACAAATAGAATAAAATATAAGGTATAAAATATTATAACGTCAATCCTTTATATGTAAGCATTTCCAGTTCCAAAAATTTATTTCTTTTCCGAATCCAATTGTTACAGGATCCGATATCTGATATGTTTTCTCCGAATATCCGATCCACCATTGTTTTATCCTGGTACCGACCCGATACTGATATACCCAGCATCGGATATCAGCACCATCTCTAATCTATACCCTTAATTCATTTAGAGTTTAGTGAATAAATAAAGACACGATGAGACCAGTGCACTATAAAACCAACCATGAAGAGAGATAATAAATAGCTTTCTAAAATTATTCCAACATTCAGCCCTGAAGCTCTAAACATCACGCTGCTGCTCTGAAGGACACTCTGACAGCTTCCTGCTCCTGCTGTCCAACTTCCTCCCACATGTGGCTCTTGTTGGTGTTCAGGGTTGGTTGTGTTGTCCGATCATGTCACACCGTTTCACACCGGCTTTAAAGCTTTAAATAACATCGCGATCCGGACAACACGAAGCTGTACAGTCATTCTGTAGCATCCGCTAACGGCAGGAATATCATTTTCTAACTGTTTATTATTTTTGTTATAATGTTCTCTAATAACTGCTCATCAGTACGCGAGTGTTTACGGTGTTTACAGTATAAATACTGCAAGGTGTTAATTCAACACTGAGGATTTTGCTCTTTAGAACATTTACATCACGGTATTAAATATTATCATTATTACACAACAGCGCTGCTGAGTTCTGGATCCTGATTGGTCAGAAGGTGTTGGTTAATTTTCTAGAACAGCAGCTCTGACAGTAGTGCAGGTTCACGTTAATGCGCTCGTTCTGATACGTTATCGTTTCTATAGTAACCGCTCATTCGCAGGGGCGTGTACGGCGGACGCTCTGCTGATAATAAACAGATCTAAATACGTGTTAATCGTGTCGGCGCTTTGTAACAGTCAGAGGTAAAGCTGTAACTTTACGCTTTCTTTTTTTTCGGTTTGTAATTAACGGTTTGTTATTAACATGACAAGTTAAACGAGCTGCTACATCGTAAGCGAGAACATGTTTCTGTAACTATAAATGGATAAAAAGTATTCTTTAATTTCTTTAATTTATGAAAAAATTTTAACGGTTGGTAAATGCCATGAGTGTGAGGAATAAAACACTTAGGGGCATGCGGTTAGAGGGAAATAATCAGCTTCAGGGAGGCATCAGAAACAAACACAATCTCCCTGATCTGCTCTTTATTCTCAGAATAGTGCTCATCTCCTGCTTTAAAGCAGCACATGTAAGAAAAAGCAGAAGCAGGTGGAGCATCAGCGAGGTCACACACACACACACACACACACACACACACACACACACACACACACACACACACACACACACTTTCTCTCTCTCTGTCTCTCGCTCTCAGCTCTCGGTATTTCCATGGAAATGCTCGTGGTGTCCTGTGAGTATGGGATCAGCGCTGGAGCTCCTCGGAGAGCCGAGGAACGGGCCTGGCGAGGGCTAAAGTGCGTTTACACCGCCTCGGGATCTGAGGCAGAAAAAGACGATCCGCAAACTGCGAAATCTCTCTAATTGACCCGGATACACAGCCCGAGCGCACAAACCGTCCGAGATCAATAACAAAGCTGTGTGTGAAGTGGAGGGAGAAAAAAAAAAAATGATAATAATGCGCTAATAAAAGCAGGGATATGACCGTGGGCTGAGGAGAACCACAAACTCCGCATTAACACCACGGAGAACGTGATCAGACGCGATGCGGTCTACCATGGAGGAGAGAAAAAACACGTCTGATATTCCTCACATTCTTCATACGTCTAATCTTTCATCTTTTCCGTTTTCTTCTCCGTCTCTTATAACACTCTTTAAAAACATTATTAATGCTTTCTCAGGTTTTTTAAATTCCCCACGTGGAACTCGGTTCTCTCTGCGTTCCCTTGTTTATTTTATTTTTTTATTTATTTTATTGTTTATTGTCTTAAAAACATTATAATGACCAAATCTTTTGTCATTTGGGGGCACAAAATGTCACCGAGGTGTTTTTAGAAGCAGTGTCTTTAGATGAATGTAGATCTGAGTTATAATATGAGGCGAGGGTTATTACATCATCAAATATAACAGCCAATCAGGTTCCACTATGCAAAATACAGGCCATATAGGAACTGATACATTTATCATGTAAAGGCTTGTTTTTTTAAATTATTGTTGTTGTTGTTGTTGTTGTTGTTGTTGCTGCTGCTGCTACATTTAAATATCAATAAAAATGTACATCATCAATAAAAAATTGACATTATATTTGTATATTTTGTATTTTTACTTGTTTACTCACTTACATATTTACTTATTTATTCATGGCTCAAAAATTATTTTGAGTGTGTGGATTTTAGTTTCTGTGTGTGTGTGTGTGTGTGTGTGTGTGCGTGTGTGTGTGTGTGTGTGTATGTGTTCAATAATAGGAAAAAGGTTAAAGGTTACAGTGAGGAACATGACTGAAAATGT
>CM042536.1:2047500-2205000 GCA_023630585.1 Cranoglanis bouderius
TTATTACACAAACACTTTATTAACACAAACACTTTATTAACACAAACACTTTATTACACAAACACTTTATTACACAAACACTTTATTAACACAAACACTTTATTACACAAACACTTTATTAACACAAACACTTTATTACACAAACACTTTATTAACACAAACACTTTATTAACACAAACACTTTATTACACAAACACTTTATTAACACAAACACTTTATTAACACAAACACTTTATTACACAAACACTTTATTACACAAACACTTTATTACACAAACACTTTATTAACACAAACACTTTATTACACAAACACTTTATTAACACAAACACTTTATTATACAAACACTTTATTACACAAACACTTTATTACACAAACACTTTATTACACAAACACTTTATTAACACAAACACTTTATTTACACAAACACTTTATTAACACAAACACTTTATTAACACAAACACTTTATTACACAAACACTTTATTAACACAAAC
This sequence comes from Cranoglanis bouderius, assembly GCA_023630585.1. Lineage (NCBI taxonomy): Eukaryota > Metazoa > Chordata > Actinopteri > Siluriformes > Cranoglanididae > Cranoglanis > Cranoglanis bouderius. The sequence continues at coordinate 2,047,993 of CM042536.1, forward strand.
ACTTTATTAACACAAACACCTTATTACACAAACACTTTATTAACACAAACACTTTATTAACACAAACACTTTATTAACACAAACACTTTATTTACACAAACACTTTATTAACACAAACACTTTATTACACAAACACTTTATTACACAAACACTTTATTAACACAAACACTTTATTAACACAAACACTTTATTACACAAACACTTTATTAACACAAACACTTTATTAACACAAACACTTTATTACACAAACACTTTATTACACAAACACTTTATTAACACAAACACTTTATTACACAAACACTTTATTACACAAACACTTTATTACACAAACACTTTATTAACACAAACACTTTATTACACAAACACTTTATTAACACAAACACTTTATTACACAAACACTTTATTACACAAACACTTTATTACACAAACACTTTATTACACAAACACTTTATTAACACAAACACTTTATTACACAAACACTTTATTACACAAACACTTTATTAACACAAACACTTTATTAACACAAACACTTTATTACACAAACACTTTATTAACACAAACACTTTATTACACAAACACTTTATTACACAAACACTTTATTTACACAAACACTTTATTATACAAACACTTTATTAGCATAAACACTTTATTAACACAAACACTTTATTACACAAACACTTTATTACACAAACACTTTATTACACAAACACTTTATTAACACAAAAACTTCAACCCCTTGAATAGAATCCCTCACAACAGCACAAATATGCAAAACAGGTAAAAAAAAAATTTTTTTAATTTAAAAACGGCTGCAGCCAGATTTCTGAGAAGGCAGGTTGTGAAAAACCCTCGAGTGACTGCAAAAGACCTGCAGCAAGACTTGGTGGCAACAGGCACTGAGGTGTCAGTGAGCACAGTATGGCGCGTACGAAACGCAGAAGGTTTCCATGCCAGAACTCCAAGACGTTCACCACTACTGACCCAAAAGCACAAGAAAAGTCGCTCAAAATCATATAAATAATCCACAGAAGTTTTGAGATTCTGTTCTGTGGAGCAATGAAACAAAACTGGAACTTTTTGGCACGATGGATCAGGGGTATGTCTGGAGAAAGAAGAATGACGAAAGAACACTCTGTCCACAGTCAAGCATGGTGGTGGCTCGGTGATGCTCTGGGGCTGCTTTTCATCCTCTGGCACTGCAAACCTGCAGCGTGCACTGAAAAAAACGATTTGTTGGCTCAACAACCATTACGTATAAATATAAATGGATTAAACTCAAAAACGTTCATTTTTTAAAACATTTTAGCTTTACTTAACATACATTAGTGTTTTCAACACAAAAATGTCAATTACAAGGTGAAATTAAGAGTATGCATAAAGTGAACAAAAAAACATGAGTCACGTCAACTACAGTTACAGCTAGGTTAAGGTTAAGGTTAAGTAAACCCAACTTAAAATTTGAAGTATGAAGTATGAAGCCACGTGACGTGCAGATATCCGGTGAAAGACGTGAAGGAGCCGTTTTCTGAAGTACAACTTGGGGAAGACGGTGAAAACTTTGTCAGGTAATCTTTAAATAAATGAAATGAGTTTTACTTTTTAACATCCATTAACACTCATTTATTGCGTTAGTGCTCAAGGGGCTACTTTTTAAACAGAATGTTTTAATTGCTACGAATGTTAGTACTTCGTAAAAAAGAAAAAAGGTTGCAAGTATGCATCGAGTTTGTGCGAGTGTTTGTAGCATGTAGCATTGCAATCTGTAGCATGTAGCATTGCAATCTGTCAAACAAAATGCTTCATTTTTGTACTAACTGTCTGAAAACCTTTTGTAAACTTTTGTTTAGTGAAGTGATATTTTTTTCTTATTGAGCCGTACCCAGTTCATTATTCACGGTATTGTATTGTAACCATTGTCCAAAAATAAATTTAAAAAATGCTTTATTTTGTGCTAATTGTCTGTGTTGTTTATTTTAAGATATTGAATGTTCAGTGCAGTGAGCAGAGCAGTTTTATTCAACTCAGTGAATTACCTTGTGTTCATGTAAATGAGCGACACAAAAAGCTTAAATGTTAATTTGAATCAACTTGCAATTAATTGGTAGATTCTACTGGTTACATTTTTTAACACATAAAAGGTTATCTTTTACGTAATTACTTCAAGTTGAATTTACTTAAAAAGTGTGAAGCAAAAATGGTGCGTATATATTTTAAATTCAACACATCGTTTTTTTCAGTGTGTGGAAGGCGAGATGGATTCATTGAAGTATCAGTAAATCCTAGGAGAAAACGTCATGCCGTCTGTGAGGAAGCTGAAGCTTGGGCGTCATTGGACCTTCCAACAGGACGATGATCCCAAGCATACCTCAAATTCCACCAAGGCTTGGTTGCAGAAGTCATCCTGGAAGATTCTACAGGGCCATCACAGTCACCTGACTTGAACCCCATAGAAAATCTCTGGTGGGATTTGAAGAAGGTGGTTGCAGCACGCAAACCCAAGAACATTACTGAACTGGAGGCCATTGCTCATGAGGAACGGACTAAGATTCCTCAGGAACGCTGCCAGAAGCTGGTGTCTGGATATGCATCTCGTTTGCAGCAGGTCATAACAGCTAAAGGGGTCTCTACTAAGTACTAACGATGCTTGTCATGAAGGGGTTGAATAATTTTGAGACTGGAGAAGTCATTATAAGTTGCATTTTCAGTTGAATTTGGGGAAACCACTTGAAGCAGTCGTGGTGTTGAACTATTTCAATTGCGTTTGTTTGATTTGTTCATCGCAAACAGCTGAAAGTCTGTAAACCTGATTTGCACTGGGGGTTCATTCTGATTGCAACTGTACAACATTCCTGTTGTCGTTATTTCACTGTCTTATTTTAATATTGTGTTTTTTATAGCATGATAATGGCTTTTTACTGTACGTTTTGGCACCTCAAACACCCCAAACACCCTGAACACCCTGAACACCCAGGACTCTCTGTGTTATTTCCCATCAGCCCCTGCTGCCATATTCTCTGTTCAAGAAGAATCAAGGCAATAACAGGAACTAATCGTACTCAGGGGGCGGGGCTAGCATCACTGCGTGTTGCTGATTGGTAATGTGTACCATGTCACACAATGATACGCAACACCACACACACACACACACACACACACACACACACACACACACACACACACACACACACACACCTGTTTATCCAATAAAAACCACAATGTGCTGTTTTATATCTTAAAATTCACAAAGGTTTAATTTCTGAGAAAAATAGAACTAAAGCAAATCAGTCTGAAAAAGAGTCATTTTTCTTTCCTTCCTTCTTTCTTTCTTTCTTTCTTTCTTTCTTTCTTCTTATTTACATATTTGTTCTTTCTTCATTTCTTTCTTTTCGTTTTTATTCATAAACCCAGAATGACAACAGAATATCAAACCAAATATATCTCTGTGTTCTTCGAGTTAAAAAAAGTAGAGCGCTTTTCTCTGCATGTGGAAATCATGTGACGGTAAACATTTATTTTAGTTTGTTTCAGATGAAAGTTGACAGATGAATCTGTAGATTAGACTCACGTGTGTGAGATTCAGACTGACTTTGCCAGATGTTGTGGTTTTGTTTTTTTTTTTGGAAAGGAGGAAATCGGACTTCACTTCGCTGAAGTCATAACCAACGATGAAAAAAATAAAACGATGACATCATCAGAAATGCAAGATGATGAAGAACAGACCGCATACTCAGTGTTACAGCTGGAGGGAAAGGGCAGGGTCTGGTCCAGGTCACTACACTCACATGGAGGGTGTGTGTGTGTGTGTGTGTGTGTGTGTGTGTGTGTGTGCACATGTGAGTGTAATACACACTATACATACATATCTTTGGATACTGATTTGGATATTCATTCATGTTTTAGGAGCATGGAATAAGGTAAAAACTAATCTGTGTCTGGTTTAATAAAATAACGTACATCATAGTCACCAATGATAAATCAGGAAACAAGCCCCGCCCTTAAACCAGCCCTTTATTTGCATGTGTTATGCATACAACACACCCCAATTTATACTCAAAGACATCTCATTTACATTAAACACACACTAAATCTAATTTACATTAACCACACCCCAATTTACTCTGATATACATCCAATTTACATTAAACACACCTTACATCTAATTTACATGAACCACACCCCCAATTTACTCTCATATACATCCAACTTACATTGAACACATCCTACATCTAATTTACATTAACCACACCCCCAATTTACTCTCATATACATCAAACTTACATTAAACACTTCCTACATCTAATTTACATGAACCACACCCCAATTTACTCTCATATATATATATATATATATATATATATATATATATATATATATATATATATATATATATATATATATATATATATATATATATATATATATATATATATATATATATATATATATATATATATATATATATATAAAATTTACATTAAATACATCTCACATCTAATTTACATTAACCACACCCCATTTTACCCTCATATATATCTCATTTATATTAAACATGCCCTGCATCTAATTTACATTAACCACTCCCCAATTTACTCTCATATACATCACATTTACATTAACCACACCCCAATTTACTCTTGTATACATCACATTTACATTAACCACACCCCAATTTACTCTCATATACATCACATTTACATTAACCACATCCCAGTTTACCCTTATATACATGTATTTTACATGAAACACCTTCTACATCTAAAAATAAATCCAGTTTACCCCAAATACATCTAATTTGCACCCCAATTTACTCTCATATACATCTAATTTAAATGAAGCATGACCTACACCTAATATACATTAACCATGCCCAAATTTATCCACATGTTGCGACAGTGAACCAATAAAAGGAAAGTATTCAGCAGGTTATATTTATCCAAGATCCAAGGAAAAACGTACATGGAGTGTGAAAAATACATTTCAGTGAAGCTGTACAGGTAGAGGAGGTGTTTATGTTCCAGCAAACCAAAATACCTTTTTAGGTCAAATAAAATAAATGCTTAACACAGACTGTGTGGAGGAAAAATTATGCTATAAACCAATGTGTTTTAAAGTTAAATAATAAACTGAATTACAATTAGCTCTGATAATCTAATGACAATAATTAGACATATTATTATGTTATTATTATGTTACTGTAATGTTATTACGTTGTATTGTTATGTTGGTTATTTATATTATCATAGCAACAATATATATGATTTTCATTTAATTAATTATCAAGATTTATCATAGGGTTAATGTATATTTAAATATTATTAGAGATCATATATGTGAGCAGGCTGGACTCATTGGGACACTCTGAAGAATGACTTAAATGCTAAAGCATAGTTAAAGTGAGGGATCTGGGGTGATGTTTGGGGGGGTACAGGGTGGTGAAGGCAGATGTGCCTCCATGTCACCCCACATCTCAAATCATATGAATCACTGAACAGATGTTTACTGTCACAACGGACCGTCATGGCTGCCACGTGCACGTGGAGAGCGCACGGCGATTTATTACTGCTCCACACGTGTGAGCTTTGGCGAGAGGTCAGCTCCACGCCTCACCTCAGCAAGACTCTGACATCCGAGAACGTCGGATTTCTCCACAGGAAGAGGGAGAAGAGTAACGGAGACGATTGTGAGACAGAGGTTATGAAAGGTGAATGAATTTAACCCTTTCTCTTCAGTTCGGGTCAAAATAAAGCATTTTTATAATTTTACTGAAAATGGGAACAACGTAAAATGATGCCTCACCGCACAGATTTATAGAACTCTTGTCAAAAAATCCTAAAGGATTCCAATAAGAAACTTGTACAGGATTCTAATTAAATTTTCTATCACGTTCTGGAACCATTCCTATAAGATTCCTATAGGACTTGTCTTATAGGACTAGACATAAATATCCTGTAAGACCACTTCTACAGCATTTTTTACTGGGACCTATTTGGGTATATGTAAGCTTTAAACAAAAGAAATGAACTGTTTACAACTTTGTGTACTATGAATTATTAACCATTAATGACCAATACAGATTAAGAAGTTTACAGGTTGGTTTCCTAAAATTTAGACCGACAGATAGACAGATAGATAAATATATACAGTGGGTATAGAAAAGAATCACCCCCCTTTAAAACAATCACATTTTGTTGCTTTTCAGCCTGAAATGAAGACAGACAGTTTTTGTTTTATCCAGCTGTATTTACTCAGTGCAACTTATAACATCCAAGTGAAAGATATAACACCAACATGTCAGAAAAAAATAAAAATAATTTAAAAACCCAGAATCACTGAGTTGCAAAAAGGATCACCCCCTCCTAAAAATGACTTGTAAACTCAATAGGGTGTAGCTAATCACCTTCTCAATGGCACACAAAGCCATTTGACTTTTACCTGTGATCAGCTGTGGTCATTTTGATTAGCTCAGCATGAGCTTCCACATCAATTCCATTAAAGATTCCACATCAATTCCATTAAAGATTCCACATCAATTCCATTAATGATTCCATATACAACCCATTAAAGATTCCACATCAGTTCCATTAAAGATTCCGCATCAGTTCCATTAAAGATTCCGCATCAGTTCCATTAAAGATTCCACATCAATTCCATTAAAGATTCCATATACAACCCATTAAATATTCCACATCAATTCCATTAATGATTCCACATCAATTCCATTAATGATTCCACATAAATTCCATTATAGATTCCATATACAACCCATTAAAGATTCCACATCAGTTCCATTAAAGATTCCACATCAATTCCATTAATGATTCCATATACAACCCATTAAAGATTCCACATCAGTTCCATTAAAGATTCCGCATCAGTTCCATTAAAGATTCCGCATCAGTTCCATTAAAGATTCCACATCAATTCCATTAAAGATTCCATATACAACCCATTAAAGATTCCACATCAGTTCCATTAAAGATTCCGCATCAGTTCCGTTAAAGATTCCACATCAATTCCATTAAAGATTCCTTATACAACCCATTAAAGATTCCACATCAATTCCATTAATGATTCCACATCAGTTCCATTAATGATTCCACATCAAGTCCATTAAAGATTCCATATACAACCCATTAAAGATTCCACATCAATTCCATTAATGATTCCACATCAATTCCATTAATGATTCCATATAAAACCCATTAAAGATTCCACATCAGTTCCCTTAAAGATTCCATAACAATTCCATTAAAGATTCAATATAAAACCCATTAAAGATTCCACATCAATTCCATTAAAGATTGCACATCAATTTCATTAAAGATTCCACATCAATTCCATAAAGATTTCACATCAATTCCATTAAAGATTCCATATACAACCCATTAAAGATTCCACATCAGTTCCATTAAAGATTCCGCATCAGTTCCATTAAAGATTCCGCATCAGTTCCATTAAAGATTCCACATCAATTCCATTAAAGATTCCATATACAACCCATTAAAGATTCCACATCAGTTCCATTAAAGATTCCGCATCAGTTCCATTAAAGATTCCACATCAATTCCATTAATGATTCCACATCAATTCCATTAATGATTCCACATCAGTTCCATTAAAGATTCCATATACAACCCATTAAAGATTCCACATCAGTTCCATTAAAGATTCCGCATCAATTCCATTAATGATTCCACATCAAGTCCATTAAAGATTCCACATCAGTTCCATTAAAGATTCCACATCAGTTCCATTAAAGATTCCGCATCAGTTCCATTAAAGATTCCACATCAATTCCATTAAAGATTCCATATACAACCCATTAAAGATTCCACATCAGTTCCATTAAAGATTCCACATCAATTCCATTAATGATTCCATATACAACCCATTAAAGATTCCACATCAGTTCCATTAAAGATTCCGCATCAGTTCCATTAAAGATTCCACATCAATTCCATTAATGATTCCACATCAATTCCATTAATGATTCCACATCAGTTCCATTAAAGATTCCATATACAACCCATTAAAGATTCCACATCAGTTCCATTAAAGATTCCGCATCAATTCCATTAATGATTCCATATACAACCCATTAAAGATTCCACATCAGTTCCATTAAAGATTCCACATCAGTTCCATTAAAGATTCCGCATCAGTTCCATTAAAGATTCCACATCAATTCCATTAAAGATTCCATATACAACCCATTAAAGATTCCACATCAGTTCCATTAAAGATTCCACATCAATTCCATTAATGATTCCACATCAATTCCATTAATGATTCCACATCAGTTCCATTAAAGATTCCATATACAACCCATTAAAGATTCCACATCAGTTCCATTAAAGATTCCACATCAATTCCATTATGATTCCATATACAACCCATTAAAGATTCCACATCAGTTCCATTAAAGATTCCGCATCAGTTCCATTAAAGATTCCGCATCAGTTCCATTAAAGATTCCACATCAATTCCATTAAAGATTCCATATACAACCCATTAAAGATTCCACATCAGTTCCATTAAAGATTCCGCATCAGTTCATTAAAGATTCCGCATCAGTTCCATTAAAGATTCCACATCAATTCCATTAAAGATTCCACATCAATTCCATTAATGATTCCACATAAATTCCATTATAGATTCCATATACAACCCATTAAATATTCCACATCAGTTCCATTAAAGATTCCACATCAATTCCATTAATGATTCCATATACAACCCATTAAATATTCCACATCAGTTCCATTAAAGATTCCGCATCAATTCCATTAATGATTCCATATACAACCCATTAAAGATTCCACATCAGTTCCATTAAAGATTCCGCATCAGTTCCATTAAAGATTCCGCATCAGTTCCATTAAAGATTCCACATCAATTCCATTAAAGATTCCATATACAACCCATTAAATATTCCACATCAATTCCATTAATGATTCCACATCAATTCCATTAATGATTCCACATAAATTCCATTATAGATTCCATATACAACCCATTAAAGATTCCACATCAGTTCCATTAAAGATTCCACATCAGTTCCATTAAAGATTCCGCATCAGTTCCATTAAAGATTCCACATCAATTCCATTAAAGATTCCATATACAACCCATTAAAGATTCCACATCAGTTCCATTAAAGATTCCGCATCAGTTCCATTAAAGATTCCGCATCAGTTCCATTAAAGATTCCACATCAATTCCATTAAAGATTCCATATACAACCCATTAAATATTCCACATCAATTCCATTAATGATTCCACATCAATTCCATTAATGATTCCACATAAATTCCATTATAGATTCCATATACAACCCATTAAAGATTCCACATCAGTTCCATTAAAGATTCCACATCAATTCCATTAATGATTCCATATACAACCCATTAAAGATTCCACATCAGTTCCATTAAAGATTCCACATCAATTCCATTAATGATTCCATATACAACCCATTAAAGATTCCACATCAGTTCCATTAAAGATTCCGCATCAATTCCATTAATGATTCCATATACAACCCATTAAAGATTCCACATCAGTTCCATTAAAGATTCCGCATCAGTTCCATTAAAGATTCCGCATCAGTTCCATTAAAGATTCCACATCAATTCCATTAAAGATTCCATATACAACCCATTAAAGATTCCACATCAGTTCCATTAAAGATTCCACATCAATTCCATTAATGATTCCATATACAACCCATTAAAGATTCCACATCAGTTCCATTAAAGATTCCACATCAATTCCATTATGATTCCATATACAACCCATTAAAGATTCCACATCAGTTCCATTAAAGATTCCGCATCAGTTCCATTAAAGATTCCGCATCAGTTCCATTAAAGATTCCACATCAATTCCATTAAAGATTCCATATACAACCCATTAAATATTCCACATCAATTCCATTAATGATTCCACATCAATTCCATTAATGATTCCACATAAATTCCATTATAGATTCCATATACAACCCATTAAAGATTCCACATCAGTTCCATTAAAGATTCCACATCAATTCCATTAATGATTCCATATACAACCCATTAAAGATTCCACATAAGTTCCATTAAAGATTCCGCATCAGTTCCATTAAAGATTCTGCATCAGTTCCATTAAAGATTCCACATCAATTCCATTAAAGATTCCATATACAACCCATTAAATATTCCACATCAATTCCATTAATGATTCCACATCAATTCCATTAATGATTCCATATAAAACCCATTAAAGATTCCACATCAGTTCCCTTAAAGATTCCACATCAATTCCATTAATGATTCCGCATCAATTCCATTAATGATTCCATATACAACCCATTAAAGATTCCACATCAGTTCCATTAAAGATTCCGCATCAGTTCCATTAAAGATTCCGCATCAGTTCCATTAAAGATTCCACATCAATTCCATTAAAGATTCCATATACAACCCATTAAAGATTCCACATCAATTCCATTAATTATTCCACATCAATTCCATTAAAGATTCCATATACAACCCATTAAAGATTACACATCAGTTCCATTAAAGATTCCGCATCAGTTCCATTAAAGATTCTGCATCAGTTCCATTAAAGATTCCACATCAATTCCATTAAAGATTCCATATACAACCCATTAAATATTCCACATCAATTCCATTAATGATTCCACATCAATTCCATTAATGATTCCATATAAAACCCATTAAAGATTCCACATCAGTTCCCTTAAAGATTCCACATCAATTCCATTAAAGATTGCACATCAATTTCATTAAAGATTCCACATCAATTCCATAAAGATTTCACATGAATTCCATTAAATATTCCATATACAACCCATTAAAGATTCCACATAAAACCCATTAAAGATTCTACATGAATTCCATTAAAGATTCCACATCAATTCCATAAATGATTCCACATGAATGCCTTTAAAGATTCCACATAAAACCCATTAAAGATTCCACATCAGTTCCATTAAAGATTCCACATCAGTTCCATTAAAGATTCCACATCAATTCCATTAAAGATTCCATATACAACCCATTAAAGATTCCACAACAATTCCATTAAAGATTCCATATACAACCCATTAAAGATTCTACAACAATTCCATTACAGGTTCCACATCAATTCCATTGCAATAATGAGATATTCACTTATAATAGTGAGATATTATCTTGGCATTGTCAAAGGTGAAAGGTGAAATCATTTACATTTACATTTACTTTTACATTTATGGCATTTGGCAGATGCCCTTATCAAGAGCAACTTACAGAAGTGCTTTGAGTCTCTATCATCAAATACATCCCAATACTGGTTCACTAGGTCACGGACTAAGAATACCATCAGTCTAAAAACTCTGTTGGAAGGTAAAATGGTAAGAGAAACACACTGACAACACAATTTAAAAAAATAAATAAATAAGAAAAGTGCTAATTTAAGTACTTTAGGAAGAGGTAGGTCTTTAGACATGGTTTGAAGACTGCCAGTGACTCAGCTGTTCGGACATCTAGAGGAAGTTCATTCCACCACCTAGGTGCCAAAACGGAGAACAGTCTTGATGTGTGCCTTCTTTGTACCCTGAGAGATGGTGGCACCAGTCTAGCTGTGCTAGAGGATCGGAGGGAGTGTGGTGCAGTGCGGGGTGTGATAAGTAATTTGAGGTAAGTGGGTGCTGGTCCATTTTTGGCTTTGTAGGCAAGTATCAGTGTTTTAAATCTGATGCGGGCAGCTACAGGAAGCCAGTGGAGGGAGTGTAGCAGTGGAGTGGTGTGGGAGAATTTAGGAAGGTTGAAAACAGGTCGAGCAGCTGCATTCTGGATCAGTTGCAGCGGTTGAATGGCTCTCAGAGGCAGACCTGCCAGGAGTGAGTTACGGTAGTCCAGTCTCGAAATGACAAGAGACTGAACCAGCACCTGAGTGGCCTGTATGGATAGAAATGGACGAATCCTTCTGATGTTGTTAAAGGAGAAATCGACATGAGCGTGTCAGATTAGCAATGTGAGAGGAAAAGGACAGTTGATTGTCCATGGTTACCCCGAGTTTGTATGCAGTATCCGAAAGTGGGATCAGAGAGTTGTCCAGGGAGATCACAAAACCCTGACACAGTGATGAATCACTTGGGATGAATAGCAGTTCAGTTTTGCTAGGATTAAGTTTCAGCTGATGAGCTGCCATCCATGATGAGATGTCTGCCAGACATGCTGAGATCCGAGCAGGAATAAGAGGATCAGAGAGAGGGAAGGAGCGGATGAGTGGAGTCTCATCCGCATAGCAGTGGTATGAATACCCATGTGAGGATATGACCTCACCAAGAGATTGAGTATAGAGGGAGAACAGAAGAGGACCAAGTACTGAGCCTTGTGGGATGCCAGTGGAGAGTCTGTGGGGAGCAGATGTGGATCCCCTCCATGTCACCTGGTATGAGCAACCTTCCAGTTAGGAAGCAATCCACTGCCATGCTGCACCACGAATTCCGAGACTCGTGAGGGTGGACAAGAGAGTCTTGTGATTTACTGTGTCATATGCTGCTGAAAGGTCAAGGAGGATGAGGACTGATCTAGACGCATGTAGCTTCTCAATGACAGCCAAAAGGGCAGTCTCTGTGGAATGTGGAATGTGAAGCCAGACTGGTTGTGATCTTGGAGGTTGTTCTGTGAGAGATAGAGAGACAGTTGATTGTAAACAGTGCATTTGAGAATTTTAGAAAGAAAAGAAAAGAAAAAAGGGTTTCTTCAGGATGGGAATAACCCTTGATCAATTGAATGCAGCCATTGATGATATTCATAATGTAGGGGAGGAGGTCTTGTGAGATGGTCTGGAGCACTGTGGAAGGGATTGGATCCAATGGGAAGGTGGTAGGATTGCAGGACAAGATGACCTGCAGGCTCTCTTCGGATGCTAGATTAGAAAAATGTCCCAAGGAAGGAGAAGAGGAATCCTCAGTGTGTAGTGTAGGAGTTGGGGTGGAAGTGAAGGTCTGGCAGATTTTTTCGATCTTCCCATCATAAAAAGTGGCAAAGTCTTCAGCAGTCAGAGAGGACGGTGCAGGAGGAGCCGGTGGGTTGAGTAGTGAAGAAAAGATGTTGTGGAGCTTGGGAGGATCTTGTGCAGAAGTTTCCAGCTTTTCCTTGTAGAAGGCAGTCTTAGCAGAAGTCACTTCAGATGAGAATTTGGACATGAGAGCACGGTAAGAGGCAAGATCTGTCTCGAGCTGTGATTTCATCCACTTTCTCTCTGCTGTTCTTAGTTCCCTCCAATTGCTATGCAACACATCTGACAGCCAAGGAGCAGGGTAAGAAATCTTCCTGGGTTTAGAGGATAGAGGGCAGAGGAGGTCCATGGATGAGGAAGGTGAGGATTGGAAAGTGTCTGTGGCTAACTCCAATGGTAGGGAGGAAAAGGAGTCAGGGTCTGAAAGGGATGATAGGGTGCAGGAAGCTATGGAGGAAGGAGAGATAGAATGGAGGTTTGGACGGGTAGGAGAGAAGTATTGATAGCTGGTTTTAGGCAGGATAGGGAGGGTGATGGTAAAGGATACCAAGTGATGATCGGAGGTGTGGAGTGAGGTAGAATTGATGTCTGTAGCTGGAGAGGGGTGACCGAAGACCAGGTCCAGGACATTTCCACCCTTGTGTGTGGGTGGGCAGCTGTCTAATGTCAAGGAGAAAGAATGTAGAAGAGGGACAAGGCAAGAGGATTCAAGCTTGTCAGAGGGGAAATTGAAGTCTCCAAGGACCGTAAGAGGGGTACTGTCGGTAGGGAAAAGACTGAGGAGCATGTCCATTTCTTCAAGAAAGTCTCTTGAAATCATGAGATATTCAGTTGAATTACCAAGACAATATCTTGAAATTATGAGACATTTAGTGGAAATAATGTGATATCATGAAATGACAATATTACATCAAAACAATGAGATAATATCTGGAAATAACAAGATATTAATTCACAATAATGAGATATCTTCAAATAGCAAAGTAATATCTTGAACTAATGAGATATTATGTTGAAATAATTAGATCTCTTGAAATAACAAGATATTCAGTCGTATTAATGAGATAATGTCTTGAAATAATGCGATATTAAGTCAAAATAACAGGTTACAAGGTTAAAATAATGAGATGTCCTTAAATAAAGGAATATTAAATTGTTTTTTTAAAGGGATTTCTTGAAATAATGAGATTTTCTATCAGAATAATGAGATAATAAGTGGGAAGAAAGACATAATCTTAAAATAACAAGATAGTAAGTGAAAACAATGATATATTAAGTCATAATGACAAGATATTAAATCTAATTAATGACATACTGTGAAATAATAAGATAGTAACTAGAATTAATGAGATACTAGGCTGAGATAATGATATTACTTACAGTGCTTCAACTTTCGCTATAAACGGAACTTTCTGTCCTTAAAGTCGAGCAGGTTTAGTCTGTAATGGTGGCGTCACATTGTTTATTTCTCCCCTACACACACACACACACACACACACACACACACACACCTCCATGTGGAGAATCCTGTATTTTTTATTTTTTTTTTCCATCAGGATTGTTTATATTGATCGTGAGCGAGATGAAGAGAAGACAGATCGGGGATTTGGGTGTAAACACGGGACAGAACATCGCTAAGTAGTGCGCACTACAGGACGCTCGATCAGGAGACGAGGCAGTGCTTGTCATCTTTATGACAGACCATTTGAAAGACACAGCACTGTGTGTGTGTGTGTGTGTGTGTGTGTGTGTGTGTGTGTGTGTGTGTGTGTGTGTGTGTGTATATATATAATAAAACTTTGCCAATATCTTTATTGTGGTCAGCAAACTTTGAGTGTGTGATGTAATTTTTAGCCTCTCACATTGTCTGTGTGTATGTGTGTGTGTGTGTGTGTGTGTGTGTGTGTGTGTGTGAGTAAAATTGCATCAGCGCTCGGTCCGAGCTCCACAATTAGAAAAGTACACTTCTCCGTAGATGACTTTAGAGCCGGCGGCTGAAGCACGCACTTCACTTTTTTTTCTTTTTTCTTTTTTTTCTCTAAAGCAGACTTTTCTTGCGTGTCTGAGAACTACTCGCGGCCTTTTTCCCTCTTTTTGCAGAAAGCCCAGGCAGATGAAAGGAAACACTCGAGTGGATTAAAGTGCTCAGAATGGATCAACATCAAACCACCAGAGTTTTGGGCCCTCTACATTTTTCAGCCACAGTCAATAGATCTAAATATTTCACCGCGCCCAGGCCGATTTATTGTTTGATGTTTTAAAAACTCGAGCGGAATGAAAGAAAATTCATTATGAAGCGTCGAGCCCCTGCGCGAAACCCTGCGCCATCGGGCTTTGAACCAGGAGTTTAGCCGGGATATCGATCATTCTCTTTCTTCTGTGACAAAGGCCACCAGGGACGCCTCGGGTGTGTGAGTGGAGAGGAGCGCTGCCAATAACGCCAGACAGACAACAACACACACACACACACACACACACACACACACACACATATCACACACATATCACACAGGTGAGGCCAGTTACACACACACACACACACATAATGCACCCCTCGGACGCTTTGTTCTCCGTCTCGACTCAATTAAAGGCCACGTGGGGACGGGGATTTTTAAAAAAACATGCACATAAGGGAAGAGTTTGGCAGATGGACTTGCCATTTATTGATCCTCCACCCACAGAAAAAAAAAACACACACGCAGGATGAATTTCCTTCTCACTTTCACTATTCTGTTGGCTAACGAGCACTTTGCAACACCGAGGTCAAATCTCATGCTGGAAAATCATAAAGCGCTACAAACACACGCTTCAGAATAATGGAGTCCTCCAGCACTCTGTTTATGTGTTCATGTGTTTATGTGTTACACACAATCACCAGAGGAACATTTACACACAGCTAAGTGTTTTACCATTTAAATTTAAATTAAATGTCAGCAGATAGTTAAATGACGTTATTTTAGCATCCAGTTTTTTTTCCCCCCCGGCATTTTCAAAACTAGGAGTGTAATCGCCATTTAAAATCTTCACAACGTGCATCGTTGAAATGTGCGATTCATATAGCGGAAATCAGCTTTCAATTAATTATCCATCTAATGAACTTGCACTGTTTGAACACCGGAGGTCCCAATCTGCGCAAGCCATAGAGTTAAAGTACCAGGTCATGTGTTTACATTCTTTCATGGAGAGCCTGCGCCATTACGAGCCGATAGCTCCACAGCAACCGACACGCAATATAGGTTGTACGGTTAGGTTAAAACTGAGAGCTCTTCAGTAGCTTTCAAACAACACCAGCCCCATGCCACTGGCGATCTACAGAGCCCGAGAACAAGGCCTCAGAAGTCGGGCATTTTAGCCGACTTTGGAGCTCTATTTCTTGTGAAAATGATGCTTCAGGCGCTGCTACTGAGATCATTGTGTTTCGATCGATCATTTTCCCCAGATCAGAGACTTTATTTATTCAATCACATTTTTTGTAGAATTTATAAGTGTAAGATATAATTTTTATTAATTTATAAGTGTAAGATATGGTGTAGTACACTCTGTTTACAATATTAAACCTCTGATCATATCGATATTTGATTTATTTATTTTTAAACAGACAAAAAATGCACATTGTTTTTTCAGAAATAAAAAAGAAGTCATCATTTCAGAAGAAGTCATCCTTCCGGTCATAATTTGCTCTTCATCAAAATTTTGCTCAAAATATCCTGAGAATCGAATCGGATCGAATCGAATCGAATCGAACCGTGAAGCCAGTACTGTGAAGCGAATCGAATTGAGTCATGACCGGAGTGTATCGTTATGCCCCTACTCTTAGCATTTCAAGTAAAAAATCTTCCTGCTATTATATAGAATTAAAAATGTTTAAAACTTACATAAACACACAAAAGTCAACTGCAACATTTATAACATTCCCAGAAGGAAATTCTAACATTTCAGTGTAACGTCAGACGAAATCTATGGAGACGTCCATCGTTATCTGGATCTTTGTTTATGTATCATAAAACACGTAAAAAACGAACAAATGAATAAACATGCGGGTTGTTGAATTTCCTCTCAGTGTCGTAATTGCCACAGAACAATCAGGAGAAAGTTAGCATCAGCGTCAGCATCAGATTCAGCTCCCAGAATGTTAATCTAGTGTTTCCACATAACGTCAATGCTGTGAGGACGTCCTCTTGTTAGCTGGATGGGTTTCCTATCGCTGTTTAGGTTGATTTTACATTCTCGAATTTAAATCTCAAACGTTTTCCTATTCGCTTTCTTCACATCCTTCATAATGGAGCTGCGCGCCCTACATAGTGCCCTCATGCGTAGTGTAGAATGACATTTGAGATTCAGCCACAGAAAATGCATCTGCAAATGGCTGATGAACTGTTGCCATGAGATGCCTGTGGATGGTACCACAGAGAAACCTTAAAGAATGCTGTGGAGGTCGTTCCTTGGACGACTGCAACTGCTAAGAACAATTCGCACTCCAGTCTCCATCACTGAAGAATTAATAACTTCAGGAACGATACGACGGACTTTAAGTTAAAACTATAATGAATTCCGGAATAACTCGGATGCTCACGTAAGTTGCTCATAAGCTCCTGTTTACAGTTAAAGAAAGAAATGATTTATAATCGCACAATAATCTGGTGTCACTCAGATGAGGATGGGTTCCCTTGGTTCCTCTCAAGGTTTCTGGTTTGCTCATTAGGAATAAAATGGATACATTTCAAATTTATATCTGGAATTTATATATTTATGTGAAGCTGCTTTGTGACAATGTCCATTATTAAAAGCGCTATACAAATAAATCTGAAATAAAACTATTGGCACCCCTGGCTCAGGGGATCAGTCTGCAAGGGAGACAGACGTCGGAGCTATGATCATTTTAAATAAAAATGAGATGGTTTTGTTTTGTTTTTACCGCTCATGCCGACCGCTAGTCCCTCGATAACCTCGAGAGAAACTCCTCCTTCTTTCAGGGGTAGTGTAGTTCTTTCAGTTTTCTCACAGAGGAGACACACCGATCTTTAATTACACACGTCATAGTGATAAACTGATACTGTCAGAATATGGCTTCTGTTAGCAAACTTGGAACAAACAACACACTCGGTAAACATGCCGTCACTGCTGCTGTGTGTCAGAGGTGAAAGACACGGATGTGGACGACTGAACCTGCTGTGACACCGATTCCCTAAGCTTTAATCAAACCCGTCACACACACACACACACACACACGCACACACACACAGTGTAGGTCAGCTGTAACATGAGCTTTCACTCAGGGCTACGTCGTTTACAGGATTTTCTTCCCTGCACTCAGACATAAAAGAAAGCTTCACTCTCGACAGTTGATCAGTATAAAACATTTTTACATCAAATAATACTTTCAATAATTTTCCCAGTCTATTTCCTTGCAAACTAGGTCATGCCTCGGTTTATCTCTGTGATATAAAGTAATTAGCATGAGTGCACCATGTATCAGAAAAAAGATCAGGCCTGAGCTTTGTGGGGAAAATGTAGCCGTTGCTAGCTAGCTAACTCAAACTGTGCTAATATAGCCTATAACCTAGTTAAGACAGCACAGATGTTGCTAGCTAGCTAACTCAAGCTCTTCTATTACAGACTATAACCTCATCAACACAACACAACACAGAACTCACTATCTAGCTAATTCGAATGGTGGTAATATGACCCGTCACCTTGTCAAGGCACTGTCTATGTTGCTAGCTAGCTACCTCAAACAATGCTAACAGGAGCTAAAACTTAGTCAAGATGATATGGATGTTGCTGGCTAGCTAACACAAACTGGAACAGTAAATAGTACATTTCTCCTTTAAAGAAAACAATAAATAAATAAACCTAGTTCAGGGAACATGGGTGTTGCTAGATAGGTCAGTATAAGTATGTTAATATGGCCTGTAACCTTTATCACCTGTCTAATTCTGACCTTCCAATATCCCTTTTAAACAAATAAATAAAATTAATAAATAAACATATTTGAAAAACAGATGTTGCTAGCCAGCTAACTTGACATATGCTAATATGGTCTATAAGACAGCACAACTATTGCTAGCTAACTTGAACTAGTCTAATATTGCTTGTACAAGGTCAAGGCAGCACACTGAACTGTGCTAATATGGCCTAGTTGAGACATCATCTGTTACTAGCTAGCTAAATTACACTAAATTATGGTTTATATGAAGTTTTTAAAAAAATAAAAAAAAACAGCACTGATGTTGTTAGCTAGCTAACTCAGGACATGTGCTAGTTCACTGTAAGTACATTATAAGACAGCAGGTCTTGCTAGCTAAACCTGCTGTAAGTTATCTTCTGAACATCCAAGAGCTGGAGCGTGGACACTGAAGTGAGTGTAAAGTCTCATTCATGGTGGTTTCTACCACTTAGCACATATATTTAGCGCACACACTTAGCACACACACTTAGCGCACACACACACACACACACACACACACACACACACACACACTGCTGGTGGTAAAGGTTTACCTTTTTTGGTGAATTTTTTGGGCCAGTGTATTGCTAAGTAGTGCAAACTGCAGGAAGGTAAATGTAACGTAAGCCTTTTTGCTGTTTGCGTGTCAGCTCATGAAACGTGACCTCTCTCACGCACAGCCCCAGAGGATCATGGGGTAATGTTGTGGGCCACATGTACAGCACAGTGCTGAGGATTATGATTGATGCCGTGCGTGTTATTGAACATGTGAGAGCGGTTAGACCTCTGTGTTTTCCTCCTGCTTTTGTTATTCATGCGCAAATGCAGCTCTGCTGTCGAGTCATTCACCGTTACACACACACACACACACACACACACACACACACACACACACACACACACACACACGTGGCCTGCCCTAATCACACACTTTCTCATTTGCAGTGCACGGAGAAATGTCCTTTAAGGAATCTGTGGTATATCCGATTGAAAATAATCGCAAGCAGATGACCGCAATCTCCTAACTGCAACAGAATTTAGTGTGTGTGGATTTACACATGCAGTTTAGTCCATGCTAAAATTGGAGGCTATAAACTTTTATACCACATCACTGAATTCTCAAATCTGATCGGTCAGAAAGGTGTTTTTTTTTTTTTTTTCTTTTATACAAGTTACTGTTTCTCATAGTAACAGTTCATTCATAAGGACTTGTACGGTGGACGCACCTCATAAACGGATTTAAAAATGTGTGTAATCATTGACATCATGAAGTTTTCTATACGGAGATGCTTATTTAACATTTATGGAAGGAGCCTCCAGTGTCAGCGCTTTGTAAAAGTCGGACAAGCTGCATGTATTTTTCGATGGAGTCTAAAAATATAGCCTCCTGGAAATATAGGGTACTGGAAATACAAGGTCCAGGAAATATAGAGTACTGGAAATATAGAGTACTGGAAATACAAGGTCCAGGAAATATAGGGTTCTGGGAATATAGAGTACTGGAAATATAGAGTACTGGAAATACAAGGTCCAGGAAATATAGGGTTCTGGGAATATAGAGTACTGGAAATATAGAGTACTGGAAATATAGAGTACTGGAAATACAAGGTCCAGGAAATATAGGGTTCTGGGAATATAGAGTACTGGAAATACAAGGTCCAGGAAATATAGGGTTCTGGGAATATAGAGTACTGGAAATACAAGGTCCAGGAAATATAGGGTTCTGGGAATATAGAGTACTGGAAATACAAGGTCCAGGAAATATAGGGTTCTGGGAATATAGAGTACTGGAAATACAAGGTCCAGGAAATATAGGGTTCTGGGAATATAGAGTACTGGAAATACAAGGTCCAGGAAATATAGGGTCCTGGAAATATAGGGTCCTGGAAATATAGAGTACTGGAAATACAAGGTCCAGGAAATATAGGGTCATGGAAATATGGAGTACTAAAAATATAGGGTACTGGAAATATAGCACACTGGAAATGTAAGGTACTGAAGAAAAAAATTAGGCACTGGAAGTACAGTATATTACCCTAGAAATGTAGGGTCCTAGAAATATAAGGTCCTGGAAATATAGGAACATGTACAGTAGGTCCTGAAAAAAAATGAAACTGGAAATGGAAATATATTACCCTGGAAATATAAGGTTCTGGAGAAAATGGGGAAACTTTCTGGAATTCCTGGAAAATGTGTTCTGAGCAGTATTAAAGTGGTTCCTGAAAGTAAGTGAGTGAGTGAGTGAGTGAGTGAGTGAGTGAGTGAGTGAGTGAGTGAGTATATCCTTGGAAATAGGGTCATGGAATTATATTAGCCTGTAAATGTAGGGTCATGGAAACATAGGACTCCGCGTATAAAGGGTTGTGGGAACGTTGAATGGTGATGAAATAGGAATCTGGAAACATAGCACCCTGCAACCACGAGACCTGAAACCAAGGGACCCTGGGAACATATGACCTTAAATTATAGAACCCTGGGAATATAGCACCCTGGGAAGAAAGTACCCTTGGATCATAGGGCCCTGAAAACAGCACTCTTGGAAACATAGGGCCTTAGGAATGGAAATCATTTTTTGCTGCCGTGTGTGTGTGTGTGTGTGTGTGTGTGTGTGTGTGTGTGTGTGTGTGTGTGTGTGTTTTCCCGATGACTGGCAGTGCTGATGAGAACCTGTCCTGGCGTCCAGCAGCGTCCTTGTGTGTGTGTGTGTGTGTGTGTGTGTGTGTGTGTGTGTGTGTGTGTGTGTGTGTGTGTGTGTGTCTGTAGGGGTGGGGGGGGTGTACGTGTGTATTCAGCGCATGATTCTCTCCAAGGTCTCTCTCAGTGGAGGTCACTATGAGGTCACGGATGACACGGACGTGACATCGCAGCCGGTTGCCAAACGACAACCACGTAACGAACACCTGCCGTAACCCGGCAACGCAACCTCGACGGGGAAAATGGGCAGATGTTTCGGAGAGGAAAAAAAAAACAGTCAGAGACAGAAAAAGAGAGGGATAGTCTGTTAGGGTGTGTCTATCTCCGATCCATTTCTCCTTATATTGTAATCTCGTGTTTGCTCTTTGTTCTGTGTTTGTCCTTTATCTCCTGTTTGATTGTTATTTCTGTATCTGTATCTTTACTCTGGACCAGCTGACTAATGGAACTAAACACAGAACCCTGAGAACCAATGAAGGATCTGTTTCAGGTCTCCTTCAGAAATGAAGAGAAATACTGACGATACAATTTTAAAATACTGATGTTCCAAACTTTCATTGTTTTGTTTTATATAGTTCAATAGTTTTAAAGTTGCTATAAACAGGATTTTATGTTTGTGAATTCTGGGAAATTAATCACATTCTTACACTCACTACTTAAACGGTTAAAGTTGTGAGCACACTGTTACTAGACAACCAGGAAATGCTTTTAAGCTAGTTTATAAGCTAGGACGTAGCTATTAACACTTTTATACAGACTGTAAAGATATAGAACCATCCGGATCACCAAGATTTACCCCAGATGTGTTGGTACAATACTTTTTAAAAAAATGATTAGAATTCATATGGTTAAAATTATACCTTTAATTACACTTAGCATCAACTACTAACCAGAAATCCTGTCAGGTTAGCACTTATTAGCTAGCTACTGAGCTAGCTATTTTAATCTGCCCACAATATTTTCTAACTATTCTATTTCCCAAAATATAAACAAACTAGTCCCGTAACTGAAACCACTGCTCAGTGACTTAGTCGCCGTTTGTCCGGAAACTTCATATCGTAGCTTCATATCACTTGTGCCCACGTGAAAATCATATCTTCATGTGAAAATAATACTTGTGTTTAAAACACATTACAGTTATATCCTTAGTTTGTATAGTAGCAGGAGGATATCTCCGGCTAGCTAAAGAAGATGCACAAACACAACTAAAAACAAAATTACGTATCATCAGGTAGCGACATTGTGTCCAACAGCATTGCTGTAATCTCTAGAACGACACTGTAGGTAATGGAGCCGTATAATCTGCTCCCAGCGCTCAGTGCTCTTTTAGTAAGAATTTAAAATGAATTGCTGAATAAGGGTTCAGGACAGCAAGTCTGCGTATTTCCTCTCCTGCGTGATCCAAAGCAAACTTGCCACGCTAATGAGGGACGTTCAGCTCATCTGGACAGCATGTCCTCTCCGACCGCTCCAAGTGGGAGTGAATAAACGAGGGATGACAGAATGAGGGAAGGTAATGATTTGTGACGTCGGTGACGACATTTTCGGTCAAAGACTCCTTAATAATCCCATCAAAGACGTGAGCTCCGGGTCACAAAGTACTTTTTTCGAATTGTCCTTGTCCGAGTACAAAAAAGGGCAGCTCTGGTCTCATTTAGACCTAACAAGACTAACCAGAGCCAGAACGAGACCTGTCACTGCTCATCACATGCTTTTTTGTGACCTCGTCGGACCGGCCGCGTCTGAGAAAGCAGACAGCATGCGACGAGATAAACACGACGTCACTGGGATTGGTTGCAAATGTGGAAATGCAGGATGAAAGGACGGGCTTCGGTGGGTGGACTCTTCTTCTCAGGTCCTCCTGTCACGTGTAATCGGATCAACAAGTCCGCTTTCCACGCTGACACGAGGTTTGGGTTTGTGCTTTAGTTAAAATCCAGATCAGGAACACGGTATTGGGATTTTCCAGCCAATAGGATTACAGCCTCATTTACTGCACACTATACGAACAAATGAATTCGTAAATCGTTCACAGGAGCATTTAGAAATGCGATGTTCATGACAAGCCAGTTCAGGGGGAAAAAAAAAAAAACTTTTGTATGCTAAATTTACTTCCTGAATTTGTGTACATTTCCATATAAGGAGACTCACTAATGTGAACATCGATTGATTGGCTTGAAATCGAGTTACTGTACGCAAAGGTTTATATACGGATTACGCCGTCAAGTTTAAATCACTCACTTCATATTAATGACTTGAACGAAGGCGATAAATGAAGACAAATACGACTAGCCGTTCAGTCAGGGCTTAAATAATGGCACCGTATAAAAGGAGGAAGAGCTGCGATGGCTGAGCTGCATTACTGGAAGATTTAGTGCATACCGTGCTCAGGAGGCGCTTTTTCACTGTTTAGTCACCATTTTTCTCATTTTCGTTTCTCTTTGCTCATAAGGAGTTTTGTTTCTGAACGTGCCGTGAACACGCTTGGTATTTATGGCTGATCATCAACATGCGCACGTGAGAACGAAGAAAATCAGCGAAAATGTCGTAAATCTGACAGGATTTTATTCATTTCGTTTGACCTATAAAGAAACGAACACAGTTAACTTTACTAAATGAAGCTGAGTGCGGTTACTGTATGTGTGGCGTTGCTATGAATGTTGTAACATAAACTTTTACCTTCGTAATCGCTGATCATAATACAGCAGAGCTTAAATCGCTACACCGAGATGGATACGTTGATCCCTACGATAGCTAGTTATTAGCTAAGCCGCATTTGAACATTTTCCCAGCTCGATGCTGCACAGAATGAGACAGAATGTCTTTAATATAACAATAACGAGGAATGTGTGACCGATATGTAAAAGCCCGCTGACTGTGGGAGCTGTTGCCAGGTTTTTAGTCACGTTTGTTTTTAACAAAACAACTTCACACAGTCAAGTGGGAACCTCTGGAAAATTCGAACTCGGTTAGGATTAGGATTATGATTAAGCCGTCAAAGTGAGAAAGTTTATGCAGTTCACACACACACACACACACACACACACACACACACACACGCACACACACATGCAGAGGCAAGCCTGTGTGTGTTTTGCATAAAACGCAGTGTTATCGTTACAACTCGAGGCTGCGATGCTAAGCGAAAGCAGACGTGCCGTATGTTTTCAGTTTGACAGTTTGGGAGCTGCGGTCTCACTGAATTACATCTCAAACCTCAGTCAGAGTCCAGAACAACATGTCCTCGTCCTCAAACTGTGTTACGGTTCTGATTACTCCTGTTCGTCACGTTTACCACTCGAATACCCGGCTACAAGCTCCAAGCTCTGCCTGTGCCGCAGATTTACACGCTTACCAGCACACTTCTTACAGAATATGAACACTGTTTATAGGAGGATTGTCTTTCAGCGTGAATATGGAAATGATAACAGTTCTGAGTGGGCGTGTCTTCAGATGTTTAGCTATGAATGTGGGTGTGATTTTGCTCCATATATGGAAGACTTATGGAAGTAAAAAAAAAAATTTAAAAAAAAGGAATGTTGATGTAGAGAATGTGCAGAAATGTGCTTTTACAGAATTTGTAATTTAGCTTAATAACTAACCTGGAAGAAATAATAATGATAATATTAATTAAGAATTAAGAATTAATATTCATTAATATTCATAAATCATCAACAGCCTGGAAGTCGCTGGTGGAGCAACTGACAACAGTGTAAAGGGGGCGTGGCCGGGCAATGCCGTAAATGTTAGCAGAATTTAACACTGTGTGTGTGTGTGTGTGTGTGTGTGTGTGTGTGTGTGTGTGTGTGTGTGTGTGTGTGTGTGTGTGTGAGATGCTTGTTATCAGGACCCCAGAAAAAAAGATGGAGGGAATTGATCTTGTGTCAGAGATGTGTTCTCTAGAGACACATACACTGTCTCTCTCTCTCTCTTCCTCTCTCTCTCTCTCTCTCTCTCTCTCTCTCTCTCTCTCTCGCACCTCCTTCCTTTGTCTTTCTCTCCGTATGCTCTAAGCCACCATCTTTCCTTTTTTGGTCTTTTTCTTGTCCCTCCATTCACCTCTCATCTCACTCCTGATCTCTTTCCTAATCCCTCTATCTTTAACTTCACACTTTCCTTGACCCTCTCTCTCTCTCTCTCTCTCTCTCTCTCTCTCTCTCTCTCTCTCTCTCTCTCTCTCTCTCTCTCTCTATCCTGTGTTACTCTCCATAACAAGAGAAATGGGAGGAACAGAGGAGAGAACACTGACACTCGCTCACAGCTTCCAGCCATCAAACACACAAGAAAGGTACAGTGATGGGGAGAGAGAAACAAACAAACAAACGAACGAACAAACAAAATTGAATATGAAAGAAGGAAAGGTAAAAAAAAAAAAAAATGTAAATAATAAAAAAAGAAAGTAAAATGTTAAATAAAAAATTAACCAACACCTTTTGACCAATAACAATCCAGAACAGCAAAAATGACTGTTGACGATTCCTTACAGGGTGTCAGAGGACTTACAGAATAATTATAACATTGTAATACTGTAACAACTATAACACAACTGAATAACACAACTAAAGTCAAGTTTATAATTAATTGAACTGATTTCTCTCTCTCTCTCTCTCTCTCTCTCTCTCTCTCTCTCTCTCTCTCTCTGGTTATTACAACATGCCACTGGAACGTGACCGGAGGCGAACAAGAAGAAGAAGAAGAAGAAGAAGAAGCAGCAGAAGCAGTGGTGGAGTAGACGATCGTTTTCAGGCTGCTCCAATTCACTGTGCTCAGTGGCCCAAAACCCTCGGCACCTTTCCAGGGGAGATAGAGAAGTGAGGATGAATCAAGTTTAATAACACAGGCGTCTAATTGTTCTCTCCGTTCTCGCCCTCCTCCCTCGCGCTCATCCTCTGCCCTGAACTCTAATTACTCTGAGATCTCTCTGCGCTGTCACCCGATATTAAGTTGTTGGAGCGTTGGCGAGGGCTAATCGATAGACGCTAGCTGGTGTGAAGAAGGTGGGGAGGAGGCAGACACATGGGGAAAGAATCGGGACGGAGCCGAGGCCCAGTTCTTGAAAAGTCTGCAGCTTGTACAGCAACAAAAATACCAGAGCAGAGTTCCCATCTCAGGCTTCAGGGCCTCGTCCTAAACCCCAGGAGACCTGAGTGCGCTAGGGCATGTGAGAGAGAAAGGTGAAGCCGGTCACCCTAATTACAGAGTCCTGCTCTCCTACACATCAGGCAGCAGTAAAGACAGGCCAATTAGGGCGCGAGGCAGATAAGGGGGGGGGTTTATTTGTATACTAATTAAACCCCTGATGAAACCGGGCTGAGCGGCGAAGCCCGCGGCGAGGTAATTGTGTGCCTGAGAAAAGGTCGCCTTAGGTGCGCTTATCGGAGAAACGCAGCCTTGAGATAGTCGCCCTTAATCTCCTCCGGGTCTCTCCTAATTTGATCGGGCTTTATGAAATTCCTGCTCCTGACAGCGAGGATCATCGTGCAGTGTTTATCGTCTGTTCGGCTGTTACAGCGAGAGGAGGAACAGACCGATTTCTTCAAGTGGATCTTCAATGCAAAAGTCCAAAAGGAACAGGAAGTGGGTGGAGCCAAAACACATGACGCACCACAATATCAAGACTAACTCTATGTTCACATTAACCGGCAAAAAGTTGCAGTTTGCCTCTTGTGCTGGTGGCCTGTCCGGTGCAGTCCTCTGCAGGGACATCAACAATCATTGCTACTCCCTTTAAAGCTTTATTTCTCTCTATAATGTTTCTATACACATTTAAGGAGAGGTCGTTGTGTATGACAGGACAAGACGTTGGAGTTGGGAGTGGAATACAGGAATTCATATCCAGCTTAATGAATGAGGTCCAGTGCTAGTAAATTATGATGCTGTTTGCAGATTGATGCTGCTACGTAATAGGTGACTGGTTTCACAGTGATGTGCTGGTAACGTTGGAAAGATTTAGCCACTAACTTTGCAGATCATCGCTAACTAGCTTTTGCTCTCCTGATGATTTCAATCCTTGAGTTTTGGAACGAATGCAGCATTAAAAAGTCATTGTCTCATTCAGCGATGATAGTCTGGCTTCTGTCTGTGCTCAGATCTCAGGAGGAGAAATCACAGCCCGTGTATCTCGTGATACCGCACCATTACCCGATTCACTCTGTCTTAAAAAGAGTTCTTTAAAAGATCAACACGGCACTCCGGCACTACTCATCCGTGATTAGAGATTAGTTACACACAGACCCCCTGCAAGGCGTCGTCACAGAGCTGAGGAATCAAAGCCGGTGCCCTACTGAGCACCGCTAAAGCTCCACTTTATCTCCGAGCAGACGAGCTTCAAAAGGACGAGTAATCTGGTCAATTTGACAGCTCGCTGCAGGAGTCCATGTCTCTTGGTCCCCTCACTTCAAATCCACCGAAAATGTTAATGATGTAATCACTAGTGGGGGGAAAAGACGTGCTGGAGGCTTTTTAAAATCTGTGTGTGTAGAACAAATACAGAAGTTTGAGATCGTTTTATGGAGAAGTGATCCGAGCTAACGACTCGTGATCACTGAGGACAATGTGATGCTTTAAAATACCCGAAAATCATTCTGCTCTAACACACTAATCATCTCATCAACACACTCTACTGGTAAATGTTCCAGCAGTTCAAATGCCAGAAATGTTCATCCGGGATTAGTGATTACTGATTTTGCAGCATGACAGGCATTCCTGTGTCACCAAGGGGCGGAGCTTAAGCTAAATCTGAAATAGCCAATTGCAAACTTGATCACGTGACCATCACTAAACCTTATCGTCACTTCATCTCTTCAACACAGCGCTTAGCATAGAATACTGGTTTGATTACATATTAAAATACTTATATAACAATAGAAGTTAGCTAGCTACCTAAACTCAACAGAGCTAATGCTACTTTCACAAGCTAGTTGGAGCTGCCTTCGTTTTGGTGGAGTTGGGCTTTCTGATGTAGCAGGGCTCTCTGGTGGAGCTGCACCTCTTGGTGGAGCTGGGCTTTCTTTCTGGTGAATGTGGGCTTGCTGGCGGAGCAGGACTTTCTGGTGGAGCATGGCTCTCCGGTAGAGCTGGGCTTTCTGATGTAGCAGGGCTTTCTGGTGGAGCTAGGCCTCCTGGTGGAGCTGGGCTTTCTGGTGAATGTGAGCTTGCTGGTGGAAAAGGACTTTGTGGTGGAGCAGGGCTCTCCGGTAGAGCAGGGCTTTCTGGTGGAGCTAGGCCTCCTGGTGGAGCTGGGCTTTCTGGTGAATGTGAGCTTGCTGGTGGAGAAGGGCTTTCTGGTGGAGCTGGGCTTACTTAGGGTGCTGGGCTTTCTGGTGGAGCTAGACCTCTTGGTGGTGCTGGGCTTTCTGGTAGAGCAGGGATTTCTGGTGAAGATTAATATCCTGGTGGATCTGGACCTCCTTTACCAACAGGGCTATCTGGAGGAGTTGAGTCTCCTTTTGGAGCTAGAGAGTGGAGCAGGTCTGCAGGTATAACTTCTCAGGATTATGCACTTCTGCAGTTATAAAAGGATGGCTTCAGTATTGTGCACTGATCTCTCCTCTATTTTATAACCATCTTTGTGTCTTGATACTTTTTTCGACCTTTCTATAAATGTGAGTTTCACATCTTGCTTTTTTATCACTAATCTATATAAAGTGTAACACTGCTGACATTTAAGTTTTAGGTTAATTTGAATGTATTTCAATTCAACAGTGACTACATATGTATTTCTAATCGATCTGCACATCTCTAACCCTGCTAAATACTTAAACATCAGAGTTTAATTAAAGAGAGACTAAAGCACAGAATCCGAAATTAAACACGCTCACTGGTCGAGAGTCGAGAGTCGAGCGGTGTTAACGCAGAAGCGGAATTATTCATCACATTTTGAGACCATTACAAATATTGTGTTTGACATATTTTTGATGTTACAGGGCACATATAATCAAGAGACGTTTTCGAACCAGGGTTTCTCTGGTCAATGTGTTTTATTTTTTTTTAAATCCTGAGAGGTGCTGGACTTCTGTAGCATAGCCTTGCCACAGATCCACCGATGGAGTGTGTTTGTGTCATTAGCGTGCGCTAAAAATGTTTTTTATTCCCATCTAATTTTCAAAATGACTAAATTCACTCTGTTGTGCAAAAAAGACATTCTTCGTTTGTTAAATATCCAAACACACCTTACAGATTAAAAGCTCGCTGGTACATTTTCACATTTTCCATGCTTCCCTTTTTTTTTACACACACACACACACACACACACACACACACTCACTCTCACTCTCTCTCCGCTCTCTCTCTCTCTCACTAATATTACAGAGTGATGCAAGCGATTGCAAGTGAGATGGTCAGCGGGAGAGTTTTATGATCTTACAGAAATAAAAATCATCCAAACATCGACTGGCTATTCCATCGTGTGTGCTACAAAAACGCAGAACATGTCAGCGATGTAATTCTACACAATAAGTGTCATGGAAGCGCAGAGCAGCTCATACTGCGAATGCGTCGACTGCAAAGCGATCAAAGCCCGACGAAACGCCGGTGGTCATTTCACACATCCGACATCGAGCGTGTCAAAAACTACAAAAGGAGGAGGAGAGGAATGAGATGAGTTTGTCTTGGTTTGTCTAATTTTGCTGCTGTAGTTTGTGTGTGTGTGTGTGTGTGTGTGTGTGTGTGTGTGTGTGTGTGTGTGTGTGTGTGTGTGTGTGTGTGTGAGGCACATCTCCCGCTGCTTGTGCGCCTCCTGTCAGTTTATGTAATTGATCTGATCATCACTAAAGTTGCTAAATGCTTAATCATGATGTAGCGTTAATAAGGCGTTAATTAAAAACTGTAACGCAAAATCTAAGATTAGACATGGACACATTTAAAATTAAACTTGTCAGCAAGTGGGTTTATAGTTGTGGTGGAGCAGGGCCTCTGATGAAGCTAGGCCTCCTGGTTCATCCTGGTGGAGCTGGGTCTCGTGATGGAGCTGGACTTTTTTGGTGGAGCTGGGCGTTCTGTTGGAGCTGATCTTTCTGGTTGAGCTGGACCTCATGGTGGAGCCGGACTTTCTTCTGGAGCTAGGCCTCCTTTTGGAGCTGGGTTTTCTGGTGGTGCAGGGTCTCCCGATGAAGGAGTTAGGCCACTTGGTGGAGCCTTCTACAGCCGGGCCTCCTGGTGGAGCAGGGCTTTCTTATACAGCTGGACCTTATGATGGAGCTGGGCTTTCTGGTGGAGCAGGACGTTCTAGTGGAGCTGGGCCTTCTTGTAAAGCTGGGCTTTCTGGTGGAGCTGGGCCTCCTAGTAGAGTTGAGCTTTCTTTTGGAGCTTGCCCTTCTAGTGGAGCTGGGATTTCAGGTGAGGCAGGGCTTCACATGGAACTGAGCCTCCTGGTGTAACAGGACCTCCTGTTGGAGCTGAGATTTCTGGTGGAGTTGGTCTTTTTTGGATAAAGCTGGTAAAGCACCCAGTGGAGCTGAGCTGGCATTTTGGTGTTGTTGAGGAAGGGTATCCTAGAGAAGTACCCTCCTGTTAGAGATTAACCTCCTGGTGTAGCTGAGCCCCAAGCGATACTGGACTGTTTTATGGAGATGCACCTTCTGCAATAATTGGGTATGCTAATGGTACTGGGCCTTTACCTGTAGCTAGGATTTCATCTGCAAGTGAGACATCCTGATGGAGGTGGGTTTTCTGTTGTAGGTGGGCCATCTAGTGGAACAGGGTCTCCTGGTGGAGGTGGGCTTGATATCCACTGATGATTAATGTGACCACAGAGCTCTCTGTTTAATGCTAATATGGCATGGTTTGTTTCACACGGAATGACAGGAGGATAAAGAGGAAGCAGGCAACCTTTATGACCTCCAAAGTGACTCTTTCACTTATTATTAGTTAGAGGCCTCGGGGGAAGAGAGAGAGAGAGAGAGAAAGAGAGAGTGAGAGAGAAAGAGAGAGAGAGAGAGAAAGAGAGAGCGAGAGAGCTGCCCACACAAACGCTGTCAAGCTCATAGAAAGTGCCAGAGCAGCACAATAAAGCCTAATTAGCACTGAGACCACCAAGAGTCCCTGTGTCATACACGTACACACACACACACACACACACACACACACACACACACACACACACACACACACACACACACACACACACACACACCTCCCACATGTTATCTTCTGGAATATGTATTAAAAGCCCAGCAGTCTGAATACATCACCATGATGAAGCTGAGTTGGTATTCTCCTGTAACAGCACATCCCCAAGTGTTTTATTCCTCTTATACCTCAGCAATTCACCAACAATTACAATTCATCATTTATTAAAGAACGACATATAATACTTTTTATCCATTTATAGTTACGTTCATATAGTTACAATTATCATTTAGTTCCTTGGGGGGGGTTGAAGTTTATTTGTGTAAGCCACATCAGGATGGATGTGTGACATCACATGGGGTTTTGGGTGACAGACGCCATTAGCTCCTAAAATACCAAACGGTGATGTTGCTGAACTATTCCTTTAAGCTAGGGTAATGCTTATTATAAACTGTGTGGGTTGAGAGGAGTTTTGTGTGTGTGTGTGTGTGTGTGTGTGTGTGTGTGTGTGTGTGTGTGTGTGTGTGCGTTACATTCTCACACTAAGCCCCAGCATCGTGCTTCTTAATGCCCAGAAACAAGCCGCTGTAATTTAGGACGCATTTCAGAGCAATTAAATTTTTACGGGCCACAATTACTTATTTTCCCGCCGGGTCCTGCCACAATCCTCCGCTTCCCCTCCACGAGGAGACGTTTTTACGGCCGTGATGCGCGCGTCCCGCCTCAAGGCCGACCGTTATTAATTGTGGCCAAAGTTGATAAATAAAATCGCCCGCGCTCTTAACGCTAATTAGCACTTGAGACGGAATTTACGATTTCATAAGCGGCGTATTTCTCGGCGGCATTCGGACGCTGATGTGTTTGTCGGCGGCGTGATCTGTCTGTGGGGACGCGCCGCAGCAGAGCTAGTAAATAGTGCGAGTGCTTAGTGGCTACTGGGGGATCTGCCGTGTGGTTTCCAGGTGATTTACAGATGCACTTGCTTATACACACACACACACACACACACACACACACACACACACACACATGTACACTCTGGACAAAGGATGGAGCTTAAAGAATTAGCAAAGAATGAACTTTGGTTCTTACACTGATATTGCTAATTCAGGTTATTAGTTATATTCGAACACAGAATGCATTCATTTAAGAAATGCTTTGTGTAAAAAATAAAAATAAAAAAAAACCTCTACAGAAACAGTTATAGAAATACACACACCTTTAAAACTTTTTAAAGAGATGGGTTTTATTTTGTCACATATTCTCAATAGTGTTTAACAGCCATTATGTGGAGTTATGCACTGAGAACATAATTGGCCGCTAATTTGGATTTAGTTTTAGTCGTAATGTTTTAACAAAAATAAATTTTAGTTTTAGTTTCATTTTAGACCTTTGGTTATTGTTTGGGTTTTGTTTTTTTTGTCTATTCTAGTTTTAAAACATTTAGACATTTTTAGACAAAATCCCCCCCCCCCCCCCTGCCGAGTGTATTTATTTCCCATGTTTTATAGTGCTGTGCATAAGTATTCACCCCCTCGACCTTTCCCACATTTGGTAGTATTAAACCCTGGAACTGAAACAGACTTGGGATTTTATGTCATAAATCTACACAAAATAACCCGTGATACTGAAATATTACAGGAAAAAATTGTTTACAAATAAAAGTTGTGCTTGCATAAGTATTCACTCCCGTTGCTGTAAAATTCCGAATTTGTTCCGGTGCCATCGGAAGTCACAATTAAAATGTCACGTGATCTCAGTATAAACAGGAGCGATCAAAACAGGTCCGGGACAAAGTTCTGGAAAAGTATAAATCAGGGTTTGGTTATTAAAAAATAAATCACATAACCTGTGAACATCCCACAAAGCAATCCGTTATTTAAAAAAACAGAAATCCTGTTTGAAGTTTGCCCAAATGTGTATTGGAGCATTAGTACAAGTGTGGGAAAACTCTTTATGAGGCCAAAATGTAATTTTTTGCAGAAACCACACACCCTGAGAAGAGTATCCGCACAGTAAAGCCTGGTGGTGGTAGCGTCATGGTGAGCATTAGTCTAATGAGCACACTAATTTATTACGCTGCGTCCACCTAATAAAAGCAAGATACCTTGAGTGTTTTCTGTCGAGTATCATCAGCTGAGCTAGCTCTAGCTAGCTAGTAAGTTATTATATTAGCTTAATAAGAGAGACGCTACTTGTCAATGAGCAGTTTTTAGCATCTCTCATAACATCAGTGTAGTGAAACATACAAACAAAATGGCATCACAAACTGAACACACTGTATTCGTTTTTCCGATTTAAAAGTAAAGCACTGTTATATATCACAAACCCGTGCTTAGATGTATATTTGTTTGCATGGATTTGCTTTAAAAACGCGTTTGTTTGTTTCATAGTCGAGAACGAGAGAGAAACAGGAAGAAAAATATGTGAAGTGTCTATTTTCTGCAAACTATATTTAACTTTTTTTTTGAGAGACAAAAAGGGCTGGCACATTTTTCTCTCCTTTGTCCTTTAGCTTTCATGCTGAGCAGAGCTTCACACACACACACACACACACACACACACACACACACACACACACACAGAGAGAGAGAGAAAGAGAGGAAAATGATTGGCCACTGCAGCTACCGGCTCTGTCCATCACACTATTGATCCGAGTCTCCACATCAAGCGAGCCACAGGGCGCAGCAGAGCATTGTGGGATTGCGTTAAAGAAGAGCCGAGACCGGAGCCGCAGGCGACGCTGAAAACACTTCAATGCTGACACCTAACACACACTGCTTTAATACACACTTCTTCAACACACACTGCTTTCATGACTAACTCCAGTGGCGTGTTTTTTTTTTTTTCCTGTTGTCGTTCCTCTGAGTTTAAACACCATGACGTAATCACTGAGGAGTTAAACACACAAACACACTCAGTGTTCTTTATTTCCCAGTAGAAGCTGAACAGAGCTGTGTGTGTGTGTGTGTGTGTGTGTGTGTGTGTGTGTGTGTGTGTGTGTGTGTGTGCTGTTTTCACAGCTGAACACTCGACAGATATGTGCTGTGATCCTGCTGCTTTAATCATGACGTCACTTTTTTAATCAAACTGACAAAAGTATTTGAAAATGAATTTTGTATTTTTTTCTGTTGTGTATTTAATACATTTATATTTTTGCTACACCGAATGTTTCAAAATTACAACTTCTGAAGCTGAAGTTGAGTTCAGTGGAGATGAAACTTTAGATTAGATATGAACCCTAATATCATAAGAGCATCTAAACTGAGGTTTTGAATTGAATTTATTTATTTATTTATTTACTTATTTATTTATTTTGTTTGTTTAGATTTGATAGTTTTGAGATTTGGTGTTTTGTTTTGTTTTTTTGGATGTTGATTTTTTTTTTTTTTACTGATTGAATTTCTTCAGATTAGAATTTTTGAGATTAGATTTTTCTATTTTGTTTTTTAGATTTCAGTTTAATTATTTTATGAGATTTGATTTTGTTATTAGATTTGAACTTGTTGAGATTTGGAGATACTCGCTCTGTTTTTCTTCTTTCCTTTCTGTCTTTCTTCTTCCTTTTCTCTTCTTTCTTCTCCTTCTTTCATCTCTCCTAACAGCACTCCATCTCTTCCCCTCTTCATTTTATTTCCTTTCTCCTCCCCTCCCTCCTTCTTTTCTTCCTCTCTCCCAAACCCCTCTCTTCTTTTCTTTGCTCTTCTCTCTTTTTCTATTATTTTTTCTCTCTTTACTTCTGATTATTCTGCTTCTCGTCACTCCATTTATTTAATTTCTTTCAATCTGTTCTACTCTCTTCTCCTCCTCTATTCTCCCCTTCCTCCTGAACCCTCTCTTCTTTTCTCTTCTCTTTTTCCCTCTGTCTACTCTTAACTATTTTGCCTCTCCTCCTCTCCTTTTTCTTTTAATCCCTTTCTGTCTCTCCACATGACTCCTAATAAACCATGCCCTTACAGAGAACCCTTACAGCTGCAGGAATCCTTAAAGGTTCTATTTGAAAGACAACAACTGACTGTGTCCTTATCAGACAGGGTTGTAAATAGAACCTCTTAGGAAGTGAAGAACCTTTAACTATGCTATATATAAGGTCCATAGTACTCATGTTGCAGGTAAACACACACACACACACACACACACACACACACACACACACACACACACACACACACACACATTTTCACACTTATTGTTCTCTGCGCCGCTGCTTTATTACATCTCTATACCTAATAAAGCGGCAACTCCGTGTGGAACCGCCGCCATTAAAACATAAAAATAAATAAAATGAACCTGAATGATTTGTTCCATCACTGCTTTATTTGTACTGGGAATAAATCTGCAGAGGCCCAGGTCTCGCTTATAAGAAATTAAACCACGTAAACAATGTGTACATGAGATTAAAAATAAAAATAATAAAAATAATAATAATCGAACTCTAATAATCCACTGTGTTACTTACCTCAGCATTAATAAAACATCAGTTTATATATATATATATATATATATATATATATATATATATATATATATATATATATATATATATATATATATATATATATATATATATAAAACGCAACAAAAAATCAGGTATTGACTGTATTCACTGAGACTACAATGATGAGCCTGTGCATAAATATTGGCACCCAGCATTCAGTCTCACATATAAATGGTAGTGAACATCTGGATAAAATAAACATTAGTATATTAACAAATTCAGGTCTTCGTTATTCAGTTCATTATTTTAATTTATTTAATTTGTTCACAGATGATATAAATAATGTTCGTTACAGTATTTAGAGAAGGGCTTCTCGAACCTTTTTGCAGTCAGGAAGCCTCAAACCATCAAACCATCTCAGTATGGAAAATAAGACACGATGATGTATCATACTACATCAGCAGGAGGGTGTTAAAACTTAAATTAAAAATACATTTAAAAAAATAACTATCTATATAAAGGTCTAAAACCTGTAATATATACAGTATATACATCATACATTAAAATAAAATTATCATTATTATTATTATTATTATTATTATTATTATTATTATTATTAATTTATTTATTAATTAACCGGTTAATTCATTAATATTTATGTGCATAAATTAATTATTTAATTTGTATCTATTAGACACGACACAGATCTGATACCCGGTATATCCGTATTGGACCGACACTGGAGTAGAAATTGGATCCCTGCAAAGATTGGATTTTGATTTGGAACAGGAATTTTTTTAAAATTTTTATTAAACTGGAAATGTTTATATATAAAAGAGACTTATTTTGTTCGGATTGATTTTATCACGTATATTTGTACTTTATATTTTCGATTTTATTTATTACATTCACAATGTCAGTGACTTTTGTATGTAGGAGTTTAAAGAGTTGTGAACTTTGTCCATGAAAAATTCATTAAATAAAGATTTTAAAGCTTAGTAGTTTTTAAGGAAAACAATATGAGGTGAGTTTGAGTTCCAGCTGAATCTCACGGTTTCAGTCTCCAGCTGATCAAAGGAAAAATGGTATCGTCCCATCTTTAGAATTTATGTACTTTTATGTACACTTATATATTTTTATCATTTAGATTTTATTAGATTTTGTAACACTTAGAACTTAATAATCAATTTAACGTTTTGTAAAAATGTAGATTTCCACCTCTGTAAATAAAATAATAAAATAATTAACCATGAGACCCCTGGAATTCCACAGATCACTGATTTAGGCAATATTTTAGAACCTATAATAACACTGGATGTGATATATAACAGTTCACGAAAAACCCAGGAACGGTTCAGAGTTATAAAAGGAAAGAAAAGTGGAGCGAGGGTTCAGGGTTCACTCATCGAGGGACGCAGTGTTTCTGCTCCGGGGGCCACAGTTTTCATTTCACTCTCCTTCCTGGTTTAATTCCCAGCTGATTCCCGTGGATCCGTTTCTCATATCGGAGTTCAATCTGGCAACCCGGCTTGTTTATCAGCTGCGGATGATAACAATGCGAGTCAGAGCGAGAAAGAGAGGAAAACTTCATAGTATTTACTTCTTCTCAAACTATATTTCTGTCTCTCTCACACACACACAGACACACACACACACACACACACACACACACACACACACACACACACACACACACAAACATTGAGAGTTTTGGTTTGGGGGGAAAAAAAGCAGCATTATTGACATTATTGATCCGGAGTGGCCCCTAAAGTAGGACGTGCCTGTTAGGCTGTTAGATGGAGTTTGGATGATGCTAACAGCATTAGCGTTAGCGGTGACACCGCTGGGCTCCCCAACGCCACATGCTCTCTCGCTCCCGGAGCCGCGCCGTCTTTGTTTATTTCAATTAAACGCAGATCGAAGGGGGAAAAAAACGGACCGGCTGCCTTAACCTCTGCTTTTGAACCTCCATCCATTTTTAATAAGCGAGCTGGACTTATTAATCAATACCAAACAATACACACATTATCTGCCCCCCCCCCCCCCCCACACACACACACACACCCCCCACCACGACTACTACACACACACACACACACACACACGCGCATCTCTGAATGTGTGTGTGTTATGTGTGTGTGTGTGTGTGTGTGTGTGTGTGTGTGTGTGTGTGTGTGTGTGTTAGTTGCAAAACAACAGAGTAAAGTGGTGGAGAGGCGCAAACTTCTCTCAAAGATCGTACATCGTCAAGGACTCGCAGTGGTCTAGCAAGAGAAGAAAGAGAAATGGGAAGAGACGGAGAGGCTGAAGGAGTGATGGAGAGGGAATGAGAGAGAGAGAGAGAGAGAGAGAGAGAGAGAGAGAGAGAGAGAGAGAGAGTTGTAGTCGTCCTTTCTGAGCTCCGACTGTGAGTTCAACCTCAATTATTGATGGCAAGGTGCACATGTCAGGAGTCCATAGACAGGAACTGCAGTGCATCAAAAAGCAGTGATACCCACAATGCACCTGCCAGCAGCAGCAGTAGCAGCACCCCATCCCCTCACACACGCACACACACACACACACACACACACACACACACACACACACACACACACACACACACACACACACACATTGCTGTCTGAGGAAGCAGAAGGCCTCCAAGCCAGAAAGCTCTCTGTGGCCACAGAAGCCATCATGCATCCTCTGTGTGTGTGTGTGTGTGTGTGTGTGTGTGTGTGTGTGTGTGTGTGTGTGTGTGTGTGTGTGTGTGTGTGTGCGTTCGACTTCTCTAACATGTCTGCTCAGAGACAAGAAGCAAAGAACCACAGATTTGGAGATGAAATAGTACCGTGTTAGAAAAAAAGGTTCCATTAATGCTTCGGTGATCACATGACGGTTCTTCATCTCATTCTTCTCAAGGAACCTTCCTCATGTTCTAAGCACAATCCTACAACAGAGGGTTTCCCTAGACATGACTATCCGAAGAACCCTCGAGGAACCCGAAATTATTTAAGGATAAAATGATGAATAAACTTACAAGTATCTCTGTAAGTGTAGCAGATGAGCGTGTGGTAAAATCTCCTACATCACACACACACACACACACACACACACACACACACACACACACACACACACACACATATTATGACTTCATAACCTCAATTTAGTATCTCATGGCTCCGTTATGTTGCGCACAAATAACCGTTTATTCAAGAAATGAATAAAATGTCAAATAAAAGGCTGCGCTGGATCAAGTGCTATTCTATGTGCTGGTGAATAATAATAAAATAATGAGTGTGGAAGCCATTTTGTTAAATTGCACTTCGCAACCATGCAGTATATCATCATATTAGAGTTTTTCATTTTCATTTTTAAATCTTCTCATGCTTTTAGGTTACACCGTAGAATTTTTGCCAGCAAATGAAATTCTTTTTAAAAACATTAGTTCCTTCTTTAGTCTGCATTTCCTGTCCCTGATTTAAAGGGGAGTGTCTGTGTGTGCGATGAAGGTGAAAAACTCCTGACATTATTAAATGTTGACGGATGTTTTTGCCGCTCACTATTCAAAGTGAAAGAGAAAAGACGGACGTTTGTGCCGTAGCTCTTTTGGAGGAAACGTATAAGTCCACAGAGAACCTTTTCCATTATTAGTTTGCTAATTAAGTACGGCT
This sequence comes from Cranoglanis bouderius, assembly GCA_023630585.1. Lineage (NCBI taxonomy): Eukaryota > Metazoa > Chordata > Actinopteri > Siluriformes > Cranoglanididae > Cranoglanis > Cranoglanis bouderius. The sequence continues at coordinate 2,087,810 of CM042536.1, forward strand.
GATTATTAACTAACTCACGGGGAATTGTGAACAGAGTTATAATAAATGCTTGGAAGATTCTCGACTCGGGAAAAGGACTCGGTGAGAGCTCTTGTGTGAGGTTGTGGCGGTGTGTGTGTGTGTGTGTGTGTGTGTGTGTGTGTGTGTGTGTGTGTGTGTGTGTGTGAGAGAGAGAGAGCGAGTGATGTTAGCACTTAGAAGAGATGAGATGTGCTTCAAGAACACACTTCAGCCAGAGTGGGGAAAGCTCGTCAGGCTAATTAGCGCCAGATCTGTGCATTAACTTAATTACAGGCCTGGTGAGGTGGCAATATGTGTGTGTGTGTGTGTGAGTGTGTGTGTGAGTGTGGGTGTGTGCGTGTGTGTGTGAGTGTGTGTGTGTGTGTGCATGTGTGTGTGCGTGTGTGTGTGCGTGTGTGTGTGTGTGTGCCCTGAATCCTGTCAGCAAGGAAAAGCTCACACAGAGGCTGAATTCTGGCCTCTGTGTATATGTGTGGTGTGTATGTCTGTGTGTGTATGATGTGTGTGTGTGTGTGTGTGTGTGTGTGTGTGTGTGTGTGTGTGTGTGCCCCCGGTGCAGGGGGTTTTGCCCCCGTTGAGGCTCCGGTGACTGCTTCATCAGCGTAGCTGTAATTGTGTCGGTGTTAATGAGCTCCCTGTGGCACGGCACTGGCACTGCTGGCCGCTGGTCACATTTACACACACACACACACACACACACACACACACACACACACACACACACACACACACACACACACACCGTCAGCTACGGTACCACACTGAGACACAGACACACTCATAATTAATGCTGCTGAATTATTAATGCTGTGCTACTCACACATACAGTGTGTGTGTGTGGGGGGGGGGTATTTATGTCAGTTCTTAGAGTGTGTAGGAGGTTGTCACCAGTGTGTGTGTGTGTGTGTGTGTGTGTGTGTGTGTGTGTGTGTGTGTGTGTGCGCGTGTGTGTAAGGGCAATACACATACAATATACTCCTTCAAAAGAATAAGACTGTATAAAATAATTACTTCATTGTTTCAAATCATGTATTATTATTATTATTATTATTATTATTATTATTATTATTATTATTATTATTATTTAATAAAAGAAAGCTCATTGTTGCATGTTTTTCATGAAATGTATATAACCAAAGTGTAACATGCGGATATTTTAGGGAAGTGTATAAACTCAACATGTGGTTTATTTAGGGAGATCCAAGATCCAAGAAACATCGTCAAAGTCCGCAGCATGAAGCAGAATACGGGACACGTGTGGAAAACATGACGCAAGGACAATCCACAAAATGAGAACAAAAACACGTGCAGGTGAAAAACCAGGAAAGACGGACTTAACGCGGACAAAAAGCGTGATACGACTTCGCAACCAGGAACAGAAACGACATAACTAATCGAGGTGTGACACAGAACAGGTGAACACAACAGGACAGTCGACCAATGACAGGAGAGGGACATGTGCAGAGACAGGACTAGAACAGAAACAAAAAGACATGAAAGCAGCGCTCAGCACACGCTGAAACATGAAACATGCTGACGCTGAGGATGTCAAGTTCTGAGAAGGCAGGTTGTGAAAAGCCTTCGAGTGACTGCAAAAGACCTGCAGCAAGACTTGGTGGCAACAGGTACTGAGGTTTCAGTGAGTACGGTGAGCTTGGAGTTCCATGCCAGAACTCCAAGATGTACACTGCTACTGACCCAAAAGCACAAGAAAAGTCGCTCAATATTATATAAATAAACCACAGAAGTTTTGGGATTCTGTTCTGTGGAGCGATGAAACAAAACTGGAACTTTTCGGCACGATGGATCAGCGGTATGTCTGGACAAAGAAGAATGAAGAAAGAACACTCTGTCCACAGTCAAGCATGGTGGTGGCTCGGTGATGCTCTGGGGCTGCTTTGCATCCTCTGGCACTGGAAACCTGCAGCATGTGGAAGGCGAGATGGATTCATTGAAGTATCAGGAAATCCTAGGAGAAAACGTCATGCCGTCTGTGAGGAAGCTGAAGCTTGGGCATCATTGGACCTTCCAACAGGACAATGATCCCAAGCCTACCTCAAATTCCACCAATGCTTGGTTGCAGAAGTCGTCCTGGAAGATTCTACAGGACCATCACAGTCACCTGACTTGAACCCCATAGAAAATCTCTGGTGAGATTTGAAGAAGACGGTTGCAGCACACAAACCCAAGAATATTACTGAACTGGAGGCCATTGCTCATGAGGAACAGGCTAAGATTCCTCAGGAACGCTGCCAGAAGCTGGTGTCTGGCTTTGCATCTCGTTTGCAGCAGGTCATAACAGCAAAAGGGTCTCTACTAAGTACTAAAGATGCTTGTTATGAAGGGGTTGAATAACTTTGAGACTGGAGAAGTCATTATAAGTTGCATTTTCAGTTGAATTTGTGGAAACCACTTGAAGCAGTCGTGGTGTTGAACTATTTCAATTGCGTTTGTTTGATTTGTTCATCGCAAACAGCTGAAAGTCTGTACATTTTGACGATAAACCTGATTTGCAATGGGGGTTGAATCGTTTTGATTATGCAACTGTATAAGCGCTCTCAGAACACCACTCGTCCAATCAGATTAACGGACTGGAATTAACTTGTTTTTGTTTTTTGTTTTTAAAAAAAAATGCACAAAGCAGTTGAAAATATGGTTACGCACAATCAGAGCTGTAAAATATTAAATCCATGTTCCCACTCCCACCTGTAGAGTGAGAGGGATGGTCCCAAAGATCACAGTTTCAGAATTCACAATTGAATTCATTCTAGCAGTCATCAAACTATTAGATATTAGAAGCTTTTCCAACAAAATGTGTGTCCTGAACCTCACCAAACCTCACTGGAGCTCCACTTAGAATTTGTTCAGGTGAGACACTTGGGTGACCAAATGGTGGTGAATATAATAAAGAAAAGCTCCTGATAGCTCAGTGTATAGCATGGTAGCAGTGTATAGCATGGTAGCAGTGTATAGCATGGTAGCAGTGTATAGGATGGTAGCAGTGTATAGCATGGTAGCAGTGTATAGCATGGTAGCAGTGTATAGGATGTGATCAGTGATGCTTTAAGGCTGATTGGTGTATCTCGTGAATATCGACCACGTGATGAATTCACTCGAATACAATTTCACGTTTTTAGGTTGCCTCTGCCAGAAGGTTACGATTTGCCTGTAGACGAATCTTTCAACAAGACCTCAAACATAAATTCACATCTCTGGTGTATATTGAAGACGACGTCCGTGTTTACAAACGTATGAAGATGAAAAGGTTTGAATGAAGGGGTGGATCAAAATCGTTTACATGAGTCTGCAACATTTTTAGACTTGACAGGAAGTGACTCGGTGCTGTTATTCTGTCCAGGAAACAGGGGGCGTCATGAAATATTAATAGTGGGGGTACCAATAATTGTGAAACAGGCGGTAAAGCTCCGTGAAAAAAAATTGTTTGAAAGAATGTTGTTTTAAAATAAAACTGTACAGCGTCACAATATTTTAAGCTTAAAATATCACTAATTGTGTTTATTTTATATATTAATTTTCATGAATTACATTTATAGGGGTGCCAATACTTTTGGAACTGACCATGTGAGTTACAATGTGTGTCTGTAATTTTAGTGTGGTTTAGTAAGGGCATGCTGAGTGTGTGTTTATTGCCCATATCTGTGTGTGTGTGTGTGTGTGTGTGTGTGTGTGTGTGTGTGTGTGTGTGTGTGTGTGTGTGTGTGTGTGTGTTTGAAAAAGAGACTTTTATCTGAGGGCATGTTGAGTGTGTGTTCATGATAGTAAGTGCATTTATTAGTGTGTGTATGAGTGTGTGTGTGTATATCCGGAGACAGTCAGGGGTGTGTGGGATTTTGGTGTGTGTGTGTGTGTGTGTGTGTGTGTGTGTGTGTGTGTATGTGTGTGTGTGTGTGTGTGTGTGATTTTCTGCACACTCAGATGCTGATGAGGACGAATGTCATTGGCCGAGAGCAGCTGCACTGAGCCACTGGGCTACTACCTGCTCATTAGTGTGTATGTGTGTGTTGGGGGGTGAGGCAGGGGGTCAAAGGTCAAAGCACAGCGTGGTTACCGTGGGAGATGGCGTATCATGCCCCTGGGTTGTGTTATTAAAACATTGTCTTCTGCCAGCAGCGGCTACAGGTCGTGGAGAAAGACTGTGAGACTGTGTGTCCTCAGAGAGTCTCTCTCTCTCTCTCTCTCTCTCTCTCTCTCTCTCTCTCTCTCTCTCTCTCACACACACACACACACACACACATACTTTTTCTGCAAACATTTTAATAATGCATTGTATGTGTGAAGTGTCAGGGTGTGTGTGTATATGTGTGTGTGTGCGCGTGATAGTGAAGGAGGCGTGGCCTCTGTCAGTCTCTCATTAAAGTAGGTGTGGCCTCTGTGTCACTCAGTCTCGCTGAAGTTGGTTTAGCCTCTGTCTCAGTCAGTCTCATTAAAGTAGGCGTGGCCTCTGTCTCAGTCAGTCTCATTAAAGTAGGCGTGGCCTCTGTCTCAGTCAGTCTCATTAAAGTAGGCGTGGCCTCTGTCTCAGTCAGTCTCGCTAAAGTAGGCGTGGCCTCTGTCTCAGTCAGACTCGCTAAAGTAGGCGTGGCCTCTGTCTCAGTCAGTCTCGCTAAAGTAGGCGTGGCCTCTATCTCAGTCAGTCTCATTAAAGTAGGCGTGGCCTCTGTCTCAGTCAGTCTCGCTAAAGTAGGCATGGCCTCTGTCTCAGTCAGACTCGCTAAAGTAGGCGTGGCCTCTGTCTCAGTCAGTCTCGCTAAAGTAGGCGTGGCCTCTGTCTCAGTCAGTCTCGCTAAAGTAGGCATGGCCTCTGTCTCAGTCAGTCTCGCTAAAGTAGGCGTGGCCTCTGTCTCAGTCAGTCTCGCTAAAGTAGGCGTGGCCTCTGTCTCAGTCAGTCTCGCTAAAGTAGGCGTGGCCTCTGTCTCAGTCAGTCTCCTTAAAGTGGACGTGGCCTCTGTCTCAGTCAGTCTCGCTAAAGTAGGCATGGCCTCTGTCTCAGTCAGTCTCGCTAAAGTAGGCGTGGCCTCTGTCTCAGTCAGTCTCGCTAAAGTAGGCGTGGCCTCTGTCTCAGTCAGTCTCGCTAAAGTAGGCATGGCCTCTGTCTCAGTCAGTCTCGCTAAAGTAGGCATGGCCTCTGTCTCAGTCAGTCTCGCTAAAGTAGGCGTGGCCTCTGTCTCAGTCAGTCTCGCTAAAGTAGGCGTGGCCTCTGTCTCAGTCAGTCTCCTTAAAGTGGACGTGGCCTCTGTCTCAGTCAGTCTCGCTAAAGTAGGCGTGGCCTCTATCTCAGTCAGTCTCCTTAAAGTGGACGTGGCCTCTGTCTCAGTCAGTCTCGCTAAAGTAGGCATGGCCTCTGTCTCAGTCAGTCTCATTAAAGTAGGCGTGGCCTCTGTCTCAGTCAGTCTCCTTAAAGTGGACGTGGCCTCTGTCTCAGTCAGTCTCGCTAAAGTAGGCGTGGCCTCTGTCTCAGTCAGTCTCGCTAAAGTAGGCGTGGCCTCTATCTCAGTCAGTCTCATTAAAGTAGGCATGGCCTCTGTCTCAGTCAGTCTTATTAAAGTAGGCGTGGCCTCTGTCTCAGTCAGTCTCATTAAAGTAGGCATGGCCTCTGTCTCAGTCAGTCTCATTAAAGTAGGCGTGGCCTCTGTCTCAGTAAAGGTATTTAGTCTGTATTTGTGAAGGTAAAATTAAAACACATCTGAAATGTAAAGTTATGAGCACTAAATTTCATGTTACTCAGCGTCTTGCTAATGTAAGTCCTCTAATGAAGCACATTTACATTTGCAAAAAGAGTCTGTGCTGAAGAGACGAACGATAAAAACGACAGCAGAGGGAGGTGAAGATCAGATCATAAATGAATATTAAAGACCGCCGACAAAACACACGCTGCACAAAGCCACGAAACTGCATGACGTTCATTTCTGTGATGCAGCGAGACAAATTAGCGCTGAATGAATTATGCATGCACACATATGAAGCACGCTGCGAGTAAACACGCCTTTTTAACACGCATTACGCTTAATGTGCTGACGAATGCCATTCTCCTGTCCTTTCACGTATCTAAAATAAATAACGTCTCGAGACGTCTTAATTGCTCTTAATCTCATTCTCTCTAACGCAGCAGCATGAATTATTAACACGTGTCCACGTCCCGTATTTCACTTCCTGTGTTTTAAAGGATGAATGTGTAATTAGCACAGGAACGTTCAACTGAACTGAGTTCAGCAGCAGCGTGGAGACAGAAACACAGCTTTCTTTTATACAAATATGTTATATATTTTTTATTAATAATAAAATAATGTAAATATATAAGCATATGAAGGCAACACAGCAAATTCACAAATCTGATTAAATCCCAACAGTCACAATATTTATTTTTAACGTTTACAAAAAAAAATTAATCTCTAAACAAGTCATTAATGTTACGATTTTATTTGTTTGTTTGTTTTTATTATTGTTTTAATCTAATACAATGTAATTTAAGTTGCCATCATTTCATACAGAGAAGTAAAAAAATGTTCAAATGCAGATAACAGATGCATTTACACCACAGGAACTCTTTCAGGAACCAAAGAACTTCTTCAATAACTCAAGAAGAAGTTCAATAACTCAAGAAGAAGTGTATGTTTTCTATGTTTCCCCCAGAATCTTTTTTCCAGTGATTCAAGATCTTTGTGAGAAGAACTTTGTTAGGAACCCAGGAACTTTTTAGTACTCAGGAACCTTAAGCACATTTCCATCCAAAGGAACTTTGCCAGGAACCCATAAAAACTAAGGCACTATGTCCAGAACCTAGGAGCTCCATGCTGTTAGATTCATCTCCACCAGAGGAACTTTGCCAGGAACTGACAGAGGAACACCAGGAACTGTTTCAGTAACTCAAGACTTTTAAGCATACAGTATTTCCACCAGAAAAGAACACAAGAACTTTTTCAGGAAGTCATGAAGTTTGAATACATTTATATCCAAATCATCTTGTCAGGAACTTTGTACGTTTCCACCAGAGGAACTTTGTCAGGAACCCAGGAACTTTTTCAGTAAGTCAAGAACTTTAGGTGTGCTTCCACCAGAGAAACTTCCCCAAGAACACAGGAACATTTTCAGTAACTCGGAAACTTTATGTACGTTTTCACCAAAGGAACTTTGTCAAGAACCCAGAGACATGTGCAGTAACTCAAGACTTTTGTGGACATTTCCACAAGAGGAACCTTGTCAGGAACCCAGGATTGTTTTCATAAGGAATTTACATGTTTTTTAAATCAGAAACTCAAGAACCTCAGTATTACACGCAGGTGATTTTAATAGTCTGAATGTGGAGCTCAGAAAATCCACTTAAGCAGCTGCGTAACCCGACTCTGAACACCAGGAACTTTCCTCACAGAAATATTAAGTCGGCGACTCACAGTGCGGCCCATAGCTACCTTTTCCTTCACTGTTATGATTAGCAGCCGCGTTTAAGTTTATAGATCATCAGAAGGAGGAATAAGACGAGGTTCAGGTTCACGTTAAATATTTTATCCTGTACAGTATTATGATAATGTTATTATGATAAATGGTTACACAATCATCGAGCTCCAGAAACTCCTGACCCGTGTTAGCGTCTCCGGTACTCATGTAGCATCAGCGAAGTGGCAGATCCCGCCGTTTCCTCGCGCTGTCCCTCTCCGGTGTCTCTGTGACCTTTGACCTGAGGTTGGCCGGTCGACGTGGTTACCAGGCCGGCCCGCGGCGGGTCGTCTGCGGCCGTGGATGCCGCTCGTTACTCATCTCTCCCTGACAGCCCATTCCTCTTCCTGTCTGCTCTCCGTCTCCTCCTATTCCCTCCATCCCTCGCTCCCTCCGTCACAACCTGGCACACGACCTCTCTCTCTCTCTCTCTCTCTCTGTCCAGCGCCAGGACCCTACCGTGTCCACACACACACACACACACACACACACACACACACACACACACACACACACACACAAACTTTAACACAGATGCTGAAGTATTATCCTCCACATTATCATAAGAAACTTTCAGCATTTCAGAGAAACTGCACACATTACACTTTCCCTTATAGAAATCTACAACAATACTGATGTCGGAAAACTTAAAGTTACCTCTGACTGTTACAAAGCGCTGACACTGGAGACTCCTTCCATAAACGTTACATAAACGTCTCTTTACTTTAAGAAAACTTCACTAAACAATCAGTTTATTATTAGCGGTCCGTGAATGAGCTGTTACTATAGAAATGATAGCGAGCGCTTTAATATAAACCTGTGAGTCAACACTACGTTATAGTCATGCAGTTATACAAAATTAATCAACACCTTCTGACCAATCAGAACCCAGAACTCATCGGCAATATAGCGTAATGATGGTGTAAACTTTTGAGAAAGTAAAAAGCTAACGAGGGCCTGATTTGGAGCGTCGCAGGGGTTCTCGCTCGACTCTTCCTCCCTCTGGGGTGAAATTACGCCCCTGAGCTGCAAGAGAACGAGTGTGTGGAGTGTGTGGAGTGTGTGGAGTGTGTGGCCTGTTTCATTAGAGCTGAAACGTTTGTAGCGCGGCCCGGGTTCTGGCCGTCTCCGTGATGAATGGCTCGGGCACGTGGCGCCCCGAAACGCAGTACACAGAGGACACGGCGGGGGAAAGAGTCACAAATAAAGTGCAGCTGGATTAGATAAAAATACCTAACAGGTACAATGTATGTGTGTGTGTGTGTGTGTGTGTGTGTGTGTGTGTGTGTGTGTGTGTGTGTGTGTGTGTCCATCCCAACTAACAGTTTCTGGGTTATTAGCTTATGACTGGTCATACATCAAGGACAGCAACCTAAAACACCTCGACTTTAGCTTCAGTGGACAGGAAAGAGGAAAAAAAGAGGACTTCAGAATAAGTCATAAGGACTTCGTCGGTTAGTTTGGGGAGGGGGGTGGATGGGGTGTCCCAGTTACCCCACACACTCCTCTCAGGAGTTAAACATGACATGGAGGGAGAGATGAAGGTGTAATTAGCCATGTTTCTGTGTGAAACACACTTTGATATATTATTCAGCACTGATTTCTGGAAGAGAGAAAAAAGAATAGAGAAAAATCTGATTTCAACCTGCGACTGAAAGAGAGAGAGAGAGAGAGAGAGAGAGAGAGAGAGAGAGAGAGAGAGAGAGAGAACAACGTCACACTGGGAAATTTATGAAGCTCTGGAAAAGAGAAAGAGAAGATAACATGACCAGAGAAGGTTAGCGTAAAAGCTAGCACTGACTTATTTCATCCTCATAAACTTTTCTAAACTTGCCAAGAGTGATATTGTACGATCAGAACAAGCGAGTGGTGATTCGCAAATGATTCATTATTCTTCTAAGTGGAATTTGATTCAGTTAAACTGGTAGTTCAGAGGACATCTATATAGTAAAAGTCATTTCATTATGTTCTTTGTTATGAATAAAGTTGTAATTAATGCTAGTGTGAGATCATATTAGCCTTTGGTACTGATGACCATGCTAACTGAGGGTGATTAACAATTAGCATATCAGCCGTGCTTTATGGTCTGAAATGTTCACGTCTTAGCAGGGTTGCATCTCATTGCCCCGGATGTCTTACATTGAAGTATACTTAAAACTCACTTTTATTTCCACTTTTATTTAAGCATACTTAATTAATACACACTTTTATTTGCACTTTTATTTAAGCATACTTAATTAATACACACTTTTATTTGCACTTTTATTTAAGCATACTTAAAATGCACACTTTTATTTGCACTTTTATTTAAGCATACTTAAAATGCACACTTTTATTTGCACTTTTATTTAAGCATACTTAAAATGCACACTTTTATTTGCACTTTTAGTTAAGCATACTTAATTAATACACACTTTTATTTGCACTTTTATTTAAGCATACTTAATTAATACACACTTTTATTTGCACTTTTATTTAAGCATACTTAAAATGCACACTTTTATTTGCACTTTTAGTTAAGCATACTTAATTAATACACACTTTTATTTGCACTTTTATTTAAGCATACTTAAAATGCACACTTTTATTTGCACTTTTATTTAAGCATACTTAAAATGCACACTTTTATTTGCACTTTTATTTAAGCATACTTAAAATGCACACTTTTATTTGCACTTTTAGTTAAGCATACTTAATTAATACACACTTTTATTTGCACTTTTATTTAAGCATACTTAATTAATACACACTTTTATTTGCACTTTTATTTAAGCATACTTAATTAATACACACTTTTATTTGCACTTTTATTTAAACATACTTAAAATGCACACTTTTATTTGCACTTTTATTTAAGCATACTTAATTAATACACACTTTTATTTGCACTTTTAGTTAAGCATACTTAATTAATACACACTTTTATTTGCACTTTTATTTAAGCATACTTAATTAATACACACTTTTATTTGCACTTTTATTTAAGCATACTTAAAATGCACACTTTTATTTGCACTTTTATTTAAGCATACTTAAAATGCACACTTTTATTTGCACTTTTATTTAAGCATACTTAATTAATACACACTTTTATTTGCACTTTTATTTAAGCATACTTAATTAATACACACTTTTATTTGCACTTTTATTTAAGCATACTTAATTAATACACACTTTTATTTGCACTTTTATTTAAGCATACTTAAAATGCACACTTTTATTTGCACTTTTATTTAAGCATATTTAAAATGCACACTTTTATTTGCACTTTTATTTAAGCATACTTAATTAATACACACTTTTATTTGCACTTTTATTTAAGCATACTTAATTAATACACACTTTTATTTGCACTTTTATTTAAGCATACTTAATTAATACACACTTTTATTTGCACTTTTATTTAAGCATACTTAAAATGCACACTTTTATTTGCACTTTTATTTAAGCATATTTAAAATGCACACTTTTATTTGCACTTTTATTTAAGCATACTTAATTAATACACACTTTTATTTGCACTTTTATTTAAGCATACTTAATTAATACACACTTTTATTTGCACTTTTATTTAAGCATACTTAAAATGCACACTTTTATTTGCACTTTTATTTAAGCATATTTAAAATGCACACTTTTATTTGCACTTTTATTTAAGCATACTTAATTAATACACACTTTTATTTGCACTTTTATTTAAGCATACTTAATTAATACACACTTTTATTTGCACTTTTATTTAAGCATACTTAAAATGCACACTTTTATTTGCACTTTTATTTAAGCATACTTAATTAATACACACTTTTATTTGCACTTTTATTTAAGCATACTTAAAATGCACACTTTTATTTGCACTTTTATTTAAGCATACTTAATTAATACACACTTTTATTTGCACTTTTATTTAAGCATACTTAAAATGCACACTATTATTTGCACTTTTAGTTAAGCATACTTAAAACTCACTTTTATTTGCACTTTTATTTTTGGTACTATTTACAGTGGTGCTTGAAAGTTTGTGAACCCCTATTTTCTACATTTCTGCATAAATATGTCCTAAAACATCATCAGATTTTCACACCTAAGTCCTAAAAGTAGATAAAGAACCCAATTAAACAACATGAGATAAAAAATATTCTACTTCGTCATTTATTTATTGAAAATGATCCAATATTACATCTCTGTGAGGGCAAAAGTATGTGAACGTCTAGGATTAGCAGTTAATTTGAAGATGAAATTAGAGTCAGGTGTTTTCAATCAATGTGTTGACGATCAGGTGTGAATGAGCGCCCTGTTTTATTTAAAGAACAGGGATCTATCAGAGTCTGATCTTCACAACACGTGTCTGTGGAAGTGTATCATGGCACGAACAAAGGAGATTTCTGAGGACCTCAGAAAGAGTTGTTGATGCTCATCAGGCTGGAGTGGGGACCAACAAAGATCACTCCAAGACGTGTAATAATCCACAAGGTCACAAAGGAACCCAAGGTAACTTCTAAGCAACTAAAGGCCTCTCTCACAAGTTAATGTTCATGAGTCCAACATCAGGAGAACACTGAACAACAATGGTGTGCATGGCAGGGTTGCAAGGAGAAAGCCACTGCTCTCCAAAAAGAACATTGCTAAATGTTTGCTAAAGATCACGTGGACAAGCCAGAAGGCTGTTGGAAAAATGTTTTGTGGGTGGATGAGACCAAAATAGAACTTTTAAATGAGAAGCGTTATGTTTGGAGAAAGGAAAACACTGCATTCCAGCATAAGAATCTTATCCCATCTGTGAAACATGGTGGTGGTAGTGTCATGGTTTGGGCCTGTTTTGCTGCATCTGGACCAGGATGACTTGCCATCATTGATGGGACAATGAATTCTGAATTATACCAGTGAATTCTAAAGGAAAATGTCAGGACATCTGTCCGTGAACTGAATCTGAAGAGAAAGTGGGTCATGCAGCGAGACAACGACCCTAAACACACAAGTCCTTCTACCAAAGAACGGTTAAAGAAGAATAAAGTTAATGTTTTAGAATGGCCAAGTCAAAGTCCTGACCTTAATCCAATAGAAATGTTGTGGAAGGACCTGAAGCAAGCAGTTCATGTGAGGAAACCCACCAACATCCCAGAGCTGAAGCTGTTCTGTACTGAGGAACGGGCTAAAACTCCTCCAGGCCGATGTGCAGGACTGATCAACAGTCACCGCTAACGTTTAGCTGCAGTTATTGCTGCACAAGGGGGTCACACCAGATACTGAAAGCACAGAGATGTAATATTGGATCATTTTCCTCAATAAATAAATGACCAAGTAGAATATTTCTATCTCATGTGTTCAATTGGGTTCTTTATCTACTTTTAGGACTTGTGATGTTGATGATGTTTTAGGACTTATTTATGCAGAAATATAGAAAATAAGGGTTCACAAACTTTCAAGCAGCACTGTATGTATACTTTTATTTGCAAATGTTAAAAGTTTCACATTTAGTGTGAATTTTAAACGGATTATTTTGACTCAAACAGAGTAAAAAGGCTAAAAGCGGCCACACACTGACTCTCTCTCTCTCTCTCTCTCTCTCTCTCTCTCTCTCTCTCTCTCTCTCTCTCTCTCTCACTTTCCTGGAGCGTAATGTGCTGATTTGGCTTTTTCACTCGCAGTGATCCGCCCTAATGAGTCCCCTTTGCTTCTTCCAGCGAGGAGCTCAAACCCGAAAGTGAACCACAGCAGCTCCTTTGATCGTCTGGTCCCTTTTCCCTGCGCTAACGTCTCAATTCCCGGCCACGTTCTGTTTCCGGTGCTCCCTCGGTGCTGTGAAAGTGGAATCTTCATCCCTTCTTCACAGAGCAAACTCGGCTTTCAAGTTCTCTTACCGGCCGTAAGCCCCCTGCTTTCAGCTCGCTTTCGTCTCCGTCAGTCCTCATGCCAAATCTGAGAAAAGGCCACTAAGCTTCTGCTCTAACGTTAGCACTGCGCTAATCCTCTGAGCTTCCTGCCGGAAATAACGATCGATGTGAATGTGCTGAAGTGTGAGACGGCTTTCTCCTGAAAACAGACTTAAATCGGGGATGTTCCGTCTTTTAAACATTTATTTAACGACATGGCGCTGTGAGTCGTTCTGTATTGTTTCTTTTTGACGTGATCCAGTTTTAGTACTTAAGATAAATGTACATGTAAAAGCTGCTGATGTCACATAAGGTTTTAACGAGCTGTGAGGAAGCTTCACAAAAAAAGCACCACTAAAACACAACATTTCTTTCCGTTTATTTATTTATTTATTTTTACAAAATTGTCCTAAATGCTCTATAGGAATTATTCTCGGATTATAGGAATTATTATGGAATTATAAGAATGATTTATTCTGGGATTATAGGATTTATTCTGTAATTATAGGATTTATTCTGGGATTATAGGATTTATTCTGTAATTATAGGATTTATTCTGGGATTATAGGATTTATTCTGGGATTATAGGAATTGTTCTGGGATTATAGGAATTGTTCTGGGATTATAGGAATTATTCTGGGATTATAGGATTTATTCTGTAATTATAGGAATTATTCTGGGATTATAGGAATTATTCTGGGATTATAGGAATTATTCTGGGATTATAGGAATTATTCTGTAATTATAGGAATTATTCTGGGATTATAGGATTTATTCTGGAATTATAGGAATTATTCTGGGATTATAGGATTTATTCTGGAATTATAGGATTTATTCTGGGATTATAGGAATTGTTCTGGGATTATAGGATTTATTCTGGGATTATAGGAATTGTTCTGGAATTATAGGAGTTATTGTTATTTTTTCCCTTTAATTATTGTAACTAGGTTTTTAAAAAAAAAACAATAGTTATATACTTTTTATCAATCCCCTTTCTGCAGGAAGGAATTCTATAAAAACCTAAACTCTGCTTTACTGTTTACTCAGTAGTGTTTTGTTTTTTTGTTTTTTTGCATATGTACAGTTATAAGAATATTTCTATTTATTACACATTATAGGTTGTAATATGTGTATATGTGTATTTATTTATTTATTTGCCAAAATTACTCATTAAAATTTGCATCGTCTTGAACAATGTGGCACAAAAATGTCCTTTCTGATGAGTAAAGATATTATCTGTTCTATCTTATCTAATAAAGCTAATGCTAATCAGCGCAGACTCTGCGGATAAGGTACGTTTTCGGTCCATTTATCTGCACATGGCACAGGGCGCCGTTCCCCGACCCCAACAACAACAAAAAAAAGTAAATTATAGACGAGCGAGCAGGATGTGCCAACCACCTTGGCTAATGTGAGACTGGGAACGGCGGGGCGCGATGTTCCTGTACAACCCCTCGGCCTCGGCGTCTGCCCACCGTAATTAATACGTCGTCGTATGAAAGTTGAAGGGCTCGCATCCTGAAAGTGTCCCTCGTCTTATTGAAGGCCTGACCTCCAAGCAGATGAAGGTTGCTGAGGAAATTTGGCTCCAACCGCAGGAGAAAACATCTGCGTCTCGGCCAGGGAGAGAGAGAGAGATGTACAGAGAGAGAGAGAGAGAGAGAGGGAGAGGGAGAGACAAAGAGAGAGACCTTCCCTCGCCCTCACGTCTCCATCACGGCCGGTCACGCCCCACGTTGGGTGCCATGTCGTCCTGCTGAGAGCAGGAGAGGAGCGATGGAGGAGGAGCAGCTGCAGGGTTTCTGTACAGTGGTGACTCCTGGAACAATGACAGAAACATCTGTCATCTCACAACACACACACACACACACACACACACACACACACACACACACACACACACACACACACAGCTATACAAACTATTATATGTCATATTATACACATGCTTTTGCTACGTCCTTACAATTATTTACACTGTGTCTGTTCCTGTTGGATGTGCAGAAGCTATAAATGCATACAACTATTTTTGCAAAAGTTTGCACCCCCCATGGGGTTTTAATGGAAAAAAATAAAAATGTTTCTCAATTTCATAATTAATCTGCAACCAAAAAAATCCTTGTTAATATAAATTTGTGAGAAGGAAGGAAGTAAGAACCTGAATCCTAAATGGTTCCCTGTTTAGTTTATGGTGCACTACATTATATAAGCAATTCTTTTAGACGGGATCTCGGGCACTTAATTAAGTATTTTAGGGTTTTTTAAATGTTAAATAAATCAATGTGCTTTAGGAAAATCATTTTTGGAATTATAGGACTTATTCTGATTACAATTCCTGATTTCCTGCCTCTTTATATTTTCCGAGGGAAGAGAGTTTGGAAACAAGCTTTCATTAATGTCATGACTCTGATGTAACGCGTCCACCTGAACATGACCTTTCCGCACGTCTCCATCCATCTGTCCGTTTCAGCGTTAGCCAGAGCTCCACGGTTCCTCTAAAGACGGGGCGTGGAACCCGGCGGAGCTGCTGACCTGAGCAGTGTGAGGAAGAACTACTCCATCATCCTCCAGTGGCACTAAAACTCCCGACACACTGACACGGTGCCAAAGACGAGGGGAAACATGCCAATCGCCAACATGCCAATGCCAACACTCGCTCAAGGACACCATCGCTCAGAGAACAGAGAGGAAGAAAGAGAGCGTGTCCTTCAGAGGGACGGAGGAAAGGGATGGAAGTGAGGGACAGGGGAGAGACGAGGGAGAGGGACGGAGGAAAGAGACAGAGGAGTGGAGCAGAGGGAGGGACAGAGGAGAGGAGAAGGATGGAGGAGAGACGGCAGAGAGAGATGGAGGAGAGAGATTTTTCTTCACAGCTCTCACAATGTTTCTGTCATCAGATGTTGTTGTTTTTCTTGGCCGACCGATTGTCTGTTGCTCAGTCCACCAGAGGTTTCTTCCTTTTTCAGGACATTCCAGATTGTTGTATTGGCTATGACCCAATGTTTGTGCAATGGCTCTGATAGATTTTCTCTCTTTTCTCAGCTTCAAAACAGCTTGCTTTTCTCCCACAGACAGCTCTCTGGTCTTCATGATGGTTTATCCTTTTTAACAACAAATGCAGTCTTCAGGTGAAACTGAAGTCTAAAACCATGAGTGGATGTTCAGAGCTATTTATTGTTTAAACAATCAATCTATCAGGACACACCTGGGTAACAAGAAACACCTGTCGGACACCTGTCAATATTTTTTTGCTCACCTACAAATTGAGTGGTCTGATACAAAATGTGCTGTGTTCTATGTTGTTTAACACGTCTGCATATAAATACCAGGAAATAAAAGCTGAACTTCTGTACTCTCTTCTCATTTTCATCTTTGGATCTTAAACCCAAATGTCTTCAGTCTACAGCAAAAACAAATGAATTGGCCTTGCTGTGCCAATAGTTTCGGAGGGGATTGTATCTATCTATCTGACTGTCTGTCTGTCTGTCTGTCTCCCCATCTGTTTATCTATATGTCTATGTGTCTATCTGTCTCTCTCTTTGTCTATTTATCTGTCTGTCTCTCTCTCTGTGTGTCTGTCTCTCTCTCTCTCTCTCTCTCTCTCTCTGTGTGTCTGTCTCTCTCTCTCTCTCTCTCTCTCTCTCTCTGTGTGTCTGTCTCTCTCTCTCTGTGTGTGTCTGTCTCTCTCTCTCTCTCTCTGTGTGTGTCTGTCTCTCTCTCTCTCTCTCTCTCTCTGTGTCTGTCTCTCTCTCTCTCTCTCTCTCTCTCTCTCTCTCTCTCTCTCTATGTCTCTCTCTCTCTCTCTCTCTGTGTCTGTCTCTCTCTCTCTCTATGTCTCTCTCTCTCTCTCTCTCTCTCTCTGTCTGTCTGTCTCTCTGTTGGAGAGATTAGAGAACACATTAACATTCATTACATTAATAACTGTAATGGTGGCAATAACAGCACTGACATGTGTAAAGGAGTAAATTAAAATAAAAAAATTTAAAAAAAAACAGAGAGAACACAAACAGGGCTGTGTGTGTGTGTGTGTGTGTGTGTGTGTGTGTGTGTGTTTGGATGGGTTACTCACTGTCCCTCACATTGTGGCAGGCGGAAACCAAAGCTCGTGCATGTAAACGCGTGAGGAAGTGAGTGAGCGCGCAGGAGGAGCAGCGACCGGGCAGCAAACGACCGCGCGCGAGGTGAAGGGTAGCAGCGTGAGCGCGAGCCCCCGGTGCTCGGTCAGCGCGTGAACCCCCGCCGTGCTGGCCCCGGGCCAACGAGCTGGGGTCGCTCCTCGAGTCCTCGCGCGATCCGCTGCTGTTCCTGGGCGCGGTTACCGCTACACCGGCACATCGGCGCGCGCGCAGCTACTGTATTCCCCTCACGAGGGACTGCGCGCCGCAGACACGCGCCGTCCTTCATCCTCATCAGCCGACACCACTGACCAGCTGTACACACACACACACACACACACACACACACACACACACACACACACAGGTCACCTTCAGTGTGCTTTTGTCTGCATTAAAATAGCGGTTATGGAGTTACTATTATTGAGCTACTTCTGAAACTTAGAAGTGTGTGTATGTGTGTGTGTGTGTATGTGTGTGTGTGTGTGTGTGTGTGTGTGGATATTTCACTGTTGATGTTATTACACATATAGACTCTACAAGTCTATATGTGTGTCTCTCTATCTGTCCGTCTGTCTGTCTGTCTATCTGTCCGTCTGTCTGTCTGCCTATCTGTCCGTCTGCCTATCTGTCCATCTGTTCGTCTGCCTATCTGTCCATCTGTCCGTCTGCCTATCTGTCCATCTGTTCGTCTGCCCTTCTGTCCATCTGTCTGTCTGCCTATCTGTCTGTCTGCCTATCTGTCTATATGTCCGTCTGCCTATCTGTTCATCTGTCCGTCTGCCTATCTGACCATCTGTCTATCTGTTCATCTGTCCATCTGTCTGTCTGCCTATCTGTCCATGTGTCTGTCTGTCTATCTGTCCATCTGTTCATCTGTCCATCTGTCCATCTGCCTATCTGTCTGTCTGTCTGCCTATCTGTCCTTCTTTGTGTTTGTCCATCTGTCTGATGTGTCTGATGTGTCTGTCTGTCTTGCGTTTCATTTCAGTATAATTTTAATAACAGTGCTTTTTTTTGTTAGTGTGTGAAAAGTACAGAAATAATAGTTTCGAAATAAATATAATGAAATATATTTGCCCAGTGTGAATTAAATGTCAGTAGTCATAAGATGTATCTGTGCAGCGATCATAGAGAAATCTGAGTAATTTTTAAATGTATTTATTTATTTGTTTTTAGACCTTTTTATATGTTACATTACTTATTTATCAATTATTAAATATTATTTAGGAATTGGTTTTAATTATAATGTGTATATTTTAATTGATTGTATGTAACGAGTTAAATTGGCCACCAGATGGCGCCAACAGTCTATTATTGAATTCCATTCATCTCTACGGATAGGTGTGATACGGTGTGTTATCACGGCAGAATTTAAAATAAATGTTGGTTGTTGTTTTTTTGTTTTTAAACTGCCAAAGAGTGGATATAAAGTGCACTTGACAGGCTGTAAAAGTAATTATTTTTCTACCTTGTGTAGTGCACTTTTATAGGGAGTTTGAAGCTATTTGGGATTGTTCTTCTCGAAAGTTTTAACGTCACTCATAATTAGCTTATTTCTTTATTGAAGCACTAAATACTTTCAGGACTTTGATGTTTATGTCAATAAACTGAATATTTATTATGAAAAGAAATTATTTAACGAGGAAAAATATATAATTTAACAACGTAATAACTTCCGGGTTTATTTTCGCGTACCCAACAGAAATGTTTCCATGGGGGAGCGCATCGCTTAAAGCTAGAAATAATCACATATTTCCATGCAGATAAATATAACTTTGATTATCAGATTTGATACACAAAAGGATTTTAAGACTATTCCGTAAAGTGTCACTGTGAATAAACGTTAAATCGTTTTTTACAGAAGTATTATGAGGTCATTCGTCCCCCTCTGAGTGAAACCCGTTTTGGTACAGTCCGATGCTGAGCTGCGCGGGACGAGAGAAGGCGCGTGCTGCTTCCCGAGTCTGTGCTGCTAAAATCAGACGCAGGTAAAATTGTGTTTCTAATATATTTTTACAACATTTATCACTTTAAAACTTACTGCAGTGTTGATGTTGCAGCAGTGTTGATTTTTTATTTTTTTTTGGTGCTTTTAAAGGGTAACGCAGCTCTAAAACTTAATAGTGGTATGTAGCGTCTGGAAATCTGGCTGTGGAAGAGATCAAGCCTCTGTATTATGAATATTAAAGTTATGTTTAATATGATTTTATAAAATATCGTGGATAGAAATCCGTGCTATTTTTACGTGCATTCACTGCAATCAGTGCATTGGGCGGAAAATGTGCAGTGCAATGCAATGCAATGCAATTCACTGCGCACGTGACGTTACTCCCCCCCCCCCAATACCATCTCTAACTTTCGTATAAACTTTGTTGTTTTGATGTCGCGTGTTTTCTGTAGGGTTTAAATATTTATTTTAAATAAATCCCAAAATTAGAAATGTGTTTGTGCACAGTTCTTAATGCAGTGCACTCAGTTTCATGATGTTCCACTGTGTGGCGCTGCAGAGTTGAGTTAAAAAAAAAAAAAAAAAAGTGATGTAAACATTAAAGGTGCAGTCTGGAATAAGTATAATTCAATGTGGAGTACCCAGCATGCACTGCGCAAGTACACCATATAGCCAGGCTGTATTCTGGTTAACATGGCTTATCTGATGACGTCACGTGACCGTTTTTCACCCCATTTCAGAGTGTTTTGTTCCGGCGTCCTTCACCATGGCTCGAGATTATAAAGCCGGAGACCTGATCTTCGCTAAGATGAAGGGTTATCCTCACTGGCCTGCCCGGGTGAGAGCCGATACAACTGATGACGTGATGGCGTTTGTACACGTGACTTGTACAGTAACACGTCTCTCTAATTTGAGTCTTTACCTGGTTTCAGATCGACGAAGTGCCGGATGGAGCGGTGAAGCCTCCCAACGCTAAATTCCCCATCTTCTTCTTCGGAACTCATGAAACGTAAGCGCTTGTGTGATGCGGGTGGGAATATCACTTCACGGGAATATCACTTCACGGGAATATCACCTCACAATACTCTAGGGCAGGGATTCCCAGGGCAGGGGTCACGATTCCACATGGTGTCACCTGATTTACAAATGGGGTCGTGAGAGAACCTCCCAATCTCCTCCTTTGTTTCATTCATTAAGTTTACAGATTAACATTAGAAATATCGAATACGGATTTTGTCTTAACGTTTTGAAACTTTTCTGCGAGTCGCGTTCAGACAAGCCGTGTTTAAATGAATAGTGTACGTGTTATTTTAGTCTTTCCACTCTCCTGACACAAATCCTGACAAATTTCCCCGTCCATCATCTCAAATCTCACACTTATTCACTATTCTAGAGCGTTATTGACCTGTTATTCAATTATTCCTTATTACACTAACCAGGTTTCCTCTCATGTCACCTTCAATCCTACTGAAGTTCTGTGTTTCTGGATTTTTCTAGATTAGTAAATACTTTTGAATGTGAGATCAGAGTTTTCCATCTGAGACGCAGATCATGACAACAGTCACGACGACAGCGGGAAGTTTTAAAAGGGACACGGAGCTCGTCCGTGTGTTTAACGTCGCTGTGCTGAACATTTTACAGTTTGATTAGGAACCCCGATGGACAGGGATGATTTGCTCTGACGTGCCGTCCAGTGAATGTCACTTTTAAATCTTCAGGAATATAAACAGCGAGTGTGTGAATAATAATAACGTCTATAATGGGGGCGTATCATATCACTATCACACCACCCCTTCTTTTCTTTTTCTTCTTCCTTCTTTTATCCCTTCTTTCCTATCTTTATTAATTTATTATTGTCTTTCTTTTTTGTTTACTTTATTCTGTCTTTCTTTTTTTTTTGTCTTACTTTCTTTTCTGTCTTTTTTTCTTTCTGTTTGTCTTTCTTTTTCCCTTTTCTTCTTTCTTTCTTCCTTTTTTTCGTGTCCCATTTATTTATTAATTCTGTATTTCTTTTTTTTTTTTTTTTGGTCTGTTTTTCTGTTTCCTTATGAATTTCTTTATCATGTCCGTCTTTTCTTGGGCCCTTTCCTTTGTTTACTTATTTTGTTTATTTTGTCTGTTTATTTGTTTGTTTCATTTTTGATTTTTCTGTCTTTCCTTCTTTTCTGTCTTTTTCTTTCTTTTTCGTCTTTCCTTTCTGTCTTCCTAGTCTTTCTTTCCTTCCTTTCTTTCACCACCATCTTAATCCTAATGAAGCTGAGACTGAAAAAGCAGAGTCATAATGAATTGTTTTTGACTTTGTTGTTGTTTCAGTGCGTTCCTGGGTCCTAAAGATATTTTCCCGTATTTACCCAACAAAGAAAAATACGGAAAACCTAACAAGAGGAAGGGCTTCAATGAGGGATTATGGGAAATCGAGAACAATCCTACAGTGGAGCTGAATGGACAGAAGGTACACCTTCTTACTGTAAAAAAAATAATAAATCTCTCTGACAAACAAATTATTTGCCTCAGAGGTTATTACTAAAAGTAAAACGTCACTGTCACATGAACAGCCATTTAAATCAATGTTGTGTGGCACAGTATTGATATTACCTTAATATAGAGCCCATGAGGCAGAGCCTGTTAGTTTTGTTAGCGTTGAATGCTAAGTGTAATTTCAGTGTAAATTAAATATTTTTTTAGTATATTTCCAACACAACTGAGGTAAATGTTGATGTTCTGGATAATTCTGTGTCATTTCCACACTCACTGTGTGTTTACATTCCATATAAATGGCCTAACTTTAGTCATTAGCTAGTTTATCCTTATTGCCTTTAATCCCCAGTTACCTAGCAACAGTGTTCTACTCTCAAGCATTGTGACATTTAAGCACAGCGCAAATTTAATATTTTCCTGAGAATATCTTAGTACTTTCTGCATAAAACAGATTCGGGAAGTGTTATGAGATCAGTGTGTAACGTCACAGAATAAGTAGAATCCAGAAACCTTGAGCTACAGAACATGCTAAGCTATCCAGCTAGCTAGAATTGCAGTTGTTATGGGAATAATATATTGTCACAGGTTCGGTTTCTGTTCAAAAAACTGATGAGAAAATAAATCTGACAAATTTTTCTTGTTAGTCACTGATGTGAATTGTATAACTTTTGCAGTTACCTAGCCAGCTAGCTATATGCTAACATTGTTTACAGTACAGTTTATTACAGCTGTCACCTCTTTGGACCCTTTCGTCTATTGTTACTGGGGGAAAATTACACACCGCAGCTTTAAAGCAGCTATGTGTAATGCTTAGAGCCATCTGTGAGGTGAATTGCAATAAAAAACATTGACAAGTTCTTGTCTTCTTTGCAATGAACTCCACTTTGCATTGTAAGTTGGCTTTTTGAGGGAAAGGGGCGGAGTTTAGCAGCTCTGTTTAATGCTGTGCTCAATTTAAACTCGTAAGTAGCACTTCTTTAACTTTAAATTAACTTTAAATACAGTTCACTCTTTTGAGGAGGTAAATATATTATACGTCACTTATCACAGATTTTTAGCTTAAGAAAAAAGACAAACATGGAGGCGTCAATGTTTTTCCCACTTCGTAGCTCGAACACAGAGGTGGAAAATTGCGTAATTTCCAGCTTCCAATTTTTTATTTCCGTGTTAAGTCGAACGCAGCAAAAGTAAAGGTATGGGGCCTATTTCAGGACTAGAAATGTATGAGCAGACACCTGAAACAAAGACATTGCATGGTAATATTGATTAGAAAGCTAAGAAAGAAGTCATCAGTCACCCGAAAAGAGTTGCAGGACGACCCGAAAGCAGCAAGAGCGACAGTTACACAGAGAACAATAAGCAACGAAGTGCACCGTATTCATCTCCGTTCCTCCACTTCAGTCTAAACTTCTCACAGGGACGCACGTCTGAAAGCATTTAGACAAATCCGAGCTCTTTGGGAATGGGTGGAGCCTATTTCAGGGCCTGAAAACTATAAGCAGAAGCCTGAAACGAAGAAACTAGCGAGATTTTCTACATGGTAATATTGCAGATAACAGTTTTTGTGGTCGCTCTGAAATTATATGATTATCACGGGTCTAGGAATATTTCAGACTGCACCTTTAAAATATGTCTGTTTATGTTTTAAGGCGTGACAGGGGTGGAAAAAACAATTCCGGATGGGAAAACAGAATTTAATTTTAGACAGCTGTAAGTAAAAATAACGGGAACTGTAATGAGGATGAAGGTGTTGAGTGTGAGTACAGCACATAGCGGGAAGGTGAATCCCAAAATGAAGGTGTTTTACTCTGTTTTCTGTACAGGTGATGGCGATGGAAGCGGTTTCGGATAAAGAGTCGGACGGCAGCCCCGAGGAGGACGACGAGGGAAATGAGAAGAGTCAGGAGAAGAAGAAGAAGTCCAGTAAAGTTCGTATCTCTCTCTCTCTCTCTCTCTCTCTCTCTCTCTCTCTCATTCTGTGTGTTTTTCCGAGAATAACGGCACGGAGCTCGTCTCGTAAGCCGCCATTTTTGTCTCGGATATATGTAATGATATTAATAGTAATAGTTAGGCGTGTTAGCTCAGCAGTTACGATCCTTTCGTAGTGATCAGAAGGTTGTGAGTTCAAATCCCAAGACTTAACCCTTAACTGCTCTGAGCTTGGATTGGATAAAAGCATCTGTTAAATGAATAAACGTAAATTAACCTAATTAATATAGTTACTTTACAAAACCCAAAATCATACCTGATTATCCAGCGGCGATTATCGGGTCGAACCGCCTGAACAGCACGGCCCCCTGGGTAAAAATCCGAGCCTGCAGAAACGCTCCGGCTCGGCCGCAAAGGCGCAGTTAGGTGGGTGGGGCTTGATTACCTGGCTCAGGTGTGTTTGGACTCGTGCAGGTGGCTGGAGATGAGGAGGAGGAGGTGGAGGAGGAGGAAGGTGATGGCATGGAGGTGTCTCTAGTGGAGGAAGTATGTATTTTTAACATCTGCATGGGGAGACGTGGGTGTGTAGTGGGCACTCGGTGATGGGGGCGGGGATCGGCGCTACACACACATTTATTTTATTTATTTACTTGTTTGTTTTTTTATTAATCAAGTGATCTGAGTTTTTTTTCTTTGTTTGAATGAAATTTTTTCCAACAAATTAAATTTAATACATTTTCCAAATAACACTTCGCACAGGAAACCTGTGCAAGACATGAAATTAATAAACATTCCCTCTATTTTTAAAGTCTTATAGAGTCTTCTCCATTCTTAAATTTCTTTGCTTCTTCTAATGTTTTAATTCGGTACGTGAATGAATGACATGCTGTTTTTAATATTGAATATATTTATTGAAGTCAAAGTAATGTCTTTAATGGTAATTTTTTCTTCCATTTTTACACTCGTGCAAAAGTTTATACACCCCCTCAAGACAAAACTTTAATTTGAAGCAACAAGATCATTGTTTTGGATTGTTTTGTTTTTTTGTTTGTTTGTTTGTTTGTTTCTAATATTCCTCACTCTTTATTAGTCATACAGGCTTTTTAAAATCTTTGGTGGTGGTTTTTAACCTTTTTTATATTTGTATTTGATTTTATATTATTTCACATGTACATGGCAGATTTCTTACACAAAATGTTTTTAATTTTGTGTCTCTTCTGCACAGGTAAGTTTGAAACTGCTCCAACAGTTGGCCAATACAACGATGCTAATGTGCAGTGCTGTGATTTCTTCTGTTTTTGTGTATCTCATATTAAATAGTTTTAGATCTTCAAACGAAACACAACACAAAGCAAAGGCAACCTGAGTAAACACACAATACAGTTTTTATTTTTATTTTTTATTTTACTGTAGCAAAAACGTTATCCAACACCTATCACCCATGTGAAAAACTAACTGCTCCCTTAAACTTAAAATCTGGTTGTGCCACCTTTAGCAGCAGTAACTGCAACCAAACGTTTCAGATAACTGGACATCAGTCTTTCACTTACTTCTAGGACCAGGATTTACTCCTACGCTTTGGATCGTTGTCTTGCTGCATAATCCAGTTGCGCTTGAGTTTCAACTTACAGACTGAAGACCGGACATTCTCCTTTAGGATTTTCTGGTAGAGAGCAGAATTCATGTTTCCCTCAATTACTGCAAGTTGCCCAGGCCCTGAAGCAGCAAAGCATCCCCACACCATCACACTTCCACCACCATGCTTGACCGTAGGTATGATGTTCTTTTTGTGGAATTTTGTGTTTGGTTTACGCCAGATGTAACGGGACCCGTCTTCCAAACAGTTCCACTTTCGACTCCTCAGTCCACAGAACATCCTCCCAAAAGGTTTGAAGATCATCAAGGTGTGTTTTGGCAAACGATGAGCCTTAATGTTCTTCTGGGTTAGCAGTGGTTTTCACCTCACCACTCTTCTATGGATGCCATTTTTGCCCAGTGACTTTCTGATAGTGGAGTCATGAACAGTGACCTTTATTGATGCAAGAGAGGCCTGTAGTTCCTTTGATGTTGTCTTTGGCTCTTTTGTGACTTGCTGGATGAGTCGTTGCTGTGCTCTTGGAGGAATTTTGGAAAGTTCACTACTGTGCCGAGTTTTTCCATTTGGAGATAATGGCTCTCACTGTGGTTCTTTGGAGTCCCAGAGCCTTTGAAATAGCTTTGTAACCCTTCCCAGACTGATGTATTTCAATCATCTTCTTCCTCGTCATTTCTGGAATTTCTTTCAGCATAGTGTGTTACTGGGTAAGACATTTTAACCAACTTCATGCTGTTGAAAAAGTTCTATTTAAGTATTAATTTGATTGAACAGGGTTTGCAGTAATCAGGCCTGGTTGTGTCTAGTCCAGCTGAACCCCATTATGAATGCAGTTTCATAGATTTGGGGAATTAGTAACTACGGGGGCAAATACATTTTCACACAGGCCCAGTTGGTATTGGATAATTTTTTTGCTTCAAAAAATAATATTATCATTTAAAAACTGTATTCTGTGTTAATCAGGCTGCCTTTGTTTTATCTTAGATTTTTTGTTTTAACTTCTGAAACAATTTAGTATGAGATATACACAAAAACAGAAGAAATCATGGTGGGGAAAATACTTTTTCACAGCACTGTAGCTAACAGGTATACGAAGTTAATGGCCACCAGTTTAGCTTTATCCAAATCACTGCATGTTTAAACCATAATCTCACCTCAAACATCATTGTTATGTCTCAGTAACACTTAAATAATGTCATCTAATAGTGAAATAAAAGCGATCAGTAAAATAAACAACATTATTTTAATTTCAAATGTCCATATTTGTATCATATGTGGTGAATATTGCGGTATATTGGTATAATCAGTTATAAACCCAGGCCTGTGATTTGTCCATTTACAGTGGGTATAGAAAAGAATCACCCCCCCTTTAAAATAATCACATTTTGTTGCTTTTCAGCCTGAAATGAAGTTGGACACAGTTTTTGTTTTATCCAGCTGTATTTACTCAGTGCAACTTATAACATCCAAGTGAAAGATATAACACCAACATGTCAGAAAAAAATTAAAAACCAGAATCACTGAGTTGGAAAAAGGATCACCCCCCTCCTAAAAATGACTTGTAAACTCAATCACCTTGAAGATTCTGAGGCCACATGGAAAAAGGTGTTATGGTCAGATGAGACTAAAATTGAATTACTTAGCCTCAACACCAAACGATATGTCTGGTGGAAATCCAATACAGCTCACCATCCAAATAACACCATTCCTACAGTAAAGCATGGAGGTGGTAATATCCTGTTATGGGGGCGTTTCTCTGCAGCAGGGACTGGAGCACTTGTCAGGATAGAAGGAAAATGGATGGGGCAAAATACCGTCAAATTCTTGAGGAAAATCTGCTGCCCTCTGCCAGAAAGATGTCAATGGGAAGAAGGTTTACCTTCCAACATGACAATGACCCAAAGCACACAGCAAAACTGACCACACAGTGGATGAAGGAGAAAAAGGTGAATGTCCTTGCATGGCCTAGTCAGAGCCCAGACTTAAACCCCATTGAAAATCTGTGGAATGACTTGAAGACTGCAGTCCACAAACGCTCACAATCAAATTTAACTGAACTTGAGCAGTTCTGCAAAGAAGAGTGGGCAAATATTACAAAGTATAGATGTGCAAAGTTAGTAGAGACATATCCCAACAGACTAAAGGCTGGAATTAAAAAAAATTAAGGCAAATTAAAGCAAGGGGGTGATCCTTTTTCCAACTCAGTGATTCTGTTTTTTATTTATTTATTTTTTTTTTCTGACATGTTGGTGTTATATCTTTCACTTGGATGTTATAAGTTGCACTGAGTAAATACAGCTGGATAAAACAAAAACTGTGTCCATCTTCATTTCAGGCTGAAAAGCAACAAAATGTGATTATTTTTAAAGGGGGTGATTCTTTTCTATACCCACTGTATATGCCAAATAGTTGTAACTTTTTTTTTTTTCTTCTCTCAGGTCTCACCGCCAAAGGACTCAGCAGATGCTGCGAAAGCTAAAAGAGTCTGGAAGAAGAAGGTAAGTGCCAAAGGTGTGGTCTTTGTCCCTGTCTGTCACAGTAAAGGTGTGGCCTCAGTGTCTTAGTGTCAAGGAAGGATGCATGGTCTGACTTTCTGTTGAAGGAGGCGTGGCCTCTGTGTGTCTTTCAGTGAGGGAGGTGTGGCTTCTGTGTCTCTCCTGGTGAGGGAGGTGTGGCCTCTGTGTGTCTCTCAGTGAAGGAGGTGTGGCCTTTAAGTCACAGTGAAGGAGGTGTGGCCTTTAAGTCTCAATGAAGGAGGTGTGGCCTCTGTGTCACTCAGTGAGGGAGGTGTGGCCTATGTTTCTCTCAATGAAGCAGGTGTGGCCTCTGTCTCTCAGTGAAAGATGTGTGGCCTCTGTGTCTCTCAGTGAGGGAGGTGTGGCCTCTGTCTCTTTCTAAATGAAGGAGATGTGGTTTCTGTGTCTCTCAGTGAAGGAGGTGTGGCCTTCAAATCTTAGTGAAGGAGGTGTGACCTGTACATGTCCGTCTCAGTGAAGGACGTGTGGCCTCAGTGTCAGTGAAGTAGGTGTGGCCTCTTTTTCTATGTCTCACATAAGGTGTGGCTTATTCACCTATCAGTCTCAAAGAGGTGTGACCTGTGTATCAGTCTCAGTGTAGATGTGGCCACTGTGTCTCCACTTCAGAGAAGGAGGCGTGGCCTCTGTATCTCTCACTTCCAATGTAGAAGGCGTAACCTCTATACCAGTCAGTCCCAGTGAAGGAGGCGTGGCCTTTGTGTCTCAATAAAGGAGGCGTGGCCTTTGTGAGCTGAAACAAAAATAAAAATATAAAACACAAAAATTAAACTGAAAGTTCTTTTTTTTTTTTTTTTTTAATCTGTTTGATGGTGCAGGCTGAAGCCGAGCAGGACTCGGAGGAAGAGGGCGGAGCTGCGAGCCACACATCCAGCCCCATGGGTACGACGTGATTTATTTCAAAACAGATTCAGTAGTAAATTGGGTTTTATGAAAGGAATGATTTGTGATGGTTTATAAGTGTTTAAGTTATTGTTTACACTGTGTGTGTGTGTGTGTGTGTGTGTGTGTGTGTGTGTGTGTGTGTGTGTCTCTCTCAGCTGCAGAGACACCAACTCCAAAACGTAGAGGCAGGAAACCCAACGCGGAAAAACTGCTTCTGCTGCAGCAACAGACCTCACATGGGTGTGTGTGTGTGTGTGTGTGTGTGTGTGTGTGTGTGTGTGTGTGTGTGTGTGTGTGTGTGTGTTAGCAATGTAACCTCTATGCACTGGGCTCTTCAAATCAAATCATTTAATTACTAAGAAAAAAAAACGTTCATAATCAATACAGATAGTGGCTTTTACTCTCTCTCTCCTTCTCTCTGTCTCTCTCTCTCTCTCTCTCTCTCTCTCTCTCTCTCTCTCTCTCTCTCTCACAGAGATGTTGGTGGAGAGGCAGAGAAAAAGCGTAAGAGAGCAGCGGAGGATAAGAGCAGGTCCTCAGATGGAGAGGAGGAGCGAAGAGCAGAGGGGAAGAAGAAAAAAGAAAAAGACGAGAGTAAAGTAGGGAAGAAGGAGCCAGAGGCCAAGAAGAAGCGCAGTGCCAAAGAGGAGAGCTCATCCGAGTCTGACGAGGACGGGGTAAACACACAAACACACATACACACACACACACACACACACTGCAAAAAAACACACACTGTTGAATTCTGGATTGTGATTGGTCAGAAGGTGTTGATTAATTTTCTATAACAGCAGCTCTGACAGTAGCTCAGGTTTATATTAATATCGTTTCTATAGCAACATTTCATTCACGAGGGACTTGTTCAGCGGACGCTCCGCATAAATGGATTTTTTTTAAAACGCTTATGTGAAATTTTTATGTTCTGGAATAACGTAAATGAGGACAGGAGCGAACTGTTTCGCTCTAATAAAATATATAAAAAGTATGAGGGTCTTCTCTAATAAATAAAAGTTGTAATTGCTGGTGAGCTGCTGTGGTGTAAGAGGAATAAAACACACGGAGACGTGCAGTACTAGGAAAATAATCAACTCCAGGGTGGTAACAGTGACTCCGCTTCATCACACCTCACTGTTATTTATTATTATTATTTTTCCTCTCTCGTGCTCGAGCAGAAGCGAAACCGTAAGAGGGCAAAGCAAACGGCTGACGCAGAAAAAGACGGACGACGTAAACCGGAGGAAATAAACGAGTAAGATATTTGTCCCCACACACACACACACACACACACACACACACTCTTTTTAGAGATAGTCACACACATTTCTCAGATCTCTTGCTTTACATGATTAACGGTCGTAACGTGTGTAAAAAGTGTGCAGATCATTTTACACACATTTGTCTTTGGAGAGTTTTGTAATTATTAAAATTTTGTTTTTAGGTTTTATTTATTAATTTTATTTTAATTTTAATTGCAGTTCAGCTCTGGGATTAGTCTTTATTATTTTCAAAAAGCTTCTTTAAACTTTTTAATGAATATATTTGGAGTTATTTAGTCGGTCTTGTGTTCTTTACTATAATTATTTTCATGCTAAATAAAGTAAACTTGTTGATCCATGCGCTGTGACGTAACTGCCTTATTATAGATTATTTAAATTGATATGATCGTCTGCGCTGTGTTTATGTTCCTCTGATTTTTTTTTTCTTTACTTTCCTGCAGGTTGGGAAAAGAGGAGGGGAAGAAAGATGAAAGGAAAGGAGAGAAAAAGAAGGGTGAGCTGAACTCGAGGCAGTGAGGACACGCTTAGGAAATGTAAAACGCTTTCACACCAGGAGCTTCTGTCTACAGAAAACTCGCTGACTAGCGCGTCTTCTGTGTGGGAAAACACAACGCTACCACTCAGTCCTAGCTAGTACAGGCTAACTATCCAGTATGATTATTAATATTGATAAAGATTAGATTCATTTAAATGGGCACTTAAAGTTAAAATCAAGGAAACGCCACAATATTCGGAGGCACTTGCAATTTTTCAAAATTACCGCAGCCTTTCAGCCAAAGCCCTCTTCGATTCATGTGTATCGAACATGAGTACAGCTAAAAGGTCTCATTTACCAACAAACATCACTGTGAAAAACCGTGAAAAACTATTTTGTGCGATTGTGATTTCGCCAATTTAAGTAGTTTTTTTTGGGGGGGGGGCACAAAAAAAAAAAAACTCTGTTGCATTGCAAATTTTGAAAAAAAGCCACAGCAAAATCAAGCGTTTTTGGCTGCAACAATCACAAAAAAACTCCACGAAATCTTGTACGGACTGTTTTTTTTGTTGTTGTTTTTTTTAAATATATATTCAAAATCTCTGTCCTGTTCTTCTCTCTTTCCATGGCATGGCTAATAAATGTAGTAAACTGATGTTAACTGTACTATATATACAGTGGGTATAGAAAAGAATCACCCCCCTTTAAAATAATCACATTTTGTTGCTTTTCATCCTGAAATGAAGACGGACACAGTTTTTGTTTTATCCAGCTGTATTTACTCAGTGCAACTTATAACATCCAAGTGAAAGATATAACACCAACATGTCAGAAAAAAACAAAAACAGAATCACTGAGTTGGATAAAGGATCACCCCCCTCCTAAAAATGACTTGTAAACTCAATAAGGTGTAGCTAATCACCTTCTCAATGGCTTTCCTGGAGCATTTTGTAGTGCAACTGAAGCAAACAATCAACTATGGGTGGCAAGGCACTGTCAAAAGATCTCCGGGATAAAGTTGTGGACAGGCACAAGTCAGGAGATGGATACAAAGAAAATTCAAAGGCTTTATCAATGCCTAGAAGCCCAGTGAAGTCTATTATTAAGAAGTGGAAGGTATTTGGTACAACACAGTCCCTCCCTGGATCAGGACATCGCTCCAAACTGGATGAAAGAGCCAGGAGGAAACTGGTCAGAGAGGCTACCATGAGGCCTACAGTAACTCTGAAGCAGTTGCAGGAATTTATGACAAAGAGTGGTCATTGTGTGCGTGTGACAATATCACAAATTCTCCACAAATGTGGCTTGTATGGGAGGGTTGCAAGAAAAAAGCCACCCACGACTGAGCTTTGCCAAAACGCACCTTGAAGATTCTGAGGCCACATGGAAAAAGGTGTTATGGTCAGATGAGACTAAAATTGAATTATTTGGCCTCAACACCAAACGATATGTCTGGCGGAAATCCAATACAGCTCACCATCCAAATAACACCATTCCTACAGTAAAGCATGGAGGTGGTAATATCCTGTTATGGGGGTGTTTCTCTGCAGCAGGGACTGGAGCACTTGTCAGGACAGAAGGAAAATGGATGGGGCAAAATACCGTCAAATTCTTGAGGAAAATCTGCTGCCCTCTGCCAGAAAGTTGTCAGTGGGAAGAAGGTTTACCTTCCAACATGACAATGATCCAAAGCACACAGCAAAACTGACAGTGGTTGAAGGAGAAAAAGGTGAATGTCCTTGCATGGCCTAGTCAGAGCCCAGACTTAAACCCCATTGAAAATCTGTGGAATGACTTGAAGACTGCAGTCCACAAACGCTCACCATCAAATTTAACTGAACTTGAGCAGTTCTGTAAAGAAGAGTGGGCAAATATTGCAAAGTCTAGATGTGCAAAGTTAGTAGAGACATATCCCAACAGACTAAAGGCTGGAATTAAAACATTAAGGCAAATTAAAGCAAGGGGGTGATCCTTTTTCCAACTCAGTGATTCTGTTTTTTATTTTATTTATTTATTTTTCTGATATGTTGGTGTTATATCTTTCACTTGGATGTTATAAGTTGCACTGAGTAAATACAGCTGGATAAAACAAAAACTGTGTCTGTCTTCATTTCAGGCTGAAAAGCAACAAAATGTGATTATTTTAAAGGGGGTGATTCTTTTCTATACCCACTCTAGGTGTCGAATGTTTGCTAAGTTGGACACACGGATGGATTATATTTCACATTAATGAGCCAGGAACGTATGAGGAAGGGGGCGGGGCTTACAGGAAGTGTCTGTTAATAAATGTCAAAGTTCAGTGCAGATTCACATTTCAATTTATCAGTCACTCAATTTATCTTTTGAGTGATATCTCATGCTGAGGAGGGTGGTGGGATCTGTGTTAACACTATAAGTGCAGAAATCCAAGACGCTGAGCAACAAACTGAATATGATATGAATATGAAGCATTAGTGGAGTGTTAGTATTGTTTACACTGAAAACACGCACACACACATTTACAGTACTGAGCAAAACTTTTAGACACATGCAAAGAAATGCTGTAGAGCAAAGATGCCTTCAAAATAATGAAATTAAATGTTTCTACATTAAAATAAATAAATAAATACAGTAAAGAGCAGTAAACAGTAGTAAATGAAATGAAGTCAATATTTGGTGTGACATAAAAATAAAAATAAAACAGTAGTCTCTAGTACAATGTGTGCAGTTTTATAAGGAAATGAGCTGGTAAGTTTTATTGAGCATCTTGCAGAACCAGACACAGTTCTTCTGGACACTTTGACTTTCGCACTCGCTTCTTATTTTCGCAGCGAAACCCAGCAGCCTTCATTGTGTTTACTGTCTGAAAAGTGTCTCTTACGTAATACGCTGCTTTCTTTAATGACGTACAAACATTTTTCTGTAACATTTAATTTTGTGCTAGAAAACTAATGTTTGGGAATCTAAAATGTTTTGTGTTCTGACTCGATAATGTAGACGTCATAAAATGACAAAATCTATAAGAAAGTTTGTTCTTAAAAAAAAATAATAGGGTGCCTAAAACTTTTGCACAGTACTGTATAATTTTTTTATTTTACGTAAACTGAAGATGAACTGATTTAGAAGATAAATTCATTTCAGAGAAGTTGTTTGTGTAAGCAGCAGGTAATAAAACTTCACAAATATGAAAATCCACTTAAATTACCTGCATTCTTAATATATGCACTGAACTAATTGAAATATTATCATTATCTAGTACACAAGATATTTTTTTTTTTTGTGATTTCTTTATTAAATATAATCAGTCGTATGTATTTATTTGTTAAATCTTTGTGGATTCTGTGTCGGTGGCGTTTCTCTGTACAGAAGTGTCGACAGAGTCGCGGCTGCAGAGGTTACATGGCGAGATTAAAATCTCCCTGAAGATCAACAACCCGGTGAGTCGGGGGCCATTAACTCCACACACTGGAACTCTCACACACACACACACACACACACTGAGTTTATTACGCAGAATCCACCGGTATGCTATATAAAGAAATCGAAATAGAAAGCATGTGCAGTGTACAGTGTTGCAGCCGCCTCTTACGTTGTGTTGTGGGTTTAACGTCTGGATGTGTTTCAGGATGTGAAGAAGTGTCTGGTGGCTCTGGATGAACTGAGTTCACTACAGCTCACCACTCAGCACCTGCAGAAACACTGTGAGCTCATCGCAACACTCAAGAAGGTGAGAGAACACACACTTCATCTTTCTCCAACTAAACCACATCCATCTCCTCCTGGAATTTCACCGGGACGTGTGAAGGGTTCGACTCGAACAGGGACGTTAACGTCATCGTTTCCGTACATGCCACAGGACAGGCTTGTTTGATATGATTTAACCCTTTCACGCATCGTGTCCACACTCATGGACAGACAATTTAAGGACCTTTTTTTTATATTTTGGGAAATTATAAGCTCTAAATCACTTGATCCTTGCTGTAAATGAATGTAAACCTCTTTAGCTCTCCTCGTTCTTAATCTTTACTAACTTCCTACATTATAAAGAAATATGTAGGGAGATGGATTTTTTATTTATTTTTTTTTTAACATCATTGCATCATTCAACAGTCCCAAACTGTGTATATTTTATATGTTCACAGTTTATATTTTCGAAAAATTTTGTCTTCGTTACATATTTTAGACCTTTACAACGTTACAATTTTTGGACATTGGAAGATTTCTTTTATTTTACAATCCATTTACTTTTTAATATTTGATATTTAGACAATCGAATGAGGTTACAGGGAGAAGAGGTGAAGAAGCGTGTGCAGGCAGGTTGGAATGGGTGGAGAAAAGTGTCAGGTCTGTTGTGTGATAAAAGAGTACCAGCAAGAATGAAAGGAAAGGTGTACAGGACAGTAGTGAGACCGGCGATGTTGTATGGTTTGGAGACAGTTGCACTGAGGAAAAGACGGGAGGAAGAGTTAGAGGTAGCAGAGCTGAAGATGTTGAGGTTCTCTTTGGGCGTGACGAGGACGGATAGGATCAGGAATGAGTACGTCAGGGGGACGGCACATGTGAGATGTTTTGGAGACAAAGTTAGAGACGCCAGGTTGAGATGGTTTGGACATGTTCAGAGGAGGGAGAGTGAATATATCGGTAAAAGGATGCTGAGGTTAGAGCTGCCAGGCAGGAGGCCGAGAGGAAGACCAAAGAGGAGGTTTATGGATGTAGTGAAGGAGGACATGAAGGTAGTCGGTCTGAGAGAAGAGGATGCAGGGGATAGGGCTAGATGGAGGCAGATGATTCGAGAGAGCGAGAGAAAATCTAAAGAATCTGGATCTCCTCCCTACACAACATTACACTGATATGCTGTATATTATTTCACCAGACCTTTCACACGTGTTGCGTCGGAGCTCCACGATTTAACATCAGAGTCCACTGGTACGAGTTTTTCACTCATAAATACACCAAGTCTTTTCCTCCACAATAAAACAGGATCAGCATGTGAATCTGGACTGATCTGCAATTCTTTTTTTCCCCTCGATGTAAACAGGAAGCCCCGCCCCCTTTCCCTCCATCTCTCACGCTTACGGAGCGCGGCACGAATGTTTCGAGTTCATTGATGTGAAATAAAATCTATCGGTGTGTGTTTGACTTGCATAACATTGCACAGGTATACCGCTAACATCAATATATTATATTTATTAGGAATACAACAAACATTTTGGTAGAAAATGGTCAGAAATGGCACTTTCTACTGACGCGAGATCTGCGAAAACCTGGAACCAGAAGCACTTAAAATGATCAAATCAATAAAACACTTCAAATAAGGAAAAACATCTTCCCTCCTATTCGTTTTCACCAAATAACTTCACTTCTCATTCGCATGCAGCTCAGCTTCTGTCAAATTTACCGAAAAACTAGTTGCCACGCCCACTTTCTTTGCCAACAGTCGTTCCGCCTTCTGTCACGATCAGTCTCCAGGTCTCTTTGAACTACTGTCAATTACTTCTGTGTAAAAAGGTGTTAACGTGACAACTCGGAGACGCCGTGACCGTCCGGCTCACGTCTAACGTGGTTGTCGTGGAAACCGTATGTGCAGATCCGCAGGTTCAAGGCGAGCCAGGACGTGATGGACAAAGCCACCATGCTGTATAATAAATATAAGACGATGTTCCTGGTGGGTGAAGGAGAGACGCTGATCAGTCAGGTGATCAATAAATCTCTGGCTGAGCAGCGGCAGTTCGAGGACGCCAAGAAGGGGGCGCTAAAGAGAGCCGAGCAGAGCAAAGAACCCGGGGCAGGTGAGGAGAACCTCATCACATCACCACGATACCTCGTCCTCTCCCACACCTCCTCCTGCACCACCAGGAGCTCTGCAGTTTAACATCACACACTGCCGCTCACCTGGTTTAGTTCACTGTAAACACTAGAAGATTTTACACACACACTTTCTTATTCATCTTTTTTAACATCTTTTTCCAGAGCAGGAAGAAAGTAAGAACAGTTTTGATATTTATCACTATCCTGTACGCATACCGTGTGTGTGTGTGTGTGTGTGTTTGTGTGTGTGTGTGTAGATAACAGAGCTGTGAACGGAGACTCGAGCCCTGAAGATAAAACCACTGAGACTGAGAGGGAAAGGACTGAGGAAACTGCAGCAGTGGAGCAGAACAGGTGAAACTTGTTTCTCAAACACACACACATGCGCACACACACACACACACACACACACACACACACACACACACACTCCGTTCTGTGATCCAACTGATTTATGATGTTCGGTTTTTATTCGTGATTAGAAAGCGATAATGTTTCTTTAAATGTTCTGTAAGAAGCTCCACTAGGGGGCGCTGCTCAGAGACAAGAGACAGACGAGTAGTGCAGGGTTATAATACATTAACACGCTCGTTCTAATACGTTATCGTTTCTATAGCAACAGCTCATTCACAGGGACGTGTACAGCGAACGCTCCACTGATAATAAACAGATTAGAAATCTGTGATATGATGATGTTTTCTTAAAGTAAGGAGATGTTTATGTAACATTTATGGAAGGAGTCTCCAGTGTCAGCGCTTTGTAACAGTCAGAGGTAAAGCTGCAAGTTTAAGCTTTCCGACATCTTCATCTTCAGGACGGAGGAGTTTACGCTTCTTTGTGGTTTCTATGGTAACATGACAAGCTGCAGGGAGCGACTGTATATAGCTGCTATAACGTAAGCGAGAACAGGAACTACCTTGTTTCTGTTACTATAAACGGATAAAAAGTATGATGTTTTCTTTAATAAATAAACGAATGTAATCGTTAGCAGTTTGCTGTGATGAATAAAACACCTCAGGGGGAGGTAAGAGTAACTCCGCTTCATCACACCATCCCGTCGTTGATTATTTTCCGGTAACGGCACCACACACAGTGTGTTATTACTTTATATAATTACTATTAACCTTCATCAGTTATGAAAATGTTCTGACTTTTGGTGTGTGTGTGTGTGTGTGTGTGTGTGTGTGTGTGTGTGTGTGTGTGTTGACAGTGTGACGAATCCAGCAGAAGAATCAGCATGATAATGATGATGCCCCACTGGTGTGTGTGTATGTGTGTGTGTGTGTGTGTGTGTGTGTGTGTGTCGTCAGCACTAAAGGAAAGGAGTGGCCTTTACACTTTTACGGTTTCATCCTCCTCAGGACTCGAGACTCTTCCCTTGTTTTAGTGATTCCCACCACAGTTCCGGATTTTTGTTAATCTTTTAGATAGTTTTAGCTCCGCCTCCTCATCCAAAACATTTAAAAAATAACAATAATAATAATGTTAACTGTCTCAGAGTGAATTTACAATTATCCTCGCTCTGATTTGACAGGGTTTTTTGTTTTGTTTTGTTTTTTAAATGAGCATTTCTGGAATTTCCCTTAGCTGCTATAGGAACGCTACATTTTTTCACACACACACACACACACACACACACACACACTGAAGTGGAGAATCTCTGTGGTTTACAGCGTTCCTCTGCCTCTTCCTGCTTTAACCTGTCTGATTCTGTGTGTTAACGAGCGGGAGGTTAGCAGCCATTAGTGCAGTTTTACTCTCTCTCTCTGTTTGTGTGTGTGTGTGTGTGTGTGTGTGTGTGTGTGTGTGTGTGTCCCCTTTCTGTATGAACATAGAGGTTTATTTTTTTATACAGAACTACAACTTGTTTTCTTTCTCTTGTCCGTCTGCATGTTGTAAAGCCTCTCGTGGCGTCAGTGTAAATAAGAGGACTGTATTTTTGTGTTCGTTCTAAAAACTGAAACTTTAAGGCTTTTAATAAAGTAGTGCTTGCTTCAGCTTCACCGTCTCTGTCTCGTTTAGTTTCTAGCAGCTACGCTGAAAAAACATAGATATAAATAATATATAGTTAAAAATCAAAAGCAGCGATGCGTGCAATGCGTTAATTGAACTTTAAATCTCAACAATTGAAACGAAGACTTTGGCTCTAGCAAATGAAACTGTAATCTATTGAAGATGAACTGCATATGTTACATATTAAACAAGATGTGTTAGCAAAAATAAGAAGTGATTTGAATGTAATTAATGAGGATAGAGTTAGATTAAATATCATAACTGTAAAATAACTGAACTGAAACGAAGGATGAATAATAAGTGGAGAGCAGAAGTAACAAGCCTGCACCCCCCCCTAGAGGAGCTTTTTAGCAAGTTGTCCGTAGAAGGTCCTGACAGCTCTGTGACTGAAAACACAGAGAGCTCGAGCCTGGTTAACCACAGCATGGGCTACTTTTGAATTTCAGTTCTCGCTGAGTCACTCAGAGGAGCAGTTTCTCCCTGTATAAATGCAGGGGTTAAACAGGGTTCAGACGGAGTAGAAATCGCTCAGCTATTAGATTAGCTGTGAGCCTTTAAAGATTTCTATCTCTCCAAACATTTATTATAAAATATTTGCTTGTCTACAGCCGTGGCCAAAAGTTTTGAGAATGACACAAATATTAATTTTCACAAAGTCTACTGTTTTTAGATCTTTTTGTCAGATGTTATTAACTGTTACTGAAGTATAATCACAAGCATTTCATAAGTGTCAATGGCTTTTATTGACAATTACATGAAGTTTATGCAAAGAGTCAATATTTGCAGTGTTGACCCTTCTTTATCAAGACCTCTGCAATTCGCCCTGGCATGCTGTCAATCAACTTCTGGGCCACATCCTGACTGATGGCAGCCCATTCTTGCATAATCAATGCTTGGAGTTTGTCAGAGTTTGTGGGTTTTTGTTTGTCCACCCGCCTCTTGAGGATTGACCACAAATTCTCAATGGGATTAAGGTCTGGTGAGTTTCCTGGCCATGGACCCAAAATGTCGATGTTTTGTTCCCCGAGCCACTTCGTTATCACTTTTGCCTTGTGGCAAGGTGCCCCATCATGCTGGAAAAGGCATTGTTCGTCACCAAACTGTTCTTGGATGGTTGGGAGAAGTTGATCTCTGAGGACGTTTTTGTACCATTCTTTATTCATGGCTGTGTTCTTAGGCTAAATTGTGAGTGAGCCCACTCCCTTGGCTGAGAAGCAACCCCACACATGAGTGGTCTCAGGATGCTTTACTGTTGGCATGACACAGGACTGATGGTAGCGCTCACCTTTTCTTCTCCGGACAAGCTTTTTTCCAGATGCCCCAAACAGTCGGAAAGGGGATTCATCAGAGAAAATGACATTACCCCAGTCCTCAGCAGTCCAATCCCTGTACTTTTTGCAGAATAGCAGTCTGTCCCTGATGTTTTTCCTGGAGAGAAGTGGCTTCTTTGCTGCCCTTCTTGACACCAGGCCATCCTCCAAAAGTCTTCGCCTTACTGTGCGTGCAGACGCACTCACACCTGCCTGCTGCCATTCCTGAGCAAGCTCTGCACTGGTGGTGCCCCGATCCCGCAGCTGAATCAACTTTAGGAGACGGTCCTGGCGCTTGCTGGACTTTCTTGGGCGCCCTGAAGCCTTCTTCACAACAGTTGAACCTCTCTCCTTGAAGGTCTTGATGATCCGATAAATGGTTGATTTAGGTGCAATCTTACTAGCAGCAATATCCTTGCCTGTGAATCCCTTTTTGTGCAAAGCAATGATGGCTGCACGTGTTTCCTTGCAGGTAACCATAGTTAACAGAGGAAGAACAATAGTTTCAAGCACCACCCTCCTTTTAAAGCTTCCAGTCTGTTATTCTAACTCAATCAGCATGACAGAGTGATCTCCAGCCTTGTCCTCATTAACACTCTCACCTGTGTTAACGAGAGAATCACTGACATGATGTCAGCTGGTCCTTTTGTGGAAGGGCTGAAATGCAGTGGACATGTTTTTTTGGGATTAAGTTCATTTTCATGGCAAAGAGGGACTTTGAAATTAATTGCAATTCATCTGATCACTCTTCATAACATTCTGGAGTATATGCAAATTGCCATCATAAAAACTGAGGCAGTAGACTTTGTAAAAATGAATATTTGTGTCATTCTCAAAACTTTTGGCCACGGCTGTACTTCTGCTCTCACATAGACTTTAGATAGATAAAGCGGTATCTTTTCTGAGTCAGTAAAAGAATATTCTGGATAACAGTGAGTGAATTTTCTTAGACTGAGCTTTATTTTCCTTCTGATATAAAGCCTCTGCTATCTAGCATACGTCACAGGGTCTGGTGAAACATCCAGGTCAAAAGTTGCGCTAGAGGGGCCTCTCAGAAGTTTTATCTTTTATTATTTTGTATTTACCAAACTATTATACTCAAATTATTGTGAGACATTAATAAACCGAAGTCAAATTTATTGACGATTCGAAAAACCACAAATCTTTGATTTTTCGCTTAGACTAGATAGAGACTCATATTTCACAGAACCAGCATCCAGCTTCGTCCACAACCATGGAGTAAAGTGTGGGAGGACTGATCCAGAGAGGACCAGCCCTAGGAGCAGATTGTTCGTCTTTTTCAAGCCCAGAGCACGGATCCAGGACTTTTGTGAGTACCTTCTCGATGATATGCTTTACTGGCATACAAAAAGAGTTAGTGTAACTGGGTCACCCCTTTGAGGTGGTTTTTGTCTATTTTAGGCAGAATACTATAGGATATCAGCCATGATATCAGAGAAGCAACAGTTGCTGCTTTTCAATCTGGGAAGGGTTATAAGGCCGTCTCCAAACAATTTGAAATTCACCATTCTACAGTGAGAAGGATTGTTTACAAATGCAGAGCCTTCAAGACAATTGCAGTCTTTCCAGGAGTGGGCATCTCAGCAAATTCAGTCCAAGATCAGACCATTTAATGCTCAGAGATATAAAGAAAAACCCAGGTTATTGTTGGTAACCAGGTGGTTCTACATGCTACTGAATTATAGGGTGTGCTTATATTTCCCAACCTGGTTTCTGAATGTTGGTTTACTTTTTTTTGTGGGGAAAAATGACTACATATCAAAATCTGTTGTGTTTTGGGGTTTTTTTTTAGGATTCCTCCATCAGGAGGAAACCTATTGTTATTGTTAGTCGTCTTCTTCTTCTCCCTAAACTGCCCAATAACTCAAGATCTGAATGGTAAAATGTTGTTATACATATGTGTTATTATAAAAGTAAAAGTAATATACAGGTGCATCTCAATAAATTAGAATGTCGTGGAAAAGTTCATTTATTTCAGTAATTCAACTCAAATTGTGAAACTCGTGTATTAAATAAATTCAATGCACACAGACTGAAGTAGTTTAAGTCTTTGGTTCTTTTAATTGTGATGATTTTGGCTCACATTTAACAAAAACCCACCAATTCACTATCTCAACAAATTAGAATACTTCATAAAACCAATAAAAAAAAACATTTTTAGTGAATTGTTGGCCTTCTGGAAAGTATGTTCATTTACTGTACATGTACTCAATACTTGGTAGGGGCTCCTTTTGCTTTAATTGCTGCCTCAATTCGGCGTGGCATGGAGGTGATCAGTTTGTGGCACTGCTGAGGTGGTATGGAAGCCCAGGTTTCTTTGACATCTGCATTTTTTGGTGTCTTGTTTCTCATTTTCCTCTTGACAATACCCCATAGATTCTCTATGGGGTTCAGGTGTGGTGAGTTTGCTGGCCAGTCAAGCACACCAACACCATGGTCATTTAACCAACTTTTGGTGCTTTTGGCAGTGTGGGCAGGTGCATGAAGTGCTCCAAAATTTCTTGGTAAACGAGTACAGTGACTTTGGTTTTCAAAAAACACAATGGACCAACACCAGCAGATGACATTGCACCCCAAATCATCACAGACTGTGGAAACTGAACACTGGACTTCAAGCAACTTGGGCTATGAGCTTCTCCACCCTTCCTCCAGACTTTAGGACCTTGGTTTCCAAATGAAATACAAAACTTGCTCTCATCTGAAAAGAGGACTTTGGACCACTGGGCAACAGTCCAGTTCTTCTTCTCCTTAGCCCAGGTAAGACGCCTCTGACGTTGTCTGTGGTTCAGGAGTGGCTTAACAAGAGGAATACGACAACTGTAGCCAAATTCCTTGGCACGTCTGTGTGTGGTGGCTCTTGATGCCTTGACCCCAGCCTCAGTCCATTCCTTGTGAAGTTCACTCAAATTCTTGAATCGATTTTGCTTGACAATCCTCATAAGGCTGCGGTTCTCTCGGTTGGTTGTGCATCTTTTTCTTCCACACTTTTTCCTTCCACTCAACTTTCTGTTAACATGCTTGGATACAGCACTCTGTGAACAGCCAGCTTCTTTGGCAATGAATGTTTGTGGCTTACCTAGTGAACCAAACTGAGAGACCATTTTGAAGGCTCAGGAAACCTTTGCAGGTGTTTTGAGTTGATTAGCTGATTGGCATGTCACCATATTCTAATTTGTTGAGATAGTGAATTGGTGGGTTTTTGTTAAATGTGAGCCAAAATCATATCGGTTATATTATGTTTAGCAATATCTTTACCGTTCACTAGATGGTGCTGTTTGTCTTGGAATGGTCATTTGTGGAAAACTACAAAATCACATTTCCATTTTGAAATGGTCCGTAATCTTGAGGAGGAATCCGCCATCGCTGCTTACAGCTATATTTTTTGTTGTTGTTGTCACCTGATGTCATCTGTTTGTTTATAGAAGGTGGTGAGGACCATACGATTGTTATTTAGGCCCTGATAACTAAAAACGTGTAAGTTTAGACTGAAGGGCAGCAGTATGACGTGTATATACATGATAGTATGATAACACATCGTTTGGTTAAATGCAAGTTTTCTTCGATTCAGTGTTGAAAAACAATCAAAAATAAAGTTTTAATTGTCGACTTATGAGATTACATTAAAGTGTACAGATATTCCATTGCCCATTTTAATTTTATCAAGCATTAAATATGTAATTTGTTTATTCAGTCTGGATTACTTTCAGTGGGAAAATTCCATTTCCATTAGGAAAACCGGAGCAGTTAATGAAAGCTTTATTGGCCTTTATGAAACACAACTGAAGTTTACTGAGGTTATTGTGTTGAAAAAGATTGGGCTTATCATTTTTGGCCAGGTTTGTTCCACACTAGTGCATTGTGGGTAAAACACACAGGAAACCACATGGTTAACCAAAAACGCTGCTGTTTTTCCCTCACCACACGTCTCGAGACGAAATTACCACCTCGTTTTCTGACACCTGACGGAACATGACATTTACACATCGAACACAGGAGATAAACGCAACACAGACCCGTGATACGCAACAAAACTTTATTTTAAAGCCAAAACAGGAACACGTTATTTACAGCATTGCTTTGGCTTTTAAATGAATACAAATATCTAAGTGTTGAACATCAACAAATAATTTCATGCTGTGATCATTTTGTCAAAAACAGAACGATTCCTGACAAGTGAACACTGAGGAACATAAACATTCATATTTTTATACAAAAAAAAATTTTAAAAAAATAAAAATACAACGTAAGAAGAGAAAGCAGCAGATTTGGAGCGTGCTGTGCGGCGCACGCTCAGTTAAACGCTCCGGGGTCGACGTAAGGGTACGCCTGGAACTCGCCCAGTTTGTTGCCGTCTCGGTCGTAGTGCAGCATACGGAAACACTGATCGCAGTACAGACACGGGTCCATCGGAGCAAGAGCGTCGTTCGTCGTTATCCA
This sequence comes from Cranoglanis bouderius, assembly GCA_023630585.1. NCBI lineage: Eukaryota > Metazoa > Chordata > Actinopteri > Siluriformes > Cranoglanididae > Cranoglanis > Cranoglanis bouderius. Next base: position 2,131,962 of record CM042536.1, read on the forward strand.
TCTGAGGGAACAGTTAAACACGGTGTAAAAGTCTTTAAGGATGATTTGGGACAGGATTTTACTGGACAGAACTTTTTAGATGTTTAAAGACGTATAAAGAGAAGAATGTGTTTATTATCGCAGCATCGAGTCTGTAGCTTGAAAAGATGACGTGTAAACAAATAAAATGGCCGCATTTGAAGCTAGCAGAATGTTAGGGTTTGGTTGGAAACCTACAGGCTTTTCAGCCTGAAATGAAGACAGACACAGTTTTTGTTTTATCCAGCTGTATTTACTCAGTGCAACTTATAACATCCAAGTGAAAGATATAACACCAACATGTCAGAAAAAAATTAATTTTAAAAAACAGAATCACTGAGTTGGTGAGGGGTGAGTTGAATCACCCCTTGCTTTAATTTGCCTTAATTTTTTAATTACAGCCTTTAGTCTGTTGGGATATGTCTCTACTAACTTTGCACAGCTAGACTTTGCAATATTTGCCCACTCTTCTTTGCAGAACTGCTCAAGTTCAGTTAAATTTGATGGTGACCGTTTGTGGACTGCAGTCTTCAAGTCATTCCACAGATTTTCAATGGGGTTTAAGTCTGGGCTCTGACTAGGCCATGCAAGGACATTCACCTTTTTCTCCTTCAACCACTGTGTGGTCAGTTTTGCTGTGTGTTTTGGGTCATTGTCATGTTGGAAGGTAAACCTTCTTCCCATTGACAACTTTCTGGCAGAGGGCAGCAGATTTTCCTCAAGAATTTGACGGTATTTTGCCCCATCCATTTTCCTTCTATCCTGACAAGTGCTCCAGTCCCTGCTGCAGAGAAACACCCCCATAACAGGATATTACCACCTCCATGCTTTACTGTAGGAATGGTGTTATTTGGATGGTGAGCTGTATTGGATTTCCGCCAGACATATCGTTTGGTGTTGAGGCCAAATAATTCAATTTTAGTCTCATCTGACCATAACACCTTTTTCCATGTGGCCTCAGAATCTTCAAGGTGCGTTTTGGCAAAGCTCAGTCGTGGGTGGCTTTTTTCTTGCAACCCTCCCATATAAGCCACATTTGTGGAGAATTTGTGATATTGTTGTCACATGCACACAATGACCGCTCTTTATCACAAATCCCTGCAACTGCTTCAGAGTTACTGTAGGCCTCTTGGTAGCCTCTCTGACCAGTTTCCTCCTGGCTTTTTCATCCAGTTTGGAGCGACGTCCTGATCCAGGGAGGGTCTGTGTTGTACCAAATACCTTCCATTTCTTAATAATAGACTTCACTGTGCTTCTATGCATTGATAAAGCCTTTGAATTGTTTTGTATCCATCTCCTGACTTGTGCCTGTCCACAGCTTTATCCTGGAGATCTTTTGACAGTGCCTTGCCGCCCATAGTTGATTGTTTGCTTCAGTTGCACTACAAAATGCTCCAGGAAAGCTCTTTTCATGCTGAACTAATCAAAATGACCACAGCTGATCACAGGTGAAAGTCAAATGGCTTTGTGTGCCATTGAGAAGGTGATTAGCTACCTGATTGAGTTTACAAGTCATTTTTAGGAGGGGGTGATCCTTTTTCCAACTCAGTGATTGTTTTTTTTTTTTTATTTATTTCTGACATGTTGGTGTTATAAGTTGCACTGAGTAAATACAGCTGGATAAAACAAAAACTGTCTGGGAAAACAACAAAATGTGATTATTTTAAAGGGGGGTGATTCTTTCTATACATGTACTGTACATGTGTACAGCGAGAACCTCCAAGAACCTCAACATTTTATTCCCATTTGATTAACTGTGTTGGTTCTTCCTGCTTATTGACGAAGGTTTACTGTGAGCTGAATGATGGTGTGTGTGAAGCGAGATCGAACGGCCGAACGTCTCACCTGCTGATGTACAGGTGACACACGCAGCACTTCCGGGTCACGACCCTGTGCTTGTGCGACAGCAGTGGATACAACTTCCTGTCTAAGCAGTCGTCCTTATGGACCAGCCTGAATCACACACACACACAAAATCAACAAATAAATGAATAAGATCTCAATAAAATATCACAGTGATACAGCTGTAATAAACATTATATTCTGAAATAAACAGTTAACCGTCTGCATTTGTTTTTTTTACACAAACTCTATATTCTTATATCTGACCAAAATAAGTTTAATAAGCAGCAACACTTCTCATGTATTTATTTATCTGCGTTCATCTGTAAGCTACACTCTGAACACACAAACAGATTAAACACACATCATCTACACAACACACACACACACACACACACACACACACACACACACTGCAACTCCTTACAAAAAAAAAGAATCATTTTCCAAATTATGGTTGTAGTGAAGCCTCTAAATTAGTTCTTCTAGTTTACTAATGAAGAATTACACATCATTAAATATCTTTTTTTTAAATAAATATCTTGATATTTATGACAGTTACTAAGTCAAAATGAGATAATATCTTGAAATACGTTACTAAGTCAAAATAATGAGATACACGTTATTTCAAGATATTATCTTATTTTGACTTATTAACAAGTTACTTCAATATATTCAGTCAAAATTATGAACTCATCTTCAAATAACGAGTTACTAAGTCAAAACAATAATAACTCGTTATTTTGAGATATTCTCATAATATTGACTTAGTAATTTATTTCAGGATATTATCTCATTAATTTGTTACTTCAAGACTTAGTAGCTCATTATTTCAAGATATTATCTCATTATTTCGACTTATTAACAAGTTATTCCGGGTTATTAAGTCAAAATAATGAGATAATATCTTGAAATAACGAGTTACTAAAGTCAAAATAAAATATTAACTCGTGGTTCAGGGTTTCTGGAATTTCGCCCCCTGGTGGAATGACGGATCTTTTTAAAAATATTTTAATTCCATTAAAGTCCACAAATTTATTTTATGTTACAGCACAGATTCATTCAGCGGGCCGGATTAGAACCTTTATCGGGCCGGTCCTCTGTGTGTGTGTGTGTGTGTGTGTGTGTGTGTGTGTGTGTGTGTGTGTGTGTGTGTGTGTGTGTGTGTGTGTGTGTGTGTGTGTGTGTGTGTGTGTGTGTGTGTGTGTGTGTGTGTGAGAGAGAGAGACACTCCTGCTCTACAGTGTTTAAGCAGCAGCTGAGTGAGTCTTTAGCGGGCTCTGAGTGAGAGAGAGGACAGAGACCTGACGTCTGTGAGGATGAGGACGTGCTCACAGTCTCCCTGATGGCAGTACAGGTACGGATATCCCACCTTCACCCTCAGATCGTTGAATGTCGCCTCCTCCATCTTAGCCGTTTTAAACTCGGGGAAGCCTCTGGTTTTGGTCCAATCACGTGTCACCCTGTACACCAACACACACTCACGTGTTCATCACTTCACTCAGGTCCTGCAGGTCAGTGACGTCATTAATGATATAAAAGATATGCGTATGCGTCTGTGTGTGTGTGTGTGTGTGTGTGTGAATATAATTAATATACAAACAAATGAAGTCAAAGGAATGACATTTACATTTATAATTAAACGTTTAACACGTCTTACTTGCTGATGTCGCGACACTCGGGGAAGCGCATGTCGTTGTAGAAAATCCCCTCAAAGAAGAAGAACGCAGATTTGTAGTGATCCTGAAAACACAGAGAGAAAAACATTCATTTAATGTCTTAATAAACTACACGCTTCAAAATTCTGACGAAACCTGATTGGCTGAGAGCAGTGTGTATTGATTGTGTGTGTGTGTGTGTGTGTGTGTGTGTGTGTGTGTGTGTGTGTGTGTGTGTGTGTGTGTGTGTGTGTGTGTGTGTGTGTGTGAGAGAGAGAGAGACCTTGCTGATGAACTGAGGCACCATGTCGGGTGTGTTACTGAACTCTCCGAACACTTGCAGGTCGCTCACACAGCAGATGGCGTCTCTGAGCTCAGTGAGCTTCTGCGAGCCCAGAACATGCAGCGTCTGATGCGCCCTCACGTGTCTAAACTATCACGTGCGCGCACACACACACACACACACACACACACACAGAGAGAGGGGGAAAAAAAACCCCAATGTTTTCATTGTTCATCAACTGTTTTTATAACACTAAAAATGATATATTTATAAACACACATGCTTCATTTGGATCCCTTATGAGTATTTTATTTTTTTCAACTTTCTAAAAAGCTAAAATTGTAATATTACTGATCACTCCGATGTTTCGTACTGGTTAAAACCCTCCGAACTTTATCTCCGTTTCATCTCATTGTCCATTTTGTTTTCTGTTATAAGCTTTGATTTTAAAAGCACTACATGACATGTTATATACTGCTTGTTTTTATTATTCCGTTGTAAAGGTCACGTCTCGTGTCTTACTCGCACAAACAGGACAGGATAGAGGACATTAAAGGTGAGGACGATTTCCCCCTCGGGAACGGCGTCCGAGGCGTCTTCAGCTCTCCTGCCCAGAGAGAGCATTTCCTACGACACAGTACAGACAGTTTAAACCTTCACACACCCCAACAAACACCACACACACCCACGCTAGGAATAAAGTGGGTGCCAAAACTTTGTGCAGCACAACAGATGGATTCCAGTTAGTGCACGTCTGCATCTATAAGGTGATCTGTGTGTTAAGTGGAAGTGTGTATTAGATTATTAGATGTGGCCTAAAACCTGAACGGTAGCACAGAAAGTTAATGGCTGCAGTTCCTCCCTTGACCACCAGGAGTCACTAAAGTGCGTCATGTAATAATAATAATAATAATAATAATAATAATAATAATAACGCAATCAATAATAGAGACAGAAAGATGAAAATATTAACAATAAAGTATACTTTCTTAAGTCCATAAACAAAATAAAAGTGTACTAATTAGAATAATATAAAAGTAATGTAAAGTACAAATGTAAACGTATAATAAAAGATGGAGCCTAAAAACAAAACTAATGGTATGAAGGTGTCTTCATTAAGAGATTTAAAAACTAATACAATTTTAAGAGTTAATTCTGAAGAAAAAAGGAAAAACCAGTGGAGTGACGCTATAACTGCTCTAATATGATGGCCTCAATACAGATCAAAATAACCCAAATACATGATAGGCCTTATTATTATTATTATTATTATTATTATTATTATTACAATTAATATTTTAAATATAATTATATTTCCTCGTCAATATTAATAAATGTAACCCATGTGACACCTGAAAGCTGATTTTACAGCTCATGTAGGTGATGTGGTGTGATGTTACACTGTGGTTTGTCCACTAGAGGGCGACAAACTAGTGAAATTAAAACTCACAACCACACAAGTAAAAATCTGTCAGCGTCATGACGTAAACGCGTAAAAGGTTTTAGATTCGTATTTCTAAGTTTTAAATTCACATTTAAATTTTAATAAATATGAACAAAGTGTGAGATTTTACGTCTGAAAAGCATTTTACAGCTCATGAACTGTAGATGATGTGCGTTGTGCTATACGTGTGTCTTCCACTAGACGGCGACAAACTAATGAAATGAAACCTCATTGGTTATCAGTAAAGTAAATCTCAGCCTGCAGACCTGCACCATGGAGTACATTTTCTCTTCGGTTTGGTGTTTAATTTGCTTTGTGTTTGAGTTTTTAAATCATTCTTTTGGGATTTTAATCCGATCACTCACCATCTCATTAGAGTACATGTCGTGTCGTCCCACATAGTCCCGTGAGAGAGACTTCTTATAGTCCAGCTTCCTCTTCCTCAGTCTGAGGACAGAACGGAAATAAAACTGTCTGAATCCGGTCTCAGGCAGGTCACGTTAAAGTAAAAAAGTGCAATGATGAAATATTCCATAAAGATATTTAATCAGAATTAAGGCTGTGTTCAGACTGGTGGTTGAAAAAATACTGGACTGTACCACTGTGAGTAAGGAAATGGGAGGGGGGGATGATGTTTATTTAAACAAAACATTTTGTTATTTCGTTTTTTTATTTCATATCTCAGCATGTTTTAATATTTTATAAGTAATGTTTAAGTATTTTCGAGTGCATTATCGAATATCCATCATTTAAAGGTGCAACAGTCCGTTTTTTTAAATGTCTTACGTGTACGAATAACATGGAGGATATGTAAAACACGATCAAAAATAAAGCCTTAAGCCGTGGCCTCAGCACAGAGGAGTATTAAGTGGCTGAGAAAACCTGTTCGGAAATCTGATTTCCGGTCCGGAAGCTTGTTTGTGTTTGGATGAGCCTCCTGTCAGTCACTCTACTGTACAGGACACTGCAGCTCCCGGGGGCGGAGCTTCATGAACGTGGGCGGGAACACTCAAGGAGTAATAAAAATAATTTTTTTAAAAATCATTCAAATGTCGAATCCAGCTACTGAACTGTTAGAAACCTAATCGCACCCAATGCACCTTTAAATATTTAAATCTCAGTAAATGTCACAAATACAATATTTTCTTTAACTCATAAGTGCAATAACGTACTTTCTATTCTAATCTATTCTGACTTTTTTTTTTTTTCTTTTTAAATCCCTGACGTCTGAGGCAGATCGGATTTCTTCGTGTACGTTTAAATAGCTCCAGATCTAATTTGCATCCGATCTTGGATCGCATTCAAACAAAAATCTGATATCTGCTCATCTGACTCGAATCTAAACTGATTTTTCAGATCGTTCTGCTTCAACTTTTCATCTACAGTAATCTACAGTAATCTACAGTAATCTACAGTAATCTACAGTAATCTACAGTAATCTACAGTAATCTCAGGGTTAAATACGGTGTTGTTTTTACTTTGAGGTGGCGAGCTGAGGGTCTGCAGGAATCCTGTCAGGATCAGGAGCTTCATCTCCGGCTTGATAGCGAAGAGAATCAGGGCTGAAACACAAACAAACACACACACACACACACACACACACACACACACACACACACACACACACACACACACACACACACACACACACACACACTAACTACAGCTCTGTCCTGAATCACACCATCACTGGGTTATGGAGTAAGGGCTTCTACACCTCATTTAGTGCACTACATGTTAGGGAGCGAGTCATTTAGTACCATTTATAAATCCAGCTTCCTGTTCCCTACATACAAGTGCACTATAGTGTTAAATATTGGCTTCTGTAACCCATGTAGTGCACTTCACCGGATTCAGAGTACTAACATCACTTCAGTAGAAACACTAACACACTAACTACATTCAACAGGTACCTACTGTTGTTATAAAATATCTATAGTGCCCTAGATAGTGCATTATTTTGTCCAAAAGGAAATACTTTAGGATTGATTCAGTGACCTATTCTCTACAAGTGCACTATTTAAAGTGTAACACCCAATCTAGTGCCTTTTACATTAGAGGACACAGAATTATTTATTTAAGTAGACAGAATCCCAAACTAGTCTGAAGTGCACTACGTCAGTTAAAGTGCACTTCTAGTGAGTAGGGAACTGAATCAATTGTGGACAAACAGTGCACTACTTAGGGCACTAATGCCAACAAGACTAAGTCCCTATTGAGTGTATAGGGCACTAGACAGAGTGCGAGAGCATCACTGCTCCATAACTAGTGTAGTTATTAAAGTAAACCGAATCCCAAATTAGGATCTAGTGCACTTGTATAGGGAGTAAGAAACACATTATAAAATGGTTCTCTTTAAGATTTACACTATATAGGGTGAAAGATTAAGTGCCTCTCTATTGGACATAAACCATTTTACATTCCCTAACTAGTGCAGGATAAATAGGGAATGAAATGTTGGCTTCTTTCACATTTCGTAGTGCACTTCATCCTAATTTGCATTACTTTAAATAATTCCGGCTCATGAAATAACCGTTATATACCAAATAGTGCTGAATTAATCCTAAATCTTTCCCTACCGTACAAAGTGCACTATCTAGGGCTGGACGATAGATCGATATAATATCAACATCATGATAAATGATTACGCAATACACTTTTCTGAGATATCTCTGGTATGGTGTTGTGTTTTCTATGTTTTTAATAATTACAAATTAAATGCTACTGAATGAATGCCGTTGATTTGATGTCTTTTTTTATTTTAAAAACGTAATATTTTGTCTTTGTAAGCATTAAACGCTTTAAAGGGGTTTTTTTGTTTATTTTCCTACTGTTTTGCAGACAGTTTGTGAGCTAAATTATAGATAATGATACGCATCGTGTATCGTAGAAATGTCCTCAAGCTTCATGATACGATATTTTTAAAGCACTACCTAGGGCACTGAAGACATTATTTTATTTTAAAAAGCAGTAAATAGGGTGTGAGTATTTCATATGCCCTAAATTAAATGATAAAGTGCACTATATCGGTTGGAGAAGCCAATAGGTCATACTTCATATTGTGCACTTGTACATATAACATATTACACTAGATAGGGTGAACCTCAAGTGCTCCTTATTGGCCGGATTTTAAATAACTTCACTAGTTAGGGCTAATGCTTTTTATTTTCCTGTTTTTATTTACAACAGGCATTTACTCCTGTTATAAAACGTGTAAGTAGTGCACTATTTGTCCACTATGGACACATGTAGGATTGATCCAGCACCCTACTTCTCTACAAGTCCTCTACTTAAGAGTGTAATTATTACTCCTACACCCTATCTAGTGCTTTTCACAGTGGATATCCTACTAGATGTTCCAGACTGTCACATAATTTCAGCTCTATGTAATTCTGTTTTACAGTTTAAAGTTTATAAATCAGTATGATATAATAGAGAAGCACTGTATTATGTGCACTACACAGGGTATGTAGGGCACTAAATTTCATTTTGAGGTTCTACTCTTTATACACCCGCACTATTACTAGTGTGCTACACTACAGAGAGGTATTTAAGAGTTAGTGCACTGGTAATAAATCTAAAGCGGAAGTTTACCTGCAGATAGTTTTAAGCTCCTGCAGCGTTTCCGGTGTGATCCCCATCTCCTGTGTAAACTGCGCATCCTCTGTTTCACCGGAAGTCTGGTTAAAAGAGTAATCTTCCGGTCTCAGCACGCTTAACCACAAATCTCTAAAGCTACCGATGTGAAAAGGTTTGGAGTTGACGTCGGCGTGTTCATAAACCGGCACGTTTTCGTTCACTGCGTTCGTACCGCCGCCTTCAGCCATGTTTACTTCCGCCTCCTGGCGCGTCAAGCAACGTCATCAAATAGCGACCGATCACCGCGTCATCGCTGGTGTTGCTTAATCCTTAATCATTTTATACCTTAATGTCACACATTGCCTAATTTAGTGTATAAAGCGGTCACATCAAATGATTAAGATTTAAAAACACTAATTTAAACTTTAAATATTAAGTATGTGATTTAATAAAAATTTTAATTTAACCCATAACGCTAACGCTAATCCTCATTCTCTGCCTCGGTGTATAATGGAACAATATACATTTATTTGACATATAAGTCTCTATAGATTGACGTATCATATAAAATATGTCATATAGGTACGGATTTGTATAATACATCAAATAAAATGTAGGTAAACGAGAATCCAGAATACTGTAGTGCAGAATCATTGTGTACTAACAGTAGCACACGTGTTATTAAATATATTTAGGAGCAATATAATAAAAAAAAAATTTTAAAAGGGCATATTTTGGTGGTATTACACAGTACTTTATGATATACTGTATAACCGTTACTTAGTGAATAATGTGCTTTCTACTTTCGTGTTTATTTGACCTTTAATAAACATTACAATTATATTACACCAATTAATTAGTTAATATATTGCAACGCTTTGGGATTAATGTGATTATGAAATATTGATATTGCAGTAAACACACATTTATCTGCAAAATATCGCGGGGTTTTTTTTTTGTTTGGTTGGTTGGTTGGTTGGTTGGTTTTTTTGTTTTTGTTTTTTGGTTTAACGATTTTCGACATTTCCGAGTCTTACACTAAAATCTCCGTACCGTCGTTAATACACAGATCAGCTGTGTTTTGTTTTAAAACGGATCTATTTTTGAATCCACACATGTTTATTAATTAATAACGGCTTGTCAAAGTCGCGACAACGATACTACGAGACGAAAGTGCTATCACTGATGCTCAGATTATGCAACGCAAGTATCAGCTGAGCCGAAGGGTTTTTACTTTTCTTCCGCACCCGTTTTGAAGAAAGCCCGCCTCCTGGATTAGGATTGGTCAACAATTGAGTCATGGCGGAACTGTCCAATCGAAGCCCTGTTTGTGAGCACGAGCTACTAATCAATTCTCGTCCCGGAGGCGGGGTTGGATGGAAGAGAGATATGGAAAAAAAAGCACGCGAACCATAGAGAGGTGGGGAAAAAACCATGGAAGGCAACAGAGACGAAGCGGAAAAATGTATCAATATAGCGACGAAGGCCCTCGAAGCAGGAGACAAGGAAAAGGCCATAAAATTCCTGAACAAAGCGGAGAAATTATTCCCGACTGACAAAGCGAAAGGTAACGTGGAATAGAGCCTGGGTTTATCTTTACCGACGTCTGTTTAAGCGAGGAGCTGAATTGCGCTAAACGGAAGACGGCAGGTTGGGGTGTGTCCCTAATGACACCTTGATCCCTATACAAGGGCACTACCTAGTGAATGTGGTTAACGCTTTTAAACGCAACATCTAGTGCTCTAGATGTTTAACACGGAGTCGTTTGGGATTCAGCCTTGGAGTGGAGATACCTTTAATCATCACATCACACACATTTGCGTAAAAAAAAACAAACTGTACATTTAATTTAAAAAAAATTTAATACGTGAGAAATGTTTATAAACGTAGACATGTCGAAAAAATATTCTCGTTATCCGTCGCTGCGGTTGCGCTAGCTTAGCTTAGCTTAGCTTAGCTGTGTTAGCTCCGTTAGCAAGCTAACCTAGCGAGCCTGAAATGCTGAGAAACGTGTAGTTTAATATGTTTTAGTTCATAAATTAATAAACATTGTTTTTTCAAAACCGTTGCTAACAAACGGAACCGGAAATGAGTGTTAGCTAGTTAGCGTTATTGAGGATAATGCTAACATTAACACGTTAATATAATGGATTTAATTTAAATATAACACACATGTAAATAGGATAAATAGTCAAGTATAATTATAAACAATGCTAATAATATCGCGTAATGAATGAATAATTAATAATATAAACAGAAACCGAAATAATGTTAATTATTTAAAAATCATTTTTAAAATAATAATAATAAAGGGAATAATAATGTGCTGGTAACATAAAATAACACATTATTAAAGTAATAACAATAAAAATAATATAAATAAATATCAAAATATAAGTAGAAACGTGTCACATTTCATCACGATACGAAATTAGATCGTTATTATTAGCTTTATTAAATATTACTGAGCAAAACCTTTAAACTTCCTCACCTGTAAGTTGTGTTCCAGTAATCAGTAACTTGATAAGGAAGGAATAAACCAGTCCGTGTCGTGCCGATACAGGAAAATAATCAACAGCAGGGTGGTGTGATGAAGCCGAGTCAGTCTTACCACCCTGACGCTGGACGGTTTTCTATAAACGCACGTTCCTGACTGTTTTATTCCTCTTACACCACAGCAGCTTACTAAATATTAAATAGAAAATTTTTATTTATCGAACAACAGAACAACACTTTTTATCCCTTTATGGTTACGTTTAATGTTTATGAATGGAGTTCGTTCCTGTTGTCACTTACGTTATAGCAGCTATAAAGCCTCTCTTTTTTTTCGTAAACTCCTCTGTCCTGAAGATGTCGGAAAGTGACATAATTTATCACCGTATCGATGTAATAATCACCTGTTCAATCTAAACTGATAAAAAACCGACTGTCACTCGCTTCAGGTTCAGCTGATCTGCATAAAATGAGAAACGTAAATGTGAATATTTACATATTTACACCCGGTTGTTGTTCAGACTGAGTGGAAGTGCAGTGTAGATGTAGATTAATGTAAACGTATATGATAATAAACCAACCCTGATACAGTCTGGAGTAAGTTTTACTGCTATTGATGCACTTTAAATCAGAAACACTCATCAGAAATAAATAACAATAAGTGAATAATAATAATAATAATACACGAAACTAGAGATTTCAACAGTTATGTTTTTAATTTATATGACAGAAATCAGTATGAGTATAGTGCGACTGTATGACTGTATAAAATCTGATGAACTTCATACGCTTTCACGCCCATTAGTCTGTTTCTCTAACGGAGAAACGTGGGGGGGGGGGGGGGGGTAAGGACTGAACAGATTATTCATCGATCTATACAGCGATGGAAACGTTAAACAAACCTTCCTGCTGTCGTCGTGATCGCTGTCATGATCTGCGTCTCAAATGGAAAACTCCGACCTTACATTCAAAAGTATTTACTAATCTAGAAACACAGAACTTCAGTGGGTTTGAAGGCGACACGAGAGGTTTTTAAACCTCAAACACTAAGTGTGACAGGAAACCTGGGTAGTGTTAGTGCTGAATAACGCTCTACAATAGTGAATAAGTGTGAGATTTGAGACTCAGCGCGAGGTTGTTTAATATTGGAGGATGAGCGATGGGGAAATTTGACAGGATTTGTGTCAGGAGGGTGAAAAGACTAAAATATAACGTACACTATTCGTTTAAACACGGCTTGCAGAAATGTTAACATATAAAATATTAACACGGAGAATCCATATTTGATATTTCTAATATTAATCTGTAAAATTAAAAAAAAAAAAAAAAAGGGTTTTAACATATGAGCAGTTTCTCTCGCGACCTGATTTGTAAATCGTGTGACCCTGCATGGGGTCGTGACCCCTAGTTTGGGAATCCCTGGATTAGGTTATTATATAAATAACTAGTTTGTCTCATCCGGTGTTTATTTTCTCTTTTTTTCGTCCAAATCTGCAGAACACGTGACATTTCCACAGCATTACAGCTCTGAGCTTCAGACACAACAATTTTTTACATTTATTTAGTTGGTTATTTTTATCACCTGTTTCTTTCCTGTTTGACTTTTAATTTTTCCCCTAAAATACCTGAGTAAATGAAAAAAGGCAGGAGGGTAAGTAGAGAGAGATTTCAGCAGCAGGTTTGACCACAATCCTGTAATGGAGGCTGAACAGACGGCGCTTAAGCTAATCTACACTCTCCACAGCTCTCTCTCTCTCTCTCTCTCTCTTTCTAACACACACACACACACACACACACACACACACACACACACAGAACCCGAGCAGCTCTGTTTATACCTCAACTTCTGCTGTTTGATGCTGGTTAAGGAGGAAATGTGAAACCGAGATCGGGTCGTTTTCATTGTTCTTTGGGAGCCGCAGAATTATAACCTTCCTGCCTCGATTATCTCTCTGGGATCTAAATGTAACATATACACTAAACACTAGTCTAATAGGCATGTAACCCTCAGGCTTTCACACAATACAACTTTGATTCATAAAGCAACAAGTCAATATTCGATGATACAACTGAATCTGATACTGTAGAATACCAATCAATTTCAATCCATAATGGTACAGTACAATATGCTTCAATTTGATTCAGTTCATATTTGATAATACCCTTAAATCTGCTACGATACGATTCAATTTTGATTCATAAGGCAGTGATTCGATATTAGATGATTCTCTGAATCTGATACGTTTCGATTCAATTTTGATTCATAAGGCAGTGATTCGATATTATTTGATTCCCTGAATCTGATATGATACGATTCAATTTTGATTCATGAGGCAGTGATTCGATATTAGATGATTCCCTGAATCTGATACGATACGATTCAATTTTGATTCATAAGGCAGTGATTCGATATTAGATGATTCCCTGAATCTGATACGATACGATTCAATTTTGATTCATAAGGCAGTGATTTGATATTAGATGATTCCCTGAATCTGATACGATACGATTCAATTTTGATTCATAAGGCAGTGATCTGATATTAGATGATTCCCTGAATCTGATATGATACGATTCAATTTTGATTCATAAGGCAGTGATTCGATATTATTTGATTCCCTGAATCTGATACGATACGATTCAATTTTGATTCATAAGGCAGTGATTCGATATTATTTGATTCCCTGAATCTGATATGATACGATTCAATTTTGATTCATAAGGCAGTGATTTGATATTAGATGATTCCCTCAATCTGCTACGATACGATTTTGATTCGTAAGGCAATGATTCAAATTTGATTCATTTATGGCATTTAACAGATTTATCTCATTTATACAGCTGAGCAGTTGAGGGCCTTGCTGAAGGCCCCAGACCTTCTGATCAGTAGTCAAACGTCTTAACCACTGAGCTACCATCTGCCCAAAGATTCAATATTAGATGATACCCTAAATCTGATATGAGACGATTCATCTTTGATTTATAAGGCAACGATTCGATATTTGACGGTACCACTGAATCTGCTACGATCCGATACAGTTTAGTTTCCTGTGATCGGTATGTGACTGTTCAGAATTTGGGTTAGACCTACCGTTAATTCTTGAATGATGATGTAGAGAAGGACTATTTTAAAAGTATTAGAGTTATAGTCACCTTGCTAGCCTGTTTAATAACTTACACACCAGTTTATCTGACCCATCTGACCCCATCTGTTAGCCTACAGTGTACAGTTTTGATATTATGTAGTACGCTGGTGTGTGGCATAGTTTTACTTTCATTCTGACACCATTTTACACGTAAGCATTTCCCATCAGAATTTTATTTTTAGAGGGAATACACTTGTGATTTGTGTTCAAAAGAAAAATATTAAAATTAATTCCTGAGGATGTATATAATGCTTATAATGGTTGCATTTATATTAGATTTTATAATGGAAAAAGTGCATAAACTATTTTTTTTGTGTTACAGCACGTGATATTTTGTTGATTAAACCACTTTTAAAATGATTTTTCAAGCCAACTGTTCTGTAAAGGCCTTTAAAGTTATAAACATTATTTTTATTAAGTATGCAAATGCATGCATATTTAATTATATAAAGCCTCATTCACATAAGTAAATATAGATTTTTGAAAAGGTTCCAATACCAAAGATATTTGTGAGAATATCAGTGATGAGTCTTTTAAAAATGATTCTCCTGCATAAGAACTAATGGTTTAAAGCCTAAAATTAACTATTTAAATGTCGTGAGTTCATACTGGGTGAGTTCATGTTTACATGTTGGGTGTGATCTATGTGTGTGTGTGTGTGTGTGTCGCTGTTTTGTTCCACAGCTCTAATAAAATGCGGATCAATGAAAGTGAAAGTGCGTGTTTGAGCTCAGCTGTGAGATGTCATGAGACAGACGGCGGTTTTCTCCAGCTCGATGAGGATCGACTCACATTTTAATCCTCTCTGTGGAGAACCGGCTCATTCTGTGTGTGTTCATCAACTCGTCTCACGCTCCTGCTGTGGCCCCCGATCTGCTCATGCAGCAAAACCGAGCGCCATCTATTTAAACACTCCGAACACGTCCCAGACGCCGTCTAGTTACAGTTCTTAGTAGAAAACATAACCAGCTCCGATAGTTTCACTTAGAAGGATTTATAAAGGTTATGTAACAGTGGACGCTCCAGTAATAATGAACAGGTTTTAAAAATTGTTTATAGGGTGGAGTTTTCCGTAAGGAGACGTTTATGGAAGGAGTCTCCAGTGTCAGTGTTTCGTTAGTTTTCTGACATCGTCAGGTCAGAGGAGTTGAACCAAAGCACATCTTGAGATTTTGACGAGGAAAAAGAGAAAATAAACACTGGATGCCACACATAAAATGTTTGAAGTTAGTTATTTATATGATTATCGAATCATTTTATCAAGCGCTGATTCCGTCTGCTCCGTGCTCGGGTGATTTCCGTGATTCATTTTTTTCATTGCAGTATGTCTGACCCGGATGTTTTCAGCCCCTCAGACAACATAATTTTTGCTTTTACGTTTGTTAATTATGCGTAGTATGAAACCAAACAGCAAATGAATCAAAAGAATCGATTTGACTCTGATTCAAGAATCAGTTTGACTCTGATTCAGAATGATAAATGTGAAAATGCCCCCCCCAAAAAAAAAAAAAAACACTTTCGTTTTTTATTTTTTTATTTTTTATTTTTTTAGTAAGGAAACTACCTAGTGTTAAATTCTACATTTGAGACGCCAGACTTCCTCCGAATAAATTCTAACAATTGAAGAAAATATCTTTAATTAAAAAAGCCTGAGCATGAGATCCTAAGAGTCGCATGACTGCAGTGTGTCATCTGAACAGACTTTATCTTAAGATTGAACAGGACATTCTCCTGATATTTTTTTCTCAGCCGTAATCCGTTTCCTCTTAACGCAGTGTTGTTGGAGGCGTTGTTGAAGAACGGAAGTTCGGCGGGTAATGGAGGAGCGTACCACAGAAAGTCGGCGAACGGCGCTGAGGCGACGGCGACGCCTCCACCACAACACAACCAGGAATCGGCAAACAGCAAGAGCTTCACCAGTGATCAGGTGGACGGAGTGCAGAGGTCAGACTTCACCCAATCAGTCCCGTGTGTGTGTGTGTGTGTGTGTGTGTGTGTGTGTGTGTGTGTGTGAACAAGTCGATTCTTGGAGGTGAGCACTGTGTGTTGTCTCACATTCCAGGCCGGCCGTAATCGATGCTTTCACACTGTAACTGGAAATTTAGAAGCGTTTCACGTTCACGCTGAGATTAATGACGATTTAAGACAGCAGCTCACAAACGCGATCTAAGAGTGCACCGAGCGGTAACACAAGCAACATTATTGTTCACACTCTCGCTTTGTATCCTGGGTACATCTGGAAGATTTAAAATCGACATTCGCTAGACGACACGTCAGAGCAAAACATCTCTGTCCATCAGGTTTCAAAGTCAAACTGTAAAATGTTCAGCACACAGCGAAGTCAAATTCACTGACGAGTTCCGTGTCTCGTTTAAACTTTCCGCTGTCGTCGTGATTGCCGTCATGATCCGCGTCTCAAACCGAAAACTCTGACCTTCCATTTAAAAGTATTTACTAATCTAGAAAATCCACAAAGTCGGTACACAGAATAAGAGCTTTCAGTAGTTCTGAAGGCAACATGAGAGGTTTTTAAAACTCAAACACTAAGTGTAACAGGAAACCTGGTTAGTGTTGGTGCTGAATAACGCTCTAGAATTGCGCAGAAGTGTGAGATTTGAGACACAACGCTAGTTTGTTTAATTTAGGAAGGTGAAGGACAGGGAAAGACAAGGAGGAAGGACAAGGACATTAGTGCTGCGTGCCAGGAGAGTGGAAAGACTAAAATAACACATACACTATTCATTTAAATGAGTCTGAATGTGACTTTTTTCTGAATGTGGCCATTTCTAATACTAATCTGAAAAATGAATGAATGAAACAAAAGATTTAGATTTTCTCTCATTTGTAAATCAAACGAGCCCTAGTTTGGGAACCTAACAAGTCTAACACGCTCACTAATGTAATGTAACAAACAGATCTAACTCAGAAAGGGAATGTGATGAGTCTAAAGTACGCAGCGATAACGAGTGTAATGAGCTCACAGCCGCTGTCTAACGAGCTCCCAAGGCAGGAGCATCAAGTCAATGTACTTCCCTGATACTTTTCATGATGCT
The DNA here is from genome assembly GCA_023630585.1 of Cranoglanis bouderius. Taxonomy (NCBI): domain Eukaryota; kingdom Metazoa; phylum Chordata; class Actinopteri; order Siluriformes; family Cranoglanididae; genus Cranoglanis; species Cranoglanis bouderius. The sequence goes on from CM042536.1 coordinate 2,149,478, forward strand.
GCAGTAAAGTGTGTGTGTGTGTGTGTTATCTCTGAGTTTCAAACGTTTTACGGCAGAAGTTAAAGTATATTCCGCAGTCTGGGTTATATATATATATATATATATATAATATCACGGTGACCTTGAATTTGAGTAGTAACTTTAGCTCGGTGGTGAGGAACGGCTAACTCGGTGAATAATTGCTTTCTCTCCACGCTGTAGCCGTGTCTCGTGCTACGCTCGGATATAAATTATGGAAAGCTCTTGTGATGTAACGTTCACACTCGCACAACACAGGACACCTGATACACACAGGAGAAAAGAGAAACTGGGGTGTGTTTGATTAAGAAGTAGGCACGCATGATGATGAATAATGACAGTATATCTATTCTAATACTCTAACACTCAACACACACTGTTGTTATAGTGAACATATGCTCTCTAAACGGGGCACAATTTTAATTAAACAGTCGTCACGGATATCACAGTTTGAAGCATAAATATATCAATGATTTTTTCTAGAATACTCTTTTTTTCTTTCCCCCCGCAAAATATCACTACAATCTATCATGACCCATCATCAGCGCCATCATTATTATTCTTTAAAAGCCCCGCCGAGTAACGGATGACCTCCCTTTCACTATTTATGTGCACTTCTTAGGGTATAACACTTATTGCTTTACTTATACACCCTACGTAGTGCACTAGAGTGACAGCACAGGTTTGTTTGAGGCGCTTGAACTTTGTAGATCACGGCTTTCTAATGATTCATCGCGGAGTTTTGCTGTTACATCGTGTTGCATCATACACTCTTTGACCTGTGTGTGTGTGTGTGTGTGTGTGTGTGTGTGTGTGTGTGTGTGTGTGTGTGTGTGTGTGTGTGTAAGCTCGGCATCCCTGTGGAGATACTGAGCTACTGTAGCGAGCGCTGAGACTCAGATTCACGGGACCTTGACTTCCCCTTGTTTCTCCTGACCTGCTTTTACTAAACATGGTGTGTGTGTGTGTGTGTGTGTGTGTGTGTGTGTGTGTGTGTGTGTGTGTGTGTGTGTGTGTGTGATGTACAAACACACCATCATCATTCAGTCCATTTTATAAGCAAAAATAAAATTGCAAGACTTTGCAACACACACACACATACACTCACACACTTTACTAGTTTATTTCACTCCCTAACACTACCACACTTAATCATCAGTGTATTAGTCATGGAGGAGGTGTTGGATTTGTTATAGGACCTGAACAGAACTCACACAATCATAGCTTTAACGACTCTGTATGATGTGACCAAATCTAAATCTAGGGTTATATTTTATTAAACCGGTCTGAGCGAGTCTAAAAAGTGAATCTGTAACGAATCTGTACCTTATCTATAATGACTCTCTAACGAATCTGTGTTATTCTGTGAAGTTATTCTGTAACTAATCTCTGAATAATCTCAACATAATTGTTAATGATTCTGTAACGTATCTTGATCGAATCTCTAGTGACTCTGGACCAAATCAGTACCAAATCTCTAATGAATCTCTGACAAAATTTTAATCTAACGAATATCTCATGAATCTGAGTCAAATCTCAAATGAATCCTTAATGAATCTGTAACAATACTGTACAGGATCTCTAACGAAAATGTCCAACAACATTCTCTAACAAATCCTAATCTGTAATGAACTCCTAACAAACCGCCATCAAATCTTAAATTAATCCTTCATGAATCTGTAACAAAACTGTATCGAATCTGTAACGAATCTTTACCTAATCTTTAATGAATCAGTAATGAATCTCTGTCAAATCTCTTTTGAATCTCGTAGCAATCGAATCCTTAACAAATCTGTAACAAAAACAATCTTTACCTAATCTGTAATGATTCGGTAATGAGTCTCTAATGAATCTGTAACAAATCCTTAGCAAATCCTTAACAAATCTCTAATAAAACTTTATTGAATCTCCAGTGAATCTCTAATGAATCTTTACCTAATCTATAATGATTCAATAATGAATCTAGATTGAACAAATCTGGAGCAAACCTCTAATCTAATCTCTAATGAGTCTTTGATGAATCTGTAACAAAACTGTATCGAACCTGTAACGCATCTAAGGAATCTTTACCTAATCTTAAATGAATCAGTAATGAATCTCTATCAAATCTCTTTTGAATCTTGTAGCAATTTGTACCAAATCTTTATAAATTCTCTAAAAAATCTTTAACAAAACAATCTTCACCTAATCTGTAATGAATCTCTAATGAATCTGAACCAAATCTATATCGAATCTGTTTTAAATCCTTAATGAATCTATAATAAAAATTTACTGAATATCCAGCGAATCTCTAATGAATCTTTACCTAATCTGTAATGATTCGTTTGTTTGTTTTTTCCAGACGGAGGTTGGAGATTCAGAGCATTAGTATATCTGAATGGTATGGAGATGTAGCGGTGTTAGCCTAGCCAGTAATTAGCACGCTTATTAACAGTCTCAGGACCCCTCCCCCGGAGTGCGGTCTCTGAGAAACTCCTGTTCACACAACATGCGGCGTTTATTGTGTCTGATCTCTCTTGTGTCTAATTTACTCTCCGGAGGTTTTAATGTGGCTCAATCTCTCTTCTCTCAATGTCATCTCTCTCTCTCTCTCTCTCTCTCTCTCTATGCCTTGCTCTGTTGGGAATAATGATGATGATGATGATGATGATAAAGTTTGTTTATAAATAACGTTACGGAGTATGGGTGTGTATTCACAGAAACACTGAACGTGTCTCGGCTGATCGATTACAGTTTGATTTAAAGATGGAATTTTACTGTACATTTCACAAGCTACGTTTATGCACAGCCGAATAATAATAATAATAATAATAATAATAATAATAATAGTCCATTAAACAGAAGAAGAATTATATTCGTGACAACGTTTTTGCATCTGATTACTTTCTCTATCGGAATCTGAGCGTGTTCTGTACCTGCGTGTTGACCTCAGTAAAGTTCACCGTTTAATATTCCCCAAAAATTCAACAAGGACGAAGTATCATTGTTATACTGACGGAGATTGTGCGCATTTCCAACACTCGAGCAACTATACAGAACTCTGAGCGACTTTTCCATGTGCTCACAAACTCTTCTCTCTGTGGGTTTCATAATCACACTTGGATGATGGTTTGCTGAGATGGAAAACTCATCAAAAACATAAACAGCAGACTCGGTTGCTCCTCGTTGTTATGGTAACGCCGAGACCAAACCTCACTCCATGATTTCATATGGATTGGTGAAACTTTTTGCATGTAAACACAGCCAGTTTTTCTTGGAGTTTTGTTTTGAGTCTTGTTTATTTACTGTGTGTGTGTGTGTGTGTGTGTGTGTGTGTGTGTGTGTGTGTGTGTGTGTGTGCGCGCGCAGGATAAAGAGGTGTAAAGACTACTATGAGGTTCTGGGCGTCAGTAAGGACGCTAATGAGGAGGAGCTGAAGAAAGCCTACAGGAAGCTGGCGCTGAAGTTCCACCCGGATAAAAATCACGCTCCCGGAGCTACAGAGGCCTTTAAAAGTAATTCCTGGTCCGGATTCTCCTCTCACAGTCACATTCCCAAAATATTTATCCCACACCTGTGTACTGCGTGTGAATATATATTTATATAGTGTGTGTGTTTGATACGCGAGCCTCTGTATGAATGAAGGAGGGAAGGAAGTTAGCAAGGAGGGAGGAAGGGAAGGAAGAAGGGCAAGAAGGAACGAATAAGTGACGGAAGCCAGAATGGCAGAAAGGAAGGAATTAATGAAGGAAAGACTACAGGAAGAAAGGAAGTGGAGAGCGAAGAGCAGATGGATGAAAGGAGTTTATGAGGGAGGGAAGGAAGGAAGGGGAGATGGAAAGAATGAGGGAAGGAGTGAGAATTAATGAAGGTAAGAATGATTTAAGGAATGCTGAAAGGAATGAAGGGCAGATGGAAGAAAGGATGAAATGAATTAAATGGAGGAGTAAATAAAGGAAGAAATGTAGGAGGGCGCTGATATGCATTTAATACTCAAGCTACTGTACGAATGAAGGGAGAGAAGGAATGATGAACGCAATGAAGGAAGGAATGAAGCAAGCTGCTGCTGCTATTGTTGTTGTTGTTTGTTGTGTAAAAGTTTTTACCCCCTGCCTCGTTGTTGTTGTCGTGTAGAGATCGGGAACGCGTACGCAGTGCTGAGTAACACGGAGAAGAGGAGGCAGTACGATGTGAGCGGAGGAGAAGAGCCCAGCAGCCCGGGACACAGCGGACACGGAGGATTCGACTTCCACCGAGGCTTCGAAGCCGACATCACGCCCGAGGATCTCTTCAACATGTTCTTCGGAGGCGGCTTTCCCTCCTGTACGTCTCTCCTTCATTCCTGACTTTATATACGTCATACCCGACATCACCCTGTCACTCGGACAACTCCTTCACGAATCCATTCACAAGAGTGATGTCTGGAACTAACACGCCAGCAGCTATAAACATGTAATAAACACGCTCGTTAGAGTAACACTATTAAACACACCCACTCCCTAACGAACCAGACGCTGTGTGTTAGACACTCGCTTGTAGCCGTGTGACAGTTTCAGCCACCGCAGGACTCCAGAGAAGGACTAGGACTGACGTAATTGGCTGACTCAACTAAATGTAGACTTAAATATGACTCAGACTACTACACTAAGACTAAAACACTCCAAACTAAATCCACGTTAGCTGAAAGGATTAACACTGATAACTGTAAAATAATGATTAAATGGTTCAAAGACAAATCCTCGTATCAAACAAAAATCTGTCTGTATATCATGTATCCGCACCGCTTTCAGCCAATCAGAGCGCACCGTTTAACACTCGCAGTAATGAAGCACGCTTGGGATTAAGCCAGATTATAGAAATAGTGCTTAATTAGATTAGGAGTGTAAGAGTGCGAGAGGGATGTGCTGATAAAAAGCTTCATACACAAGGGAAAACCCGGGTATTTAAAGAATTAGGGCTGGTGCTTTCTGGGACTTCTGGTATCGCACTGACCTGATTAGGCCTTTTTTCCCCCCCTCTTCTACACGTTTAATCAGAAAGCTGATGTGTGATATTTATTCAGATCATATCATTTGATGTTTCTAAACAGGACATCAGTAATAAAGCGGAAATATACTGTATATATTATAAGCTGTGTTTGTGTGTGTGTGTGTGTGTGTGTGTGTGTGTGTGTGTGTGTGTGTGTGTGTGTGTGTGTGTGTGTGTGTCTCAGCGAGTACGTTTGCTAACAGCCGGGATCGATACACTCAGCAGACGGACCACGTGAGGAGGGAGAGGGAAGACAGAGGAGATGTACGTGGATCTTTTGTTTATGTTCATCCATGTCGTGTTTTTTTTTTTTTTTTTTAATTATTTAAATCATAATCCATGAGAATGAATAAATGTAGTGATTTCACTCGGTACATCGTTAGCGTGATGCTGAATTCATCAGATTTTCCTCCTTCACTCTCTCCCTCTCTCTCACTTAGGGAGGCTTCTCCATGTTTATTCAGCTGATGCCGATCGTGGTGTTGATCCTGGTGTCTGTTCTCAGTCAGCTGATGGTTTCCACTCCTCCGTACAGCCTCTACTCCAGACCGTACGGCCGTTTGCTCTTCTTTTATTCTTTTTGTCTTTCTCTCCGTAAGAGGCTGAATGACATACACACCGATCAGCCATAACATTAAAACCACTGACAGGTGAAGTGAGTAACGCTGATTATCTCATTACAGTGGCACCTGTCAAGGGGTGGGGGATATATCAGGCAGCAAGTGAACAGTCAGTTCTCGAAGTTGATGTGTTGGAAGCAGGAAAAATGGGCAAGAGTAAGGATCTGAGCGACTTTTTAACAAGGGACAAATTGTGATGGTTAGACCACTGGGTCAGAGCATCTCCAAAACGGCCGGTCTTGTGGGGTGTTCCCGGTATGCAGTGGTTAGTACCTACCAAAAGTGCTCCAAGGAAGGATAACTGCGCCCAAGGCTCAGTGATGTGCGTGGTGAGTGAAGGCTATCCCGTCTGGTCTGATCCCACAGAAGAGCTACTGTAGAACAAACTTCTGAAAAAGTTAATGCTGGCTCTGATAGAAAGGAGTCAGAACACACAGAGCATCACGGCTTGCTGCGTATGGAGCTGCGTAGCTGCAGACCTGTCAGAGAGCCCATGCTGACCCCTGTTCACCACCGAAAGCTCCTACAATGGGCATGTGAGCATCAGAACTGGACCATGGAGCAATGGAAGAAGGTGGCCTGGTCTGATAAATCACATTTTCTTTTACATCATGTGGATGGCCGGGTGCGTGTGCATCGCTTACCTGGGGAAGAGATCCACCAGGATGCACTATGGCAAGAAGGCAAGCTGGCGGAGGGAGTGTGATGCTCTGGGCAATGTTCTGCTGGGAAACCTCATGTCCTGTTACTTTAACACGTACCACCTACCTAAACATTGTTACAGAGCAAGTACACCCCTTCATGGCAACGGTATTCCCTAATGGCAGTGGCCTCTTTCAGCAGGATAATGCTCCCTGACACACTGCAAAAACTGTTCAGGAACGGTTTGAGGAATATGACAAAGAGTTGAAGGTGTTGATTCGGCCTCCAAATCCCCCAGATCTCAATCCGATCGAGCGTCTGTGGGATGCGCTGGACAAACAAATCCGATCCATGGAGGCCTCACCCCGCAATTTACAGGACTTAAAGAATCTGCTGCTAACGTCTTGGTGCCAGATACCACAGCACACCTTCAGAGGTCTTGTGGAGTCCATGCCTCGACGGGTCAGAGCTTTTTTGGTGGCACAAGAGGGGGCCTACACAATATTAGGCAGCTGGTTTTAATGTTCTGGCTGATCGAAATAACCTGTATATGCATGCATACCAGTATCATTATATAACTATATGAAAGGAATAAAACACTTGGGAGTGTGCTGCTATAGGGAGAATGATCAGTGCTGAGGTGGGCTGTTAACACCCTGAAGTTGATTATTTTCCTATAACAGCCCGTCCTCGAGTGTCCTATAAACATGGCACTTCATGAGCAATTCAACACTGAGGGGGAAAAAGCGCTAATTCCTTATTAGATTTGGACTGAGTGTAAAACTTGGTCCATTAATAAATAATTATTTTCTTAAGGGATCTTTTTGAGATTTTTTTTTTTTTTTTCCCAGCAGTTGAGTCCGAGTTAGCATGGTTGATTGAGCACAGAATGGAACTAGCTGACCGCATAGCATTTTAATAGTCATTTGAAAGCTAACAGCCTGTGTGCTACAGTCTGGAATATGTGACTGAAAGAACCCAAACCAGCTCGTAGCATGATTTTAAATGTATGCTGACAGTGTTAACGTTAGGTTAATTGTTGATTTTGCGTGCTATGCTTTAATATAGACTGAGCTGTTTGGGTTTAACCTGTCTGTCTGTCTGTGCAGGATGGATGTATTTACCGGTTAAGTGTGTGTTTGTGTGTAGATCGACAGGTCAGACGGTAAAGAGACAGACGGAGAACCTGCACGTGGATTATTATGTCACCCGAGACTTTAAATCGGAGTATAAGGGCACGGCGCTGCAGAAGATTGAGAAGAGCGTGGAGGACGATTACGTGTCTAACGTGCGCAACAACTGCTGGAAGGAACGACAGACGAGTACGTTTCCTCACATATCAATGATTACACACGGTTTTGGTGTCCACTGTGAATGAGCTGTTGCTATAGAAACGATAATGTATTAATATTATCCAATCACAATCCAGAATTCAACAGCACTGTAAACTTCTGTCCTGATGTGTGTGTGCGTGTGTGCGCGCGTGTGTGTGTGTGTGTGTGTCTCAGAAACAGACCTGCTGTACGCCGCTAAAGTGTACAGAGACGAGCGTCTGCGCAGGAAGGCCGAGCTCATGACCATGGACAACTGTAAAGAGCTGGACAGACTAAACGAGCTGTTTCGTGGTGGATGAGCCTCGCTCTGCACGGACTCTTAGCATATAGATATCACAGAATATATATGTATATGTCACAAATGTAAATGTTTTTTAAGGAAAGAAACCAGGACGTTAGGAGAGAAAAAGTTCTAAAATATTAAAGTCTAATGTACTGTGAGAGCTCTTTTACTTTGAAACTGTTTATCATCATCATCATCATCATCATAACTCTTCACTGCACACGGCTGATTTCCTGACGCCATTTTACCTCCGAAGAATTTTAACACGCTGAAGGATGACGGACCGAATCCCTAACGTTCCTCGTCTCTGCTGCCTCTTCCTTCACGCTCCTGACCTCACGTTAGACCTCCTAAAGACTTCTGAAGCTCATCAGGGAGGCGTAGCTCATCTCCCACAATCCTTAGCAGCAGCAGCTATAGTGAGTTGTAAACTTGAAAGAAGCACTCTTAGCTCCTTCGCTAGTCCACGCCGAAGCTCCATGATCATGAACGGTACCGACAGAAAGCGGTTTGAGCTGAGAGTTTCCCCCCTGAAGTCACGGTTCTGCTGGATGGACCACTGAGCCATTTTAATCCACGTTGTTGTACATTTTATTTCTGAACGTTTGAAGCTATTTAAATCAGATTTTTTCCTCGTTGCTCGACTAATCATTTGAATAAAGTTTAAATTATTACTGACAGACTGGATAGTGCTGTGTGCTCACTGTCTCTGAAGCTGAACGTCTGTGGTGCGTTCACACAAATCAGTAAAAGGTCACACATGATTGACAGAAGGGGCGGGGCTCAAAACATGACAAATGAAACTGATGATGGCTGATTAGAGTTTCAACTCCAGCTCTGTTTCTGTCTTCGTCGTAAAACTGTATATTAAAATGAAAAACACACATGGCCTCTTAGCAAACCCTGCTGGTTAAATTAGCGAGATAACAATTACGTAGCAAATTTTAACGTTCAATTTTAAGTAAAGCCCTATTCGGACTGGATTAGTTTTACACAGTGCACATTTTTGCCTTTTAATGTTTCCGTAGTTAATACTAACCTGTAGATACAGTCCTGATGACTAACAATGTCCAGCCCCAGAATGGACAGAAGTCATCCTTGATTGGCTGGAACTACACTATCCGTTACTCAGACCGCTGGAGACGTTTCAAGTTTTATTTGTCACACACAAGTAGCTGTACACAGTTTATTCATTGTAGTGAAATGCTTGGTAGCAAGTTCCACACAAAAACGACAACGCAAGAATAGTCTTGTTTAATATGTAAAAATGGGAAATTAGTCAAACTCGGTCTTTTCTCCCATAGACAGCTCTCTGGTCTTCATGTTGGTTTATCCTTTTTAACAACAAATGCAGTCTTCACAGGTGAAACCTAGGGCTCAAACCAAAAGTAGACATCCATCCATTCTCTGTACCGCTTATCCTACACAGGGTCACAGCGAGCCTGGAGCCTATCCCAGGGAACTTGGGGCAGAAGGTGAGGGACACCCTGGATGGGGTGGCAACCCATCACAGGGCACAATCACACACACTATAGACAATTTGGAAATGCCAACCAGCCTACAACACATGTCTTTGGAGTGGAGGAAACCACCGAAGCACGAGGAGAACATGCAAAACTCCACACACACAGGGCGGAGGTGGGTGTCGAACCCCCAGCCCCAGAGGTGCGAGGCAAGTGTGCCCCCATTCAGAGCTATTCACAATCAGTTTATCAGGTCACACCTGGGAAGCAAAAAACCCCTATCACTCGTGTGTTCCAATATTTTTAATCACTTGAAAAATGGGTGGGTCCAAACCAAAGGTGCCATGTTCCAAGTTGTTTAACACATCTAGATGTAAATATCAGAGTGAAAGCTGAAATTCTGGCCTATCCTGTCATATCCATCTCTTCACCTTAAACCATTTCGCGAGCGCGTCTGCAAAGTTGGATGAATGAAATGAATCTTTGAGTCGGTACACTTAAATGATTCGTTCGGATCAGTAGTTTAACCGTTGCGTTGCTGATTGTTACATTCAAACCTGTACATAAGCTCGCGCGCTTGTGTTGTAGAACGCGCTAGCTGGTGTAAACAGAACGCGATTGCGTCATTCGGAACGCGACCGGCTTCTTGAATGAGAACCGGAAGTGAATGGGCTGCCTCGGTGTGTCATAGGTGGCAGACGGACTTTGACTGCTTATGCGCTCAGCTGGAGTAAAAGATGACTCGCAGCGTTCACCTGTCACCTTTAACGCCCCGCACGTTTTATAATTAATTCCAAAATCTTTAACGGATAATCAGAATATAGAGAGTGAGTGGAGAATGCAGCAGCTCAGAGTCCCATCAGCTGTCCTGCTCCTGCTGTGTGGGACATTTCTGTCTAGTGCAGGACTGGAGGAGTTCGAACCCGAGACCCCGGACTGGAGGAAGACTTTAAAAACCATCCGCAACGGAATTCACAAGATAGACACGTATCTGAACTACGCTCTGGATTTAATCGGGGGATCTGATGGACTGTGTCAGTTTAAATGCTCTGATGGTGGGTGAGGTGTGTGTGTGTGTGTGTGTGTATATAAATATAAACTCACTGGATACTTTCTCGTTTGCCATACAAGACACTTTGTATGTGTACAATTACTGACAAAGTATTGGCACCTCTCTATCCCATACACTGATATCTAATTTGTCTCAGCAGTGACATACAGGTGTGTGTTGTTACGAGTGATGTGCTATTGCTCTTTCACAGGATACAAACCCATTCCCAGACCTCATTACAAACACTCACCACCCAACGGATGCGGATCTCCACTGTTTGGATTTCATGTAAGTTTGGATAAGATTTTGATGAAGTTGCTAAGTCACAGAGTTTTCCCATTTCATCAAGTGAGTGTATGCTTTCTAAAAATAATAATAATAATAATAATAATAATAATAAACCCGATTAACTAACGATGTGTTACAGTGTCTCTGAAATAGTTCAAATAATGTGCTTGACAGTGTTATTCATTTTCATACCACGGCACTGCTGAGTTCTGGATCGTGATTGGTCAGAAGGTGTTGATTAATTCTCTATAACAGCAGCTCTGACAGAAGCGCAGGTTTATATTAATGCGCTCCTTCTAATACGTTATCGTTTCTATAGTAACAGCTCCTTCACGGGGACTTGTACAGCTCCACTGATAATAAACAGATTAAAAAATCGCTGATATGCTGAAGTTTCCTTAAGGTAAAGAGATGCTTATTTAACATTTATGGAAGGAGTCTCCAGTGTCAGTGCTTTGTAACAGTCAGCGGTAAAGCTGTAACTTTAAGTTTTCTGACATCTTCAGGACAGAGGAGACGCTTTGCATTTTTAAGTAACTTTAAGAGAGAGGATAAAGAGAGGCTGGTGAGGGAACGACTGTTTATAGCTGCTATAACGTAAGTGAGAACAGGGACTACCTTGTTTTGCTGACGTTCCACAACGTTCAATGTTACTATAAATGGATAAAAGTATAACATGTCTTTCAGTAAATCACATTTTGTAGTCATTGGCAAATTGCTGTGTTATAAGAGGAGTAAAACACCTGGGAACTGGGAACTCCAGTCCACGTCACCCTGTTGTTAATTATTTTCCTATAACAGCATGCCCCAGAGTATTTGTGCAGATTCAGAAGCTGTACTCTGTCTTTACACAAACTCAATACTTTTCTTCCTCTTTCCTGTGGTCTTCAGTTTGATATCGGGATTCCGTCTATGACCAAGTGCTGTAATCAGCACGACCGCTGCTATGATACGTGTGGACGAGAGAAACACGACTGTGATGATCAGTTCCAGGTTTGCCTGGAGACCATATGCAGGCATGTACAGATCACACTGGGACTGGACCAGAGTGTACAAGGTAAACTTCCTGCGTGTTTCCCGGACTCTTCCCAGTGGGTACGATCTTGTGTATTTTTTGTTGAAGGGACTGAGGAAACTTCATGTCCGATTAAGAAAATGACAATTTTGACTGAGTACTGACTGTGTCGGGTCATATCAGCACATACACCACATCAGCACATCTGTTTCAGAGACTGAACACCTCCATAAAGCCGATTAATGAGACAAATTAATTACACGTGCAGATTTAGAGCGTCATGCTGAACTGGTGGCCATGAAGCTTCCATTACTCTACTGAGCTACAGCGCAGATCTCTAATGACAATTATCGAATCTGTGATTTCAGGCTTTGGAATTGAGAGACATTCCAAAGAGTCCACTTCAAAGAGTCTACTCTAAAGAGTCTGTTCCAAAAAGAGTCTGTTCCAGCAAATCGGTTCCAGCAAATCGGTTCCAGCAAATCGGTTCCAGCAAATCGGTTCCAACAAGTCAGTTCCCAAGAGTCTACTCTAAAGAGTCAGTTCCAAGGAGTCTGGTCCAACAAATCAGTTCCACGGAGACTACTTAAAAGAGTTTACTCTAAAGAGTCTGTTCTATAGAGTCAGTTCTGAAGGGTCAGCTCCGAAGAGTCCGTTCCAAGGAGTCCGTTCCAAGGAGTCCGTTCCAAGGAGTGCGTTCCAAGGAGTGCGTTCCAAGGAGTGCGTTCCAAGGAGTCCGTTCCAAGGAGTCCGTTCCAAGGAGTCCGTTCCAAGGAGTCCGTTCCAAGGAGTCCGTTCCAAGGAGTCCGTTCCAAGGAGTCCGTTCCAAGGAGTCCGTTCCAAGGAGTCCGTTCCAAGGAGTCCGTTCCAAGGAGTCTGTTCCAAGGAGTCTGTTCCAAGGAGTCTGTTCCAAGGAGTCTGTTCCAAGGAGTCTGTTCCAAGGAGTCTGTTCCAAGGAGTCTGTTCCAAGGAGTCTACTCTACAGAGTAGACATGCAGATTTAGAGCATCATGCTGAACTGGTGGCCATAAAGCTTCCATTACTCTACTGAGCTGCAGATCTCTAATGACAGTTATCTAATATTGAGTCGAATCTGTCATTTCAGGCTTTGGAATTGAGAGACCTTCCAAAGAGTCAGTTCCAAAGAGTCAGTTCTAACAAATCAGTTCTAATGAGTCTACTTCAAAGAGTCTACTCTAAAGAGTCCGTTCCAAAAAGAGTCCGTTCCAAAAAGAGTCCGTTCCAAAAAGAGTCCGTTCCAAAAAGAGTCCGTTCCAAAAAGAGTCCGTTTCAAAGGTTCAATTCCAAGTAAAGTAATTACAATGAATATTAATAATATTATTTAATAGTCATTATTGTCTTGGTTGTCATTTGTCACTCACTTGATTATTCTCTTAAGAATTACTGTATTTATCACTGTGACTTTTTCAACCTGTTGTTTCTCTCTGCATCAGCGTGTGAATCAGCAGTGACTCTGCTTTTCGATGCCGTCATGCACCTGGGCTGTAAACCCTACCTGGACAGCCAGAGAGCTGCGTGTATCTGCCACTATGAGGAGAAAATTGACCTGTGATCAGCTACATTTGGGCTCTGAAGCTCCCGACACCTTTAAGGAACGTCTGAAGAGCCAAAACTCCGCCCTCGATGTCTGCGGCACTGCGCAGTTTAATGTTTTCCCTCATTTTAAAGGTGCCATGTGTGATGTTCACCTGTAATAATCAAATAATATAAAATATACTTTGGAAAAACTATGGTTTATAATGTTGCTATGCAGTGCACCTTGCTTTTTAAGTTTACATTTTTTCTGGCCCTGAAATTAGCTCCGTCCCTAATCAGAATCAGAGCTGCTCAGCTGTGGCTCTTTTCTTTAAATGGTAACGTGAGGTTTATGTGGTTTCAACATTTTTTGTCTGAAGAGACTGAAGAGAAACGATTGTCAGTTTTTTTCATTGCAGTTCACATCACAGACAGCAGAGGGTGCTCAAATGTACTGCTCCTTTAATTTTGTTCATTTTTTAAGTGCTTTTTCTTTTTTTTTTGGAAACCCGATATCATATCATCCCAAACTAGACAAGGTTTTAAGTTTCTTGACTGTGACTGTTAGTTGTTTTTTTATTTTTAATCAGGCCTCAGTGTGTCTCAGCGATGAGAAAAGTTCACGATGCACTTGTTTTGTTTGTTCAGTGCATTATGGAGTTGATATGATGTCAGAAATAATCAGACATGAACACAGTGACAAACTCAGAATTTTGTAAATCTGTAACTTTAAATCTGCTGCAATTTTTTGTTTCACACATTTCGTTTGTACTTTACATCCTTTTTCACTATTTGTTTCAGCCCTGCCCCCTTTTCTCTCTAATGTTGGGCTCTTAATCCCTCCCCTTCTTTTCTCTAATGCTGGGCACTTAGTCCCGCCCCCTGTTTTCTCTAATGTTGGGCTCAAAGTCCCGCCCCCTCTTTTCTTTAATTTTGGGCTCTTAGTCCCACCCCCTCTTCTTTCTAATGTTGGGCTCTTAGTCCCACCCCCTCTTCTTTCTAATGTTGGGCTCTTAGTCCCGGCCCCTCTTTGCTCTAATGTTGGGCTCTTAGTCCCACCCCCTTTTCTCTCTAATGTTGGGTGCTTAGTTCCTCCCCTTTTTTTCTCTAATGTTGGGCTCTTAGTCCCGCCCCCTCTTTTCTCTAATGTTGGGCTTTTAGTCCCGCCCCCTTTTCTCTCTAATGTTGGGCTTTTAGTCCCGCCCCCTTTTCTCTCTAATGTTGGGCTTTTAGTCCCGCCCCCTTTTCTCTCTAATGTTGGGCTTTTAGTCCCGCCCCCTTTTCTCTCTATTGTTGGGCTCTTAGTCCCGCCCTCTTTTCTCTCTATTGTTGGGCTCTTGGAATGTCATGAGCCCGTGAATTGTCATTTTTTAATCGCACAGTAAACAGTGTAAAAACCTAAATTAGAATTGTTGGTAGTTTGGATTTACAATTTATGTTTCATTACTTTTGACACTCATTCACTCCATAGTGCATATAAGTGTTAGTGAATGGTTATTGTAAGCAGCAGCGCTGGGGGAAAGTGATGATGATGATGATGATGATGATGATAGAAGAGCTCTGAGCACACAGAGGGACTCGGGAACACAAATGAATTCTGAGAATGAAAATGATTTCCCAGAATTCCTGCTGGTGCTCCCGGGTAGCGCTGTGGTTACACACACTGTTAGTTTTAATATGAATTCTCACTGAAGCAGTCTGTAGAGTCAAATACATGTTTTGGTCATTTCCTTTTCTTTATGTAAAAAGACTATCATGTTTTATATGGAATGCTGTAAAATGTAAAAGTCTTTAAATTAAGAGAACTGCCTGGTTGAATTTAGAGATGAACTGAACTTTATTTATTAATTAATAAATAGAGGTAGAGGATTTTCCATCATGTAGCCGTGGTGTATGAGGAATTATTTTTTATCTCAAATAAAATCATTTAAATCCTATATGTACTGTTTTTCTTAAATTCGTGACACCACATGATACTTCACAAACAAGAAGTTAAAGGTGCATTAGGTAAGATTTGTCATAATTTGTAAAGATTAGGTCCCAACAGTTCAATAAGATTTGAATGATTTCAAATGGTTTTAAAACTCTTACTTGCTAAAGATGAAAGGAATTAAAATTCGAGGCCGCGTGCTGTGTTGTGATTGGCCGGTGTGCTGTGTTGTGATTGGCCGGTGTGCTGTGTTGTGATTGGCCGGTGTGCTGTGTTGTGATTGGCTGGTGTGCTGTGTTGTGATTGGCCGGTGTACTGAGCTGTGATTGGCTGTTGGGCGCGTGTGTATTGACATTGCGTGTTGAAACGCGGAACAGGTGAGAGGTGATGTAGGAAGTGGAAGGTGAGCGGATATGAAGCGGCTCGGTGTCTCGGCTGTCCTGCTCCTGCTCCTGCTGTGGGGAACATTTCCGTCCAGTGCAGGACTGCAGGAGTCTGAATACAAGACTTTTGACTGGACAAAGACTTTAATAAACATCAGAAATGGAATCCAAAAGATTCACATTTACTACAGATCATACAAATATCCCAAATACATCAAAAACCCTCTGGATTTAAGCTTAGGATCTGATGGACTGTGTCGGTTTAAATGCACAGATGGAGGTAAGTAATGTGTGCATTGTTATTATAATCTATAATTTACACCGTCATACCGGGAATAACAGCTCACATTTTTAAATGAAAATATTAAAGCATATATTTAATAACACACTAAAGAACCTAAATGTGAGATTCATTTATTCTGTATATTAGTTTTTGTCATTTTATTGAATACATTCAGGTCCCATGTCAGACATGGTTTTGGTTTTGTTTGTGTGAAGAAGTTACTTTCATTTTCTCTCAGCCCCGCGTTTCCCCTTAAACAAAAACTCATTGTCGGGCTTAAAATAATGAAGAAACGGTCTCAAAAGTTTCAAATAAATTAATTCATCAGTTTTAAATTGCTAAATTCCTCATTGAACTTCGTATGGTGAAGTAGAAAATACTGTACAAAAAAAAAGTTGTTTTCACAATACTACAATGTCAGGAAACTGCCTTGTGAAGGAGGCGACTTGCATATAGGAGCAGTTTTTCTCTTTACTCTTGCAGTGTAATTTAATCCAAATGGTTCGCCAATAAAGAATAATCACTGTCAACATATCGTAAACATAAAATAACAATAAAGTCTTTTGGCAGCCGAAAGAGTCGACTCTTAGCCAAATGATCTGACTCACCGAAAAGAGTCGGGATTCCCATCAGTACTCAGTGTTGAAGTTACCTGAACTAAAAATACGTTTCAAAAAATAAAATAAATAAAGTAACTAAAAAGCTACTGAAGCAAAGAAAAGCAACAATTTATAGTAACAGTTTTTATAAACACTTAGAGGTATTTATTAATTCTATTAAAATATGTTAATGTAACGAACAACCGTGTCCACAAGCTGGCAATGGCCTGTATTTGTCCATCCATCCATTTTCTGTAGCACAGGGTCACGGGGAACCTGGAGCCTATCCCAGGGGACTTGTCTCCTTAACCCCCGTCGCCTCTGGCCTGCTCATTAGGGATAAATTCATACATTTAAAATCTATATCCTGAATTTGTATATTTCTGTACAGCTGCTTTGGGACCCCTGGATGGGGTGCCAACCCATCACAGGGCACAATCACACACATTCACACATTACTGACAATTTGAAAATGCCAATCAGCCTACAACACATGTCTTTGCACTGGGGAGGAAACAAGAGTACCCAGAGGAAACCCCCGAAGCACAGGGAGAACATGCAAACTCCACACACACAGGGCATAGGTGGGAAACAAACCCCCAACCCTGAAGGTCCAAGGCAAACGTGCTAACCACTAAGCCCCCCACCTTGTATTAATTCAATAACATGCAAAATACTTTTTATAAAATGAAACTGTCAGTAAGATGAGTAAGTAAGTTTGAGTAAAGCCGTCTAGCTAAATGTCTGCTTTTTAACGTAGACACTATAAAGCTAGCTAAAATTGAAGAGCAAAAAGCCCTGAAACAAAAACATTAAACTCTGACTTGCAAATGACATCAGCGTCCGCTAGCAAACAAGATGATTCGCTAACATTAGCAAACTAGCTAGTTAGATGGTTACTTCACCTGAAACAGCAACGTAGAGATGACATGCACTTTGCATTCAGGTGGGTAATGGGAGTCCTAGCCCAAACTTTTGACCTGTAGTGTGATAGATACAGTACGAGCACCTGCACATGAAACGGACAGCAGAACTTCCTGAACTATTGGGTACTGAGTCTGTGTCCTGCAGTCTTGGTGCACAGGATGGGAGTATGGATTCCATATGATTGTGCATTGGAATTCAGTGGTTCACCTGTTGCCCTGTACAACGTATTGGCAGATATTTGGGTGCTGTTTTTTTGTTTGTTTGTTTTGTTTTGTTTTTGTTTGTTTTTTTATCTCACTACAGTGTCACTGACATAGTGGTGTGTTATAAGTTATCTGCACTGGTCTTTTACAGGATACAAACCCAGTCCCAGACCTCATTACAAACACCCGCAGCCTAACGGATGCAGCGTTCCAGTGTTTGGATTTTATGTAAGTTTGGGCGAGATTTTAATAACCTTGTTACTCACAGTTTTGCCTCAGAGATTTGTCAGAATGATGCATTACACAGTGTCTCTGAAATATTTCAGATAATGAGTTTGATTGTAGAAAAATGGTCACATAGTTTGATTCAAGTTTATTCCAAGCCATGGAACGTGCAGGTGTAGGAAAATAAGCAACTTCGTGATGGTAAAATGAACTCTGCTTCATTACACTACCCCATCACGCAGTATTTCACCATCAAACAGTGTTTTATTCCTTACAGAACAATGTGCACATTCAGTAGCTGTACTACAAACTGAATACCTTTTTCCTCTTTTCTCTCGTCTTCAGTTTGATATCGGGATTCCGTCTATGACCAAGTGCTGTAATCAGCACGACCGCTGCTATGATACGTGTGGACAAGAAAAACACGACTGTGATGATCAGTTCCACGTTTGCCTGGAGACCATATGTAGGAATATACAGATCACACCGGGACTGGACCAGACTGTACAAGGTAACCTTCCTGTGTGTTTCCAAGTCAATTCCAAACGGGCTAGACCAGTGGTCACAAACCCTGTTCCTGGAGATCTACCTTCCTGAAGACTTTAGCTCCAACAATAATCCTGCCCAACTGACCATCTAATCATTGGCTTAAGAAGTTCTTGATCAACTAAAACAGGTGTGTTAGATTTTGGTTGGAGATGACACCTGCAGGAAGATGGATCTCAAGGAAGAGGGCTGGTGACCACCGGACTAGACCCTTTTTTTCAATGAAGTCATTGAGTGTTTATTAATTACCTTCACTTTTCATGCCTGTGTCTATTCCACAGAGGATATTTCAAATCAAAAGACTGGCTAGGGTCTATTTCAAATGGCCGATTCCACAGAGTCAGTTCCATGGAGTCCGTGATTCCACGGAGAGTTGATTCCGTAGGTCAGTGGTCACCAACCCTCTTCCTTGAGATCTACCTTCCTGCAGGTTTCATCTCCAACCAAAATCTACCACACATGTTTTAGTTGATCAAGAACTTCCTAAGGCAATGATTAGATGGTCAGGTGGGCAGGATTGTGGTTGGAGCTAAAGTCTTCAGGAAGGTGGATCTCCAGGAACAGGGTTGGTGACCACTGCGGTAGAGTCTGTTTCAGAGACTCGATTCTGAAGATTTGATTCCAAAGATAATCAGTTACACTGAGTCTATTCCCAAGAGTGCATTTCAAAGAGTCAATACCAAGGAGTCTTTTTCATAGACTATATTCCAAAGAGTTGTTTCCACACCTTCATCCATGTACTGATGCTGTAGTGTGAATCTGTTTAGACTTTTAACTACTTCTTCAGTAAAGGCATTCAGTCATTACTGAAGTCTTTAACAATGACCTTCATTTTTTCACTTCCGCGGTTGTTTCTGTCTTTGACACAGATTTAATTGTGCACTATTACTGTAGTACTGTACCTACCACTGTGACCTTTTCATCTTGTTTCTCTGTGAATCAGACTGTGAATCGGCAGTGACTCTGCTCTTCAATGCCATCGTGAACGTGGGCTGTAAACCCTACCTGGACAGCCAGGGAGCTGCGTGTATCTGCCGCTATGAGGAGAAAACCGACCTGTGATCAGCTGTGTTCAGGCTCCGAAAACCCTGACGCCGTTTTAGGAGTGTTTTAAGAGTCAAACCCCGTCCTTCAGGTCTGCAGCACTGCACATTTTAGCGTTTCTCTGATTTTAAAGGTGCAGTTTGTCATGTTTATAAATGTTTCTAGACCTGTAATAATCATGTAATATAAAAACTACCTTGGAAAAACTATGATTCGTAATATGTCTATGCAGTGCATCTTGCTTTTTTTTAAGTTTCAGGCTGCTGTTTACATTTTTCTGGGCCTGAAATTAGCTCCACTCCAAATCAAAATCAGAGCTGCCTAACTTTTATGTAGTTTCAACAGTTTCTGTTTGAGGGAAAGAGAAAAGTTTGTCGGATTTGTTTAATTGCAGTTGCAGTTCACTTCACAGACAGCAGACGGTGCTAAAATGTACTCCTCCTTTAACTCTCCTTATTCACCTTATCATGTCATTTACAACATGAATCAGATGTTTTGGAGGAAACAGTAGTCTGTTTAAAAGATTTTGCATCACTGTGGCAGTTTGATTCAAAAACCCAGAAAAAATATTATCTTCAAATACAGCTTTAGTCTTGAATTAAATTAGGCTCCCTCCCAAACTTTAGGGTTCTTCACTGGTTAGTGTTCTTACCTTAGGTTTTTAGTCCCACCCCCTCTGTGCTCTGAAGTTATGCTCTTAGTCCCGCCCCCTCTGTGCTCTGAAGTTATGCTCTTAGTCCCGCCCCCTCTGTGCTCTGAAGTTATGCTCTTAGTCCCGCCCCCTCTGTGTTCTGTGCATTTATATGTACATATGGGAATGTATATATGTGTGTATGTTGAAGTGTAGTGTATATTGAGTTTTAGATTTTTATGCTGTTTTTTTTATGTATTTTTGCTTTGTTTTTGGTTTGTTGTGTTGTCCTTGTTTATATTGTATGGTGGACAATAAAACTAACTAACTAACTAACTAAACTAACTCACTCACTCACTCACTCACTCACTCACTCCATAGTGCATATGAGTGTTAGTGAATGGTTATTGTAAGCAGCAGCTCTGGGGGAAAGTGATGATAGAAGAGCTCTGAGCACACAGAGGGACTCGGGAACACAAATTAATCCTGGGAATGAAAATAATTTCCCAGAATTCCTGCTGGTGCTCCCGAGTAGCTCTGTGGTTACACACACTGTTAGTTTTAATATGAATTCTCACTGAAGCAGTCTGTAGAGTCAAATACGTAAACGTAAACATATTTGAATTAAGACTTTGATTCAAGAATTTGATTTGATATGTACTTTATTTCTTAATTAATAATGCAAGTTACAACTTCCATACTCAAACTGTGTACTGTTCAGCACTACACTGTCACTTACTGTGCCAATTGTTCCTGTTTTACTAGTCTTGTGTTGTTTGCACACGTTTGCACGTGCACTTTATGTAAAATGTGTAGGTCTTATTTAGTTCTGTGTCGTCTCATGTAGTTTAGTGTGTTGTTTTATGTAGCACCATGGTCCTGGAGGAACGTTGTTTCGTTTCACTGTGTACTGTACCAGCTGTATATGGTTGAAATGACAATAATAAGCCACTTGACTTGACTTTAATATTGAGGTAGAGGATTTTCCATCATGTAGTCATGCTGTATGAAGAATTACAACCCCAGTTCCAAAAAAGTTGGGACACTGTGTAAAATGTAAATAAAAACAGAATGCAATGATTTGCAAATCTCATAAACCCATATGTTATTCACAATAGAACATAGAAAACATATCAAATGTTTAAACTGCGGAAATGTACCATTTTAAGAAGAAAAAAAGTGAATTTGATGGCCGCAACACGTCTCAAAAAAGTTGGGACGGAGGCAACAAAAGGCTGGAAAAGTAAGTGTCACTAAAAAGAAACAGCTGGAGGAACATTTTGCAACTAATTAGGTTAATTGGCAACAGATCAGTAACATGATTGGGTATAAAATGAGTATCTTAGATCGGCAGAGTCTCTCAAAAATAAAGATGGGAAGGAATCTGGATGGAAGCAGATGTTGCTCTAAAACCTGTATATACCTTTCAGCATTGATGGGGCCTTTCCAGATGTGCAAGCTGTCCATTCCATAGGCACTAATGCACACCCATACCATCAGAGATGCAGGCTTTTGAACTGAGCGCTGATAAAAAGCCAGATGGTCCCTCTCCTCTTTAGTCCTCTTTAGTTTAGAGGACACGGCATCCATGGTTTCCAAAAAGAATTTCAAATTTCGATTCGTCTGACCACAGAACAGTTTTCCACTTTGCCTCAGTCCATTTTAAATGAGCTTTGGCCCAGAGAAGACGGCGATGTTTCTGGATCATCTTCACATATGGCTTCTTCTTTGCATGATAGAACTTTAACCTGCATTTGTGGATGTCACGGCAAACTGTGTTCACAGACAGTGAGCTCTGGAGATGTTTCTGAGCCCATGCAGTGATCCATTACAGAATCATGTCTGTTTTTAATGCAGTGCTGCCTGAGGGCCTGAAGATCATGGGCATGCAATATTCATTTTCACCCTTGTCCCTTGAGCACAGAGATTTTTCCAGATTCTCAGAATCTTTTGATGATATTATGTACTGTAGATGATGAGATATTCATAGTTTTCGCAATTTTACGTTGAGGAACATTATTCTGAAATTGTTCCACAATTTGTAGATAGAGTTTTTTGCAGATTGGTGAACCTCTGCCCATCTTTACTTCTGAGAGACTCTGCCTCTCTAAGATACTCTTTTTATACCCAGTCATGTTACTGACCTGTTGCCAATTAACCTCCAGTTCCAGCATTTTAGTAACACTTACTTTTCCAGCTTTTTGTTGCCCCATCCCAACTTTTTTGAGACGTGTTGCGGCCATCAAATTCAAAATTACTTTATTTTTTTTCTTTAAATGGTGCATTTCCTCAGTTTAAACATTTGATATGTTTTCTATATTCTATTGTGAATAACATAGGGGTTTATGAGATTTGCAAATCATTGCATTCTGTTTTTATTTACATTTTACACAGCATCCCAACTTTTTTGGAATTAATAATAATAATAATAATAATAATAATAATAATAATAATATTTTTTTTCTTTATAGCGCCTTTCTACACACTCAAGGTCGCTTTACAACACAGCACAACACAGAAAGGGGGGGGGGGGAATTGGGGTTGTATTTTTACCTCAAATAAAATATTTTAAATCCTATTTGTGTACTGTTTTTCTTGCATTCATGACACCACATGATACTGCAAGTTACTGTGTTTTTTTTCCACAAACAAGAAGTTAAAGGTGCATTAGGTAAGATTTGTCATAATTTGTCAAGATTAGGTCCCAACAGTTCAATAAGATTTGAATAATTTAAAATTCCTGGCCATGTACACAAAGCTCTGCCCCCAGAACTTATAGTCAGCTGCTTGAAAGTCAAGTTACAACCCTATAAACATAAATTCAGCTCAGACTGATTGATCACATGTGCCATCGCTTTCCTTTTGTCTTTGTAATAAAATAACAGACCTGCTTAATTCATTATATAAAGCTGGCCATTTCCAAATTTCCTCTTATCTATCTACCTACCTACCTACCTACCTATCTATCTATCTATCTATCTATCTATCTATCTATCTATCTATCTATCTAAACAATTCAAAGCATTGTGTTTAAAGACCTGTCCAGGAGCAGCATCTATAATTCTGTGTTCAGCTTCATCTCCTTCACCAGTACTAAATGACTCCATCTTGGAAAACTACTGTCAGCGTTATTCTGGTTTTATTGCTTTTCTTGTCATTGATTTTTTTTAAGCACACTGTGATTTTATTTTTTTTTTGTTCACAGGAGCCTGTCCTAGGTGCTTGCTGATTTTAGACTGTGATGTGGGTGGAGTAAAGGGGTGTTGGGGGAATGTCTATAAAATGATTGACAGGAGGCCGTTTCATGGATGTTGATGCCAGATGGGCTGGATTGAGTATTTCAGAAATTGCTGATCTTCTAGGATTTTCACACACAACAGTCTCTAGAGGTGGATGAGCTACAACAGCAGAAGACCACATCAGATTCCACTCCTGTCAGCCAAGAACAGGAATCTGAGCTGAAGACTGGAAAAAGACCAGGTTGGTTTTTTTCCCCCCTAATCTTCAACTGTCCGGTTTGGGTGAGTCTGTGCCCATGATAGCCTTAGATTCCTTTTCTTGACTGACAGGAGTGGAACTTGATGTGGTATTCTGCGGCCCATCCACCTCAGGATTCAGTGTTTTGTGTATGCTGAGATGCTTTCCTGCTTACCACGGTTGTAAAGAGTGATGAGTTACTATATCCTTTCTAGCAGCTCAAACTAATCTGGCCATTTTCCTCTGACCCTCTCTAATCAACAAGGCGTTTCCATCTACAGAACTGTCCCTCACTCGATGTTTTTTTGTTTTTCGCACCATTCTGTGTAAACTCTAGAGACTGCCGTGTGTGAAAATTCCAGGAGATCAGCAGTTTCTGAAAAACTCAAACCAGCCCAACTGGTACCAACATCCATGCCACGGTTAAAGTCACACTTTAGAGATCACACTTCCCCCCCCCCATTCTGATGTTTGATGTGAACATTAACCGAAGCTCTTGACCAACATCTGCGTGATCTTATGCATCGTGCTTCGTGGTTTCCAGACCACCTTTCTAGCCTTGCGTGTTTATCCCTTAGCTCTTTGTTTCCAAACCACCTTTCCAGCCTCACGTATTTGTCCCTTCGCTCGTGATTCGAGGTTCCCAGACCACCTCGATGCCTCGCGTATGTTTCCCTGTGTTTTTTGGATAAGTGCCTTTTTGTGGATTACTGTTTCCTTTTTGGATTACTGCCGCTTCGGCCAAGTAAAGTATCATTTTGGATTACTGTTACCTTTTGTTCATGGATTCATGTTTGATGGTGTTGTTTGTGTTCCTTTATTTTTGAACTAACTGTTTCTAATAAACTGACCACTTTCCCCTGCAAGTGCATCCTGCTTCCTTCTACCCCACGTGTCGTAACAATAATAACCTATCATCTACACCGTTATACCGGAAATAACAATATTAAAGCACAACAATAACACACCGAAGAACCTAAATGTGAGATTCATTTATTCTGTGTATTATTAATTCGTTTTTGTCATTTTATTGAATACATTCAGGTCCCATGAGCGACTATATACATGCTTTGTTTTTGTGAAGAAGTTACTTTCATTTTCTTGCAGCTGTACATTTCCTGTCAGGAGCAAAAACTCATTCTTTTAATTCAGTTCAATTCAGTTTTATTTGTATAGCGCTTTTAACGATGGACATTGTCCCAAAGCAGCACTCTTAACACGCTGTGACATCTAAATCATCTTGAGTTAAACCATTCGTACAGTCTCAGAAATAATTGTACTTTATTCCTCATATATTTATTATTTTTAGTTTATGGGAAGGTGCATGTGGCGTGTTTTTAAACTGATTTAAATGTGAAAAGCGCTTTAAAGTTACATCAGTGCTCCTTAAGGTCAAGTTATGTCCCTTAAAAACACTGCAGTACACTACATTCATGTTCATGATTCCTGCTGAAAGATAACCTTCACAGTACCATGTCACCACAACCACCAGGACAGTTTCATACCTTTATTTCTGACAAAAAACAAGACAAAAACCTCCAGTTACTGTATACACATGTATGCACATTAATTAGCTGAAACATTTCCGTATATTTTTTTATTGGAATGAATTATCGGCTGGCATTAGAATCATACAGATCCTATATTGCGTCAGATAAATTAACAACACTAAGTACACCCATCAAAATTGGTTTTGTTTTCCTTTACAGGCATGTTGTCACACCTGCTGCAGGTTTCTATGACCAGCCTTTCAAACAGAGCAACACAAAGCAGTTAGTCATACTGGAGTTACAGTCAGGATGCAACTCTGATGGCATGTATTATCAGCAGACCACGTTCTTAAATATTCACATTCGCAAATATTAAATGGTCTAGAAAGTTCTGTGGTGAGTTTCATTACAGCTGTCTAGCTAAAAGCAAAAAAAAAAGTCCTGAAGCAAAAATATTGAAACCTGACTTGCAAATGTCAGCTAGCAAACTCGATGATTAGCAAACTACCTTTTTATATGGTTAATTAACATGAACCAGCAACATGGAGATGACGTGCACTTCACCAGAAGGGTCCTGATGAGATCCAGGGGTCCAAGGATTCATAGACTAGGTGTTTTGACCACTAGAAGAGGTCTGGGAGGTGTTAGTGATGATAAATCCAGGATCAGTCCACCCTGGAGGTCCCGGTGGATGGAATTTGCCAATAGACCCTTTCTCACTCAGGAGGATGAGGCCTGCAATGGACAGCAGATCTTCCAGAAACATTAGGTCCTCAACTGATCTTGTGTCCTCCAGTACCTGGATGGGAGACCTCCTGGGGAAAACTAAGGTTGCTGCTGGAAGTGGTATTAGGCAGGCCAGTAGGTGGTGCTCTCCCTGTGGTCTGTATGGGTCCTAATGCCCTAGTATAGTGACGGGTGTACTGTAAAGGAGCACTGGCTTTCGGACGAGATGTTAAACCGAGGTCCTGACTCTCTGCTGTCATTAAAAATCCCAGATCACTTTTCGTAAAGAGTAGGTGTATCACCCCAGTGTCCTGGCGAAATTGCCCCATTGGCCCTTGTCTATCATGGCTCCCTAATAATCTCCATCCCTGAATTGGCTATATCTCTCCTCTCCACCAATAGCTGGTGTGTGATGGGCGTTCTGGTGCACTATGGCTGCTGTCTAATCATCCAGGTGGAGGCTACACACTGGTGGTGGTTGAGGAGATTTCCCCCCCATACTATGTAAAGCGGTTTAAGTGTCTAGAAAAGTGCTATATAAATGTAACTAACTATACTTATATTCAAACATAGTGATGAATTGCAAATTTAATATCAGTTTCATAATTCTGTAACTTTGAACACAAATTGTGTACATGCTTATCCCATGAGATTTGTTATTCACCATCATATAGACGCAGTATGAAGCTTGAAACTTTTTTTTTATTTTATCAGAAGCCAATAAACTCCTCAGAAATGGCCCTATCATATCCTTAGGCCAATGCTTGTGTTTCTTTGCTATACATTGAAGACATCTGAGTTTGAGATCAAAAGATGAAGATGAGACGATAGACCAGAATTTCATCTTTCATTTCCTGATATTTACATCTAGATGTTTTAAACAACTTGGAACATGGCACCTTTGGTGGCAGAGTCGATTCTACAGAGTCGAGTCTACAGATTCGATTCTACAGAGTCGATTCCACGGCGCCGATTCTATAGAGTAGATTCTACAGCGTAGATTCTACAGAGTCGATTCCACAGCGCCGATTCTACAGAGTCGATTCTACAGCGTAGATTCTACAGAGTCGATTCTAAAGAGTCGATTCTAAAGAGTCGATTCCAAATCCAAATACTGTATTCCAATGAGTCGGTTCCATGAATCTGTTTCAAAGAGTCTATTAAACAGAAACTAGTCCACATCCAAAGAGAGAGGATACCAGACAGTGGATTCCAAAGAGAGTGATTTCAATAGTGTCAGTTCCATATAGCTGATTCTATAGAATCAATTCAAAAGAGTTGATTCCATTGCGTTTATTTCAAAGAGACGATTCCACAGATATCACTTCCATTGAGTCATGTCCATTGAGTCATTTCCAAAGAGTTGATTCCAGAGTTAAATCCAAAGAGTCTATTCCACACATTGAAAATGATCTGTGTAGAAGCAAGTGAATATATTTAGATTTTTAACCTTTTTTTTAACTATTGAGGAGTCTTTGTCTCTTCATTCTTCCACTGCCATGTTTGATTCTGTCCTTGAGACAGATTTGCACTATTACTGTATTTATCACTGTGACTGTTTTGTCCTTTTGTTTCTTTCCGAATCAGGATGTGAATCGGGGATGAGTCTGTTCTTCGATGCCGTAGTGCACCTGGGCTGTAAACCTTACCTGGAGAGCCAGAAAGCTGCGTGTATCTGCCGCTATGGGGAGAAAACTGACCTGTGATGAAACTCCTGATGCCACTGAGGAACATCTGAGGCGTCAAACCGCTGTTCTGGAAGTCCCCCATCATCATCATCATCATCATCATCATCATCATCATCATCATCATGATCATCATCATCAAGCCATTCATGAGATGAATCTGATGATTTGAAACACTGTGGACAACTGAAACTGGATTTAGACTAAAACAAATACACACAGATCAAGTCTAATCTAGTCTGTCATGATGCTAGGATTCACCACTAGTTAGTGTTCTACATGGAATGTCAGATAGTTTAAGAAAATGTTACTCATATAACATGTTCTAACATCACTTCTTATTGTGGTCATTTCTTACTGCTCATATGGTTTATGTTACCATCGTTCCACAACGAGCTCACGTTACATTTAAGTAGTGAACATGTCTTTTGCAGCTTTTGTGTGTGTAAGTAAATGTGGTGTACTTTTAGATTTATTTAAGTTATACAGTTAGACATAAAATGACCTTAAATGAGTTTGTAAAGGTAAACCCTTCTATCACTAATAAAAGTTTTCTAGTGGAATCAATTTTTTCCATCACATAAGGCACTGTGTTGGAAAAATAAATCCTTAATGTCTTTTAGAAATGAGAAATGTTCACTACGGTCTTGTTTTCTGGTTTTGTTCAGTATGTATACAGTTAATTGTAAAAGTTTACATCTCTCATGCTTTTCTGGAGGGGGGGGGGGGTGAGAAAGTGTATACACAAGTTAGAAAAAGGTAAAAATGAGAAAATTAAGAAAAGAAGAAGGAAGTGATCTGAAGAAGGTGGTGTGTTGAGTTATAAAGTGATGTGGAAGCTTATAAAGATCGAATACTTTTGATCGTTTTATTTTTTACTATTTAACAACGTGTGCTATTTGTCTGTTTCCATTCTGTCGTGGTGAAGAAACGTCTGTGAAACAAAATACACAAAATATTCTGTTGCTATAAATTACAGTACTTGTAGGTGTAAAGTGATTGCTCTTGTATTTTTATATGAATTAACACCAAAAAAAAGCAAATAAACAGTTTTTTTAATATGAATGTACAGGTTCTCACTGTAACCGTCTCCATAGACTCACTCTATAATGTTTTAGTTTTACTTTCAAGAGAGCTGTTTTTTTATTCATATTTAAATGTGCTGAAATATTTCATTTCAAACAATGTAAATTCAGAAGACTCTGGTTTTGTATAGAACGGTGTAATTAATACGATATAATCCATTTTTTTTTGTCTCGAACTCTTTTCCCCTTTTATTTAACGATACAAGTTGTCAGTGTTGCATATTACAGAATAAACACAAAGAAAGATGCAATGAATGAAATAAAGATGAAGTCTGCACAGCTTTCAGGATTTAGGATTTTGCAAATACTTTACCTTCAAATGTTCAAACACAGGATTCTTTCCAGATTCTTTCCAGACGTTTCATTTTATTTCTGTAATGATGGTTCAGTATACGTTAATTATTAATAATAATTGTTATAAATTCAATTCGATTCCATTTATTTGAATAGTACTTATAACAATAGACATTGTCACAAAGCAGATCTAATGTAACATATAGCCTACACTCACCATCCACTTTATTAGGAACACCTGCTCATTCACGCAGTTATCCGATCAGCCAATCATGTGTCAGCAGGGCAGTGTGTAAAATCATGCAGATACAGGTCAAGAACTTCAGTTAATGTTCATTTCAGACATCCGAATGAGGGAATAACGTGATCTCGCTGACTTTAACCGTGACATGGTTGTTGGTGCCAGTTTGAGTGTCTCAGAAACTGCTGATCTCCTGAGATTTTCACACAAAACAGTCTGTAGAGTTTACACGGAGTGGCGCGAAAAACTAAAAACATCCAGTGAGCGTCAGTTCTGTGGGCGGAAACGCCTTGTTAATGAGAGAGATCAGAGAACAGACTGGCTCAAGCTGACAGGAAGCCTCTGGTGACTGAAATATCCACTGTTTACAACCAGGGTGAGCATTAATATTAATCAGTTAAGTTTCTAACAAAATATATTTTGTGTTTGTGGATGAAATGTAACACATAATTCATCAAACAAATATGAGTATTGATCTCTTTTAAATGGACAGCACTGTGCAAAACGTTTTAGGCACCCTATTTTTTTTTTTAGTACAAACTTTGTTATAGTTTTTTTATTTTATGACTTTTACATTATCAAGTCAGTACAAAAAAAAAAACATTTTAGATTCCCAAACATTAGTTTTCTAGCACAAAATAAAATGTTTGTACGTCATTAAAGAAAGCAGCGTATTACGTAAGAGACACTTTTCAGATAAAAAACACAACCCCTCTGTCCCACACTACACCCTTGTGACCCTCCTCCGAGTCCACACTTTGGTGACGTCAGCTAATGCAGACCTATGGGGCGCTAATGCGCGAGTCCACGAGGGCGATGGGGCTATTAATAGACGGCTTTTGGGACAGACTCGTCGCCGGAAAGAGGAAGATTGTTGTTGTTTTCACTGTGGCGCTAGACACATGGCTTGCTATGAAGAGACATCAGCATCGTTTTTATCAAATAGCCATTGACAGTGGTCATAGCCTGAAGTTTCATTCCATTTTAATTGACTATAATTTCAAGTTTTTTATCTTCAAACTATATAATGAAATATTACTAAAAGCTATACCAGTTCAATTACATTGTAAATCATTGTTAATTATAAAAACAAAAACTTACACTTCCTCTTCTCTGTCATGTTGGCTAAAATCTGCAATCGAAACTCCTCCTCTGCTTTCTGATTGGTCTGTCGCAAGGAATGTTGGATAGCGGACCGCCACGAGCCTGCAGCATCTTCGATGAAGACCGCATCGAGGGCGCAAAGGGGGCGCTCGCAAGAACCCTCACAAGCGTTAAAATCACAAATGGGACACACTATGGACCCGTAGACTTCGTGAGCACGCGCAGCTGAAGGCTACAAGACCTCAAGCCCACAGGAAGTGCGCCATTTGGGACAGGCGGAATGACGGCTGCTGGGTTTTGCTGTTTTTGTAATATAATAACAGTGCAATTTTGCATTGTCATTGTCTTGTCATAATGTTGACCAAGTTTGGTGACAATCACATGAATCCCCTAGGAGGAATATTTAAAAGTTCACCGCATACACTTCTCACAAAATACAAAATGGCCGACTTCCTGTTGGGCGAAAGTTGTCAGGCCGAAAGTTGTTCGGGTCGATGAGAACAATATTAGTGCGTCCCAAATCACACACTTATGCACTATTCTACGCCATTTTGTAGTATAAATAGTGTGATTAGTGTGTTCACACTGAAAAACCCCAAAAAACAAAGTGCACTTTAAGTTCCCGGATGATGCACTCATTCAACCGAAAAAACCAAGTGTGGAATGACGGACAGCGCCATATCACCCTGCAGTTCTTGCCTGGTTTCCCACTGAAGCTAAGCAGGGTTGAGCATGGGAGACCTCGTGGGGAAAACTAAGGTTGCTGCTGGAAGTGGTATTAGGGAGGCCAGTAGGTGGTGCTCTCCCTATAGTCTATTATTCAAAATCCCAGGACACAGGTGTCCTTGTGAAATTCCCCCATTGGCCCTTATCTATCATGGCCACCTAATAATCTCCATCCCTGAATTGGCTATATCTCTCTCCTCTCCCATGCACTATGGCTGCCGTCGCATCATCCAGGTGGAGGCTACACACTGGTGGTGGTTGAGGAGATTTCCCCCCATACTATGTAAAGTGCTTTGAGTGTCTAGAAAAGCGTTATATAAATGTAATTAACTAACTTCGTGCACTCAATGGTCGCAGCTTTCCTTACGATGGGGAGGGGTTAAATCAGGCTCAGGTGCTGAACGGAATAAAAAAAGATGTTTACAACTTGCTATGTTGATTTTAAATTGTAAAGCAAAATTGGTCTGATGATGACTGAGGTCTTGTTGGGCATAAAAGGAAACATTAACATAATCAGTAAAATGTACCAATTCATTTTTGTTATCTGTTTGGCTATTTTTGCTAATGCTAGCACCATCGCATTACGGGCGTTTGACGTAAATTGCCATCGACCGGGAAACAGCAAATACTTCCGGTTAGTACAATACCGAAAGTGTGCCATTTGAGACGATACTACCCTTCTAAAATTCATACACTAGACGGCAGAGTGTATAGTGCATAGTATAAGTGTATAGTGTATAGTATGTCATTTGGGACACAACTTATGTGTACTGAGTTTCGTACTATAAGTATGTACTATTTATCCACCAAGGTTTTGTACCGTGTACAAGGGGGCGCTACAGTGCAGTACAGTACACCACACGGTGACACATGATGTGAGGATGCTCCCCACTACACACCTGTAGAAGGATGTGAGGACTGTGGTACCTAGGCCAGCCCGCTTGAGCCTCCTCAGGAAGTACAGTCGTTGATGGGCCTTCTTTATTAAACTGACGGAGTTGGTGTGCCAGGTGAGGTCGTTATTGATGCGTACTCCCAGGTATTTGAAGCTGGAGACGACCTCGGCGGCTGTTCCTCCGATGTAAATGGGGCGGGAAGGCTCCTAGTGACTCTCCTGAAATCCAGAATCATTTCCTTTGTTTTCTTCACATTGATGCAGAGGTTGTTGGCTCTGCGCCAAGCCTCCAGTTGTTCCACCTCTAGCCTGTAGTCTGTCTCATCGATGCGGGAAATTAGTCCCATCACTGCTGTATCATCCGCAAGCTTGACAATGTGGGTGCTCGGGAATGTAGCTGAGCAGTCGTAGGTCAGCAGAGAATACAGCAGGGGGCTCAGGACACATCCCTGAGGAGAGCCAGTGTTGAGGATGGGGGGGGGGAGTGATGTCTGATAGTCTGTAGTAGTAATAATAATAATAATAATAATAATAATAATAATAATAATAAATAATCCCTAGGAAAACAATAGGGCCTTGTGCACTTTCCGTGCTTGGGCCCTAATACGTTTCAGGGCTACTGTCACAGAAAACATATTTATCTATATTTATTTTAAAGAGGACAATAGTAGTCTTAAATGTGTAAATTCGGTTAATTATGTTGTATGAAAGCTCTTTAACTTTGCTAGTGTACAATGCTGTCATAAAAGATACATGTGTATGACGCTCTTGCAAGTTGCTCTGACTTTCCAGAGAAGAAACACTACACCTCAGGCGAACAGGCGAAACACGGAAGTTATGCCTTTCCTTTAGCGACATCTTCATGGTCCAATCATGGCTTACTATTCTCCTTTTAACCAATCAAAGTGTTAGTAGGCGGGTCTTACGACTGTCATTTAATGGTGCGTTCAGCCTCCACAGTTTAAACGGCGATGGCGAGCAAGGGAGAAGAGAAAGTTGCAGGTAATCAAGTCTTTCGCTTTTTTGAAATCACTTTTTAACGTTTTATCAAGTTCTGTAAACATCGTGCGTTATGTATATGTTTATTTTGTGCTCGTATTAAATTGTAAACCGAGGTTAACTTGGAAAGACATGCTTCCTTGTAGGAGTCGAGTTCCGAGTCATCTCTTAGACTCCTGAGTCATTTACTAACATGCGCTGCTATATCATTATATCTTACTAATTTCTAATATTAATCTCAAACCTGCTTAAATGTAGTGCAGACATGCTGAACGGTCGTTATACATTTGATTAGAGGTTTATAAAAACGTGCTATGTACATACAGTTTGTAAGGTGTGTTATTTTCCGTGTGCAGCGTTCAACTTCATATTTGTTGTTAATGTTGGTGTTTGTTATTGCAGGTGAGGTGGAGCTGGATTATGGCTCAACACAACGTGATACTACTACAGGTTGGTTTCATTTTAAGGCACCCATGCACTAAATGTCATAACTGCATGTCTTTAGTAAGGAATAACACACAACGGGATGTAGATGTAGTGTTCTAGGAAAATAATCAACCAATTGGATTTCTAATTTTCCTATAACAGAGCATTCCAAGTATATTATTCCTCTTATTCCACAGCAATATGACCGTGATTACGGTTTTTAATTCACTAAAGAATGACACATTGTACTAGTTGTCCATTTATATTTACAGTCAGTGGTGTGGAACTTTTGCAAAACAAGTTAGTTCCTGTTCTCACTTACATTATAGCAGCTATAAATAGCTTAATAGCTTATTAATAGTTAATAAGACAAAAGAAAACACATAGCTTGTAAAGTTACTAAGAAAACTCGTAAAACTTTAAGTCACACCTTTACCTCTGACACAAGAGACTCCTTCCTTAATGTTGAATAAACGTCTCTTTACAGAAAACTTCAATCATTTATCGATGATTAAACGCATTTTAAAAATCCGTTTATTATTATCAGAGCGCCCGTGGTACCGAGTCCCTGTGAATGAGCTGTTACTATAGAAAGAATAACGTATTAGACCGAGCGCATTAATATAAACCTGCGCTACTGTCACAGCTGCTGTTCTACATTTACATTTACGGCATTTGGCAGACGCCCTTATCTGGAGCGACTTACATTTATTTCATTTATACATCTGAGCGATTGAGGGTTAAGGGCCTTGCTCAAGGGCCCAACCGTGGCGGCTTGGCGGTGCTGGGATTTGAACTCACGACCTTTTTTGAACTCAGTAGCCCAACTTCTTAACCACTGAGCTACCACTGCCCTCCACTTCTAGAAAATTAATCAGCACCTTCTGACCAATCACAATCCAGAACTCAGCAGCGCTGTGGAATAAATAATTATAGTCGTGCAAACATTAAGACACTTCGCAGAAACTGAAACTAGAACAGGATCAAGTTTTCAAGTACCTAGTGAATCATAATGAATCAGGAAATTTTTGGATTTTCCCCCTTTCTTCATGTTTAAATTTACTTCCTGTTCAAGACAGGATTCCTCAGTTCTCTGCCAATTAAAAAGATTGTCGATCTACACTTGAATGCGAGATATACAGTATATTTCATACACAGAAAAGATTTTCGAGTGTAATGTTAGGAATTAGCCTTGTGGTTCTTCTGCAGAACTACAAGAACAAACCAAACATGTCCTTCCTGATTGACTACATTTGAGGACAGGCCACTGCAACTCGATACAACCTGTAGGCTAATAAACGGCAGAGGTATGGCCTGGGCTTGTCTTCTATCTCTGAGTGATAAGAGTCCTGAAAAACGTCTAATTTCAGTTTCCACAAAGTGCATTTATGTTCGCACGACTCTACACAGCGCTATAATGGTTTGTCCCACAGTTACCCCAGTTGTTGGTAACGGTAACTCTTCATCACATCACACTGTTGTGTTTTATACTTTACATAATGCCCAGGAAGAAAATTCTGTTATATTTGTAAAACAAGCACGTTATATGTTCAGGGCAGGAAGGAGGCCAGACAGAGATGGACGCTAGATATCGAAGGTGAGATTATGGGGGGGAAAAATCATGCTGAATTTATTATACTTATATAAGTTGAACGTTCTTAGTTCCGTTGATCAACGGGGATTTATTTATTTATTTATTTATTTATTTATTGCAGCGCTTGCAACATCAACCCAAATGAGGAGTACAACATGAAGCACAAACGCAGAGGCCTGGCTCTCATCTTTAACCAGGAGAACTTTTACTGGAAACTCGGGTTTTACCCTCGAAATGGATCCACGGCAGACAGGGACAACCTCAAAAAGAGGTGCAGTACATAACACACACTAACGCACACTGTAATACACGTGTAATACCGTAACGCATACCGTAACACGGCATAATAGACACAATGTAGCACGTTTCATGATGCACACCGTAACGGCGTAACAGACACACTGCAACCTGCACCGTAACACACACCATAATGCACAACATGAGACGGCAAAAGAGACGCACTGTAATGCACAGCGTAACACCACAGCACAGCATCGACGTACCCCGCCTACCCCCACCGCCTGACTCAGGCCGGGGAGCCATCCGGCCTGCTGCTGACTCCCCCAAGACCTCCACCCCTGCGCCGAGAGAGGCATCTGAGCCATCTGTGCCCCCGGCCTGTGGACCACCTTGAACTTAAATGGCTGAAGTGCCAGATACCAACGAGTGATCTGCACGTTGGCATCTTTCCTGCGGTGGAGCCACTGGAGTGGGGCGTGGTCCGAACAGAGGCCCGTCCCAGCAGATAGTATCGGAGGGTGAGGACCGCCCATTTGATGGCTAGACACTCCTTCTCTCTCGTGCTGTACTTAGTCTCTCGCAGCTTGCAGCTGATGTACAACTTGGGTCACTCCTCCCCCTCCACCACCTGGGACAGCACGACCCAGGTTGTGTCAGAAGAATGTAAGAGTGGTTCACCACAAAGTGCAGCTTTTACCTGAGTAAAAGCCTGCTGGCACAGCTCTTGCACCCCCCCTTTTAGTGAGATCAGTCAGCGGGCTGGTGACGTCCGAATAGATAGGCACAAACCTACAATAATAGCCAGCCAGTCCCAGAAATTGCGGCGAGGCACCGCTTCCGGGTATTGTGTTGCGTAGTCCACTAAAACTAACACAAAGCGATGCCCTTGTGCAGATCGATCTAATGGCCAGACGAGGTCCATACCAATTCTTTCAAAGGGGACCTCAATTAATGGGAGTGAGTGCAACGGTGCTTTTGGGATGGCCGGCAGATTCACCAGCTGATATTCGTGACATGCGACAACTGCGAACATCGCCAAGAATGCCTCGCCAATAAAAGGGACCATGAAACGGTCCAGTGTCTTACCTGCCCTAAGTGCCCTGCCATCAGATTATGGTGAGCCGCCTGGAATAACAATTCCCAACAACTGAATCATTTCTTCCTGTGTATGAGTGTCCTGCGCCACTCGATATAACCTATCCTTATTAATTGAGAAATGGAGGTGGGAGAGCGCAACATTGGGCTGAATCGGCTGACCATCGATTACTCTCACTTGGTCAAAGGCGCACCTAAGGGTCTCATCATGCGACTGCTCCAAAGGAAAATCCCTCCATCATGTGCCATTGGTCCTGAAAATGCCCAGGCTCCCCACAACGCCAGTACACCAGCCCAGACATTACTCCCACACCTGCAGCCCTGGATTCACCTACCTGGGGGAGAGAGAGGAGACAGACATTGGGGAAGAGGAAGAGTTCTGGGGTTTGACCAACCCGCTGCAAATTGCCCGTTTCAGGTCCGGGTACTCCAGCATGTTGGCGACCGGTAGCTGCTGGGCCGCCCACTGACACTCGGGCCAGTCCCACGACACCGCGGAGTGCTCGTACAGCTCCAAGAAGGCCTCTGGGTCGTCCTGCGGGCCCATCTTGGTGAGGGTGATGTGGGGCATGATCCTGGAGCACCTACCAGTCCTCTGCATGGGCGTCGAGTAGGTCTTTGATCCGTTGCACAGCTGTACGCACACACGGCTCTGTGCTGGTGGCTCTCTCTCTTGAGGTGCATGTCTCTCTCCCTCGCCTCCTCTCACCGCAACACAGGCCAGTCATTAACAGAATTCCCCACAGGTGTGCATTCCTTACCACTCACCTTCTCTGGCTCCGCCCTCACACACGCCCCCGCCTCCACAGTAATAGACACACTGCAACCTGCACCGTAACACGCACCATAATGCACACTGTAACACAGGAGTCTCTAAATTCACACAGGTTACATACCGCAGCTTTAATTTCGAGTTCTGTGTGATTTAAATGGTTCACTATGATGAACGACAGGGCCGTGTTTAAAAAAAGGTGATGCAGTCTGAACCACACTTTCAGGTTTGAGCAGCTGGAATTTGAGGTGAGGGCTTACAATGATAAGAAACGGGAAGAGGTTCTGCACATCATCACTGAAGGTATGCACGTGAATCCAGACTCTTTTCCCAGAAATGCACGTCTTTCTTTACATTCACTTCCCTGTTGTTTTGCTTTCACATTGACCATGACCTTTGCCCCCCAGCTGCAAAGGCTAATCACGCAGACGCTGACTGCTTTGTCTGCGTGTTCCTGAGCCATGGTGAAAACGGACACGTTTTCGCCAGCGACGACAAGATCGAAATCCAGGACATGACGTCTCTGTTCAGAGGAGACAAATGTCAGAGTCTGGTGGGGAAACCAAAGATCTTCATCCTGCAGGTGGAAAAAAAAAACTCCTGATGTTCAGTAGCTCAGAATGATTTCAGTTGCTGTTTTCCTGGAGTTAATACGCTAGTACGCTAGTATTTGTTTTAAACTGTGGTTGCCTCGTCTGATTGGGGATAAAGGGGAAGCTGCTTCTTCAAAGGGACTATGGGTTTGATTAAGGTGAAACGTTTATTACACCTCATGTGATATAAGCGGTATTTTATGATGGATAGCCTACTTTTTTATGCAGCCTGCTGACTTTATTGTTGGAGATGTAGACATATCTAATCATGAGCCTCGTATCCAAGGATATGATCCGATATGCTGCATTGTTACACTCCTTCTACTTACATCTCCCCAAACCTAAATTATTTATACTATCTAGAAAGGCTGGATAAACTACGTTAATCTTTTATTGCTTGAATATCTAGAATTAAAATGAATATTTGCCCTATAATTAATTATGTTTCTTGGCAGCGCCGTCACAAAGTTTTACTATAAACACCAAAAACCTCGTCTTAAATTACTGGGCAAGTAACTCAAATCAACTATGGATAGCCATCGAGGACAGTTTAATTCAAGAATTGGATGTTAACAGCATTCTCTTATTCAAAATTACCCTACCAAGCGAAAGCCAACCTAGAAAACTAAAAGTAACCTGGTGGAGTCTCACACAGAGGGCTGTCAATCAGGCATGCTCATTAGATTATTAGGCCCCACCCACCAGTACAGTGTTAGAAGCGTTTTGCAGGTCTTTGGGCAGAGTTTAATCACATTTTTGCCTGGATGTTTACTACAGTATATAAATGTGGTTTGATACTGTTAAGTATTACACAGTATTAATTTTTTTTTTTGTAATAACAGTGTACAGTCACTGTGTATAAATGTATATTTGGTGAATGACAGGCGTGTCGTGGGGACAAACACGATGATCCGGTCACTCCCATGGACATGGTGGACAGCAAGGTGGTCAACGAGGTGGTGGTGGACGCCGGTGTGGTTCAAACACTCCCTGCAGGAGCCGACTTCATCATGTGCTACTCAGTAGCCGAGGGTGAGTGCAAAAATATACGCCTTACCTTAATGTAACTGCATTACAGCAATCACTTAAACCTTTATTATACATATTATACATTATAGGTGCAAACAATCTAATTAAATTAAATGAACCGAACATTCCGTGATCTTTACACGTCTTTACAGTAATGAACTGTGGGATTTCAAAGTAGTAAGTCTATAAACATTTGTTAAAAATGCTTGGGGTCTCCTGACTTAAATACACTGAGACATCAAAACACCAAACAAATGTCATAGTAGTAAAATTGTATATTAAAGCTAAGACATCTGAACAAATCTGTTAAATGTCTAATTCATATGTCATTCTTAAGTTGTAGTGCAAATTTCTGACATGAGATCTGCTTATTTGAAAGGTTTTTTGAACATTTTATAACATTAATCTTGTTAGCATAAGTCTAGAAGATAAATGGTATTAATAAGGGCAGGAGTTGAATCAGGTTGAAACAGGCTTTGTACTGTATGACCATATTGTACACCAGGTTAATGATTATTTATTCTGGCCTGCACTGAGTTGATCCTTTATTGTCAGCCACACATTCTTAGTGCAGTATTTACTATGGTATGCTAGACAGGTAAACCACACTGAGACCGATCTGTCTGGTAAAACCACTACAGGCTTTAATGTCTTATTTATAGTCTCTTGGGACAATAGAACATAAACTTCCTCAGTATATATGTGAGTAGGTTGGATTTGAGCAGATTTGAGTGGATTTGGTTTGAATGGAGTGGATTTGTGTAGATTTGAGTGGAATGGATTTGATTGAATTGGGTTTCTGTAGATTTGACTGGAAATGAGATTGGATTTGAGTAGATTGGGTTTGAGAGGAGTGGATTTGAATACATTGGATTTGACTGGATTTGATTGGATTGGGTTTGTGTAGATTTGAGTGGAAATTAGTAGATTGGGTTTAAGAGGAGTGGATTTGTGTAGATTTGAGTGGAGTGGATTTGAGTAGATTGGATTTGAGTGGATTGGATTTGAGTGGATTGGGCTTGAGTGGAGTGGATTTGAGTGGATTGGATTGGGCTTGAGTGGCAAAACAAATGCCCTGTGGTTGATATGTAATATAACATAATGGTTGTGTGCTGATGTAGATGTGGACTTCCCCTCCCTGCAGGTTTCTACTCCCACAGGGAGACACTGAACGGTTCCTGGTTTGTTCAGGACCTGTGTGAGCTGCTGCAGCACTACGGCTCCACGCTGGAGTTCACCGAGCTGCTCACACTCGTCAACCGCAAAGTGTCTCAGCGCAGTGTGGGGAGTTGCAGAGACCTCTCAGCAATCGGCAAGAAACAGGTGCCCTGCTTCGCCTCAATGCTCACCAAGAAACTCTACTTCAGGTCCAAGCGAGGAGACTATGTGTAGACACTCTCATAAGCGCACACACACACACACACACACACACACAGAGAGTCAGGGATTCTGATTTATCTTTAACCCATGTTGGAGTTTATGCAGCAGGAGATAGAGGTGCAGATGAACAGCCACAATGTTTACAAAAGCTTGCGGGGTTTACAAAAATTATATTCACACACAGACCTAGACTCATGGGAGGGTTGCTTTCTTAAAGCTCTACTTTCATACAATGAGTATGAATTGTTATGGCAGGGAACCAATGAAAATATAGGGCTATATCAAGGGACCAATGAAAGTAGAGGGTTATCTCAGGGAATTAATGAAAACAAGGCTATGTTGGGAAAGCAACCTAAATTGGTGGTTATGCCAGGTAACTAATAAAAAAAATGCAGGATTAATGTCAGGAAATTAATAAAAAAATAAAGGGTTAGGTTGGGGAACCAATGCAATTGTGCATTATCTCAGGCTTCCATGGAAATGGATGATTGTCCAGAATCCATCTACATTTCTCTGGAAGTGGAACCTTATATCAGGAAACCAGTAACATAGGATTATATTAGGGAACCAGTGAAAATGGAGGGTTATCAAAAGGGGACCAATGAAAATGGAGGGTTATCTAAAGGGGACCAATGAAAATGGAGGGTTATCTAAAGGGGACCAATGAAAATGGAGGGTTATCTAAAGGGGAACAATGAAAATGGACATGTATGTAAATTTGTGGTTAAATCATGAATCCAATGGTTGGGGAACAAATATAAATGGTGGAATATCTCAGGGATCCATTGAAAGTGGATTTTTTTAAAAAGTGAATTCTATAAAGGAACCAATAAAATTGAAGATTATGCCAGGCAACTGTCATGTCAAGGCAAGGGATATAAATAAAAACAAAAAGTTAGGTTTTTAAACCACTAACAATAGACGATTACCTCAGGGAACCACTTAAAACAAAACATGTTCTTCCTCTCAAAGTTTTTCAGAGGTCTGGGTCAGTAAAATTTCCATTGGTCTCAGCAGCAGAGCCTTTCCTTTCCTTCAGGTGCTGCAGTTTCCATAATCATTATTTAAAACGGGTCCAACAGTGCAGATGTGAAAACATGTTCGTTTCACTTCCCTCATCACACATTGTGAATTTCCCTGGCATTTGTGGTGATAGTAAAGTATGTAAACATGAGTGGAATTACAGCCAATACCGGTTAAACAAGTTGGGATTTTTGTGCTCTGAGAGAAAGAAATGCAGAAGGAAAGAGCACAGAGATTTACTGGGGATTTCTCAGACATGGGAATAGGTGATTTCACAGAACAGAGTTCATTTCTGCATTTATATTTACATCCAGTCATTGTGCAGATGCTTATAGAACTGAGAAGTGAAGCAGAATTCAATCTCTGTACTTTTCAGAATAGGTGATCTTTAAAAACTTATTTAAGGTACATAAGAACTCCGTAACCACTGCTTTACCTTAAAGGGTACCACAGGAAACAAAACTGTACCTGTACAACACCTTTTTTTGGTCACTGAACACAAAAGCACACCTACAAGTGATACAAACGTGTGAGCTTTTCTTTGTAATCCTGATAGATCTGATCTGATTTGCACACAATATTAGAATAGAGCAATAAGGCTAGTAAAGTAAGCATAACCTCTTAATATAGCAGCAAGCAGCGATCTGCGGGGTCCAAGCTCTCTTCGCAAATAGTATCCCCACTGACCAGTTCTTCCCAAGTTACACTGAACACTAAAGAGTCCGTAGATGAACATCCTGTTTAAGTTTCATGATAGTACTCAATGCTAACCCTGTGAACTGCCCGTTGAAAGTTAATTGGCTAATGGCAGCCATGTTTAACTAACTAAAGTCTCGTTAGAAGTCCACTCAGAGGTCAGAAAAGTGATGCAGTATGCCAGATTTGAGCTTCACTGGACTTACAGTTCCTGAGAAACAGCTATTTGAACTTAACCTGACAATCAATCATGAGTTTCAGTTGTTTTAGTAGATTTGAACTCTACCCCACAAGGACTGAATGCAATGTGGCAGCCATCTTGTTATCATTCTTGAAATTTACAGTCTGCTGAGTATTTTGTCACCAGTTTTGAACCTCAGAGGTTCAAATGGTATAGAATATCAAGCAAATTACCTTAAATGGATGCTAATCTCAAAGTGGATTTCTAGTGATGACTGGATTTCCTTTGGTGCTTGGACCCCTAATAAGACTCTCAATATCTGTTTACACACATTTACGCTTTATGTTAATGTTTCTTTTAGCATATTTGGGTTAATTATTGATTTCAGTTCACAATCCGAGATCAAATCACACTTTTGTACGCCGATTATCTTGTTTATAAGAAAAGGGAATCCACGTTTTCCCTCTGTCTTATTAATGAAACGTTATATATAGCTGCACATACATTTATCAGTCTTACACCAGCATTTAAAAACTGTCGCAGAAATGTTTGTTGTGAATAGTGTATTTTTTTGTATTCTAGATGTGGGTGGGATCTGCACGTTAGCAGAGGTCTACAACTGAGCCCTGGGCCACAACACAAAACTCCGCATTTGAACAGTCAGTAGCAGATACTTAAGCAGATAAACAAACATACTTACTTACAGGTTCTGATTCAGAAGCGCAAGATTGTCCAAGCAATTTGGGAATCGCCACTTTTTTTTTTTTAGGAGTAGCCTTTATGTGTAGCCTGCGTTGTACTCTCCCAGGTTCAGGAAGTTGGTCTCCGTAAAATACGCTGTGCACAAGCAAACTTTTGGGTTGTCCTCCTCATGTGCCATAGAAAGTTCAGGAGATGGTTCAGTAGATAGTCCCACAGAAAGTTCCATATGTAGTTCAGTGGATATTACCGTGTTGCTGAGACCTGCTGTATACAGTAAGAAACGTCGACATGGAAACGAGCTCAGGAAGTCCTGCGTCACATGCAATTTCTATCAAAGTAATGTTTTAATAGCAGTTAGAAAACACTACAACTAGTGTCATACCTTTAGAATAAAGCTTTTCTCAGATCTGGTGATTTAAAGCGACATTTTATTTTTTTAAGACACAAAATGTACATGAAATCAGCAGGTTATAAAAATCCAGGACACGGAGCCTTGAACCACAAATGCATCTGATTAGTTAAAGAAACATTTCAGCTAAAACGAAGAAAAACTCCAGTGTAAATTAAAGCAGCCTTCAGACACCGAACACTGTGGACTGTACCATTAAAGATGACGTGTGTACTGGAATGTGAACAGTTTCATGCTGTTATATTGAGAGAGACACTACATTCGTGAGAACAGACGTTGCACCTTGCT
The DNA here is from genome assembly GCA_023630585.1 of Cranoglanis bouderius. Classification (NCBI taxonomy): domain Eukaryota; kingdom Metazoa; phylum Chordata; class Actinopteri; order Siluriformes; family Cranoglanididae; genus Cranoglanis; species Cranoglanis bouderius. Next base: position 2,192,656 of record CM042536.1, read on the forward strand.
GTATTTTTTTTATCTGATTATTTGTTCTTCTCTGATTTGTCTTTAACTGTCAGATAACTGGTGGCTGGGTTTGCACTATCATAAAGACATTCAGAATGTTTTTAATTAATCTGGGATTATAGATGTGTGGATGTGATTTGAGTAAACAAAAAAGAAAAGAGAACAAAAATCATGTGCTGTCTTGTGTGTGTTTATTGTGTGTACTTTTGTTGTGCTTTCAACACCGACGTTTCGAAATACGGAAACTAGTTACTGTTTCCACCCTCACACTGACTATTTTACAGTAACAGCACGTCCCCACGTTTTATTTCCCTTACACCACAGCAGCCTACCAACGATTACAGTTTCTTATTTATTAAAGAACGACACGCCATACATTTTATCCATTTATAGTTACATTTCCTGTTATGTGTTATGTATCAGTGACACGAATTAGTTCCTGTTCTCAATTATGTTATAGCAGCTTAGAAAAAGACAGAAAAAGAAAATAATAGCAATATAAAAATATAAATAAAAAATATAAATATAAATAAAATTAAAATAATTGTAAAAGTAATTTTAAAAAAATACTAATGTTAGTTAAATACCAAAGTGAAAAAGTATATATTGCTGCAGTTGCTGCAATTAATGCAGACATGCATTAAAATATGTAAATGAGCATTCAATATATCCTTTATAAATATGCGTTAATTTGCATATCACAAAAATATGACCTTTAGACTATTAACAAATATAGACTGTTAACAAATTGATTTTACTCAGAATTATATTCGTGAGGAACTCCTCTGTCCTGAAGATGGCGGAAAACGTAACGTTGCAGCTTTACCCCTGACACTGGAGACTCCTTCCGTAAAACCTCATTTAACAGCACCGTGGTAGGAACTTGAATTTATTATTCGATTCACACTCGTGTGCAAAATGTTTTTACAGAGCATCTGGAAAAGTGACAGGTCAGGGATGTTTTCAGGTCTGTTCTCCTCCTAGTTGAATTCTGGTTTAATCCTTTAAATGCACAAAAGCTTACGTACGTTTTATCTGATCTGATCTGATCTGATCTGATCAAAATGAGCTGCAGCTGTAATCCATGTGGATTATGTGGCAGTTCAAATACTGATTTAATTACAGTTTTAGTACAAAATAAAACCTTATTTTCTGATTTTACTCTGCTAAAACAAACAATTCTACTGAAATCTGTGCAATCATTTTGGATCTCCTCGAGGGGAAAAAAAACAACAACAACACTGAACAACACGTCTGAACAAAGCACAGCCTAACGTGTTGAAGCCTGGAAACCTTTCTCATGAACCTTATGAAATTTCTTAGAAATAAAATATGAAGAGAATGGACTTGTAACCTCCTTCATCTTTTGGTTTTTGTTTATTTTCCACGATGAATAGATAGATGGATGAATAGATGGATGGATGGATGGATGGATGGATGGATGGATGGATGGATGGATGGGACACAAGTAAAACAGATAACTTGACTGCCGTTTATTTTTTTTTATATATTTCATGAAATCATGTACTGTTTCTCATGAATTTCACTCATTTGTGTTCATAAACGTCCACTACGTGTTAGCTACACTGGCTTCGTAGCTCCTCTACATGACAAAAGAAACAAAGCTGGAATGATGAACGTTATGGACTAGAGTGTAATTTTAACAACAATACCTTTAAGGTGCAGAGGCTGAGGCAATTTATATGTTTACGTTAAGGTGATATTTAGTTTTATATGCATAGAATCAACCTTGTTATGTTTGTTTCCAATAGAGTTCTATAATATCCAATATCCATGTATCCAGAGCCTATCCCGGGAAGACTGGTCACAGAGTCAGGAATACACCTGTCCATCTCCACACCAAGCACACCCAGGGGCAATCTATCATAGCCAGTCCATCTACCGGCAGGTTTTTGGTAGGTGGGAGGAAACTGGGGAACCGAAAGGAAACTCACCACTGATTCATCAATTAAAAATGTGATTAAGCCTGGGCTCAAATTTTGAACATTCTACAGAGGAATTTTTTTCTCCCTGCCGTTTTATATTTCATCACATTAACATTAGTGCTAAAGGTCTGTTACATGATATCCGATAAATTACACACAACATCTTTTATTGTACATTTTTTAAAACATAATACAGCTTTACTGATCCAGATAAATGTGAAATATGTAAGACTAGCCGGAAAAACGTATGTTGCTGCAGCTAAATTGCGGAGAACAGTAAAAACAAACAAACAAATAAATAAATAATCAGGCTTTGACCAAAATTTAGTTTTTCTGCCAATAATATGCAGATGTAAATTAGCTATTAGCTAACTCTGGTGCAATTACTTTTAATTGTGCATTGTCCCTGTAAAAATAAACAATAAAGTAATATAAGAAAACAAATATATTTTACCGAAATTACGTGTAAATGATGTTATTCTGGTTATTTTCTAACCTTGTCTTGGCGTCTGGCTGCACAGACGTCACGCTGTCATTCTGTCTAGACGTCTAAAACCTCCCTAGTTGTGTGACTCTCACGATTCAGTCAACTTTTTAAGAGAGTTACGTGTAATAAACAAACATCATCCTAACCGATTCAGTTTGTAATCAGATCAGATAGCGGCTGTCGAAATGTCAGCGATGCTCCTGCTCCGTCATCAAAACAGAGAAGAGCGAATACACGACTGTGCACACGACTATACGCAAAGTTTTAAAATGTATAAATGACCTGATAGAAAGACTTTAATAACATGAAACTGAATGAATGAATGCATGCCACTCGGGAACTTCTGTATGAGCCACAACTTTTTCGCGATGGGGGCGTGTATCAATAACAACAATAAGTCACAACAGCCAAACAAAAACAAAAGAAGTTCTCACGCCGTCCGTTTTTTTCCCGACCAAAAACCGCTTAAAGACACACATACACACAACAAACGTCCGAGGAGGACCTGAATTCTGCACGAGTGTGAGTGAGATTTTGCGCACCGCGGCTTTAATGTAAACGCGGATCCGTGCAGCTGAGTGTCGCTCGTGAGCCTCCGCCGCTCAGCGCGCGCTTAAAGGAGACGCAACAAAGCCAAGATGAGGTCCGAGCCGCCCGGTTCTCGCCTACAGCCCGGTTTACTATCGCTTTAAGAGCATACTAATACCGTCTCTGCGTCTTTAAAAGATGCTTTTTGCAGAGTTATAACGAAGTTTCTCAATTAAAGTAGAAATACAGAACAGAAAGAGCGAGAGAAATCGGGGCTCGAGGAGGACTCGGTGAAATATGTTTGTGTGTAGCATCAGGGCCTTTAACGAGCAAAGTGTTTTCATATTTTTATTTGTATACCGTATTCATAATTTCATGGCCGCTTGGATTAATTAAAGCAATTAAACCGAGTATTGTTTTTTTTTTTTATCCCCGGGGGATGATGGAAGTGCAGCGTGTTGATAAAAAAGCTAAGCGGGAGGAAGAAGAGGAGGCCGCGCTCACATCCCCGGACTCGAGTGTGACCCGGACGCCGCGCAGGGCGCTCCGGGGCCGGGGGGCGACTCGAGCGAAGTCCGCCGTTCCGAGTGCTTCATCCCCGGACAGGAACGGAACCCCGAGCGCGGCGGGATCCGGCCGGGTTCTACGCGACCGTTCCACGCGATCTGTCCCCGTGTGGAGGAGGAGAGACCTCGGAGTGGAGCAGGATGATGATGGTGAGGAGGAGGAGGAGGAAGAAGAAGCGGAAGCTCGCCGCCGGAGGAAGACAGCGTGTCCGCGGCGCAGGAGGAACGCAGAGGCGGCCAGAGACAGCAAAACTCAGTACGGGAACATGAGCTACACTAACACACTGAAATGCATGCACACATCCGCTAACAGGAGAGAGCTTCCTGTCATTCCCACTCGAGGCACTGCAGCAGGTTGCTGTGAGGAGCGGAGAGAGGAGCTGGTGCTTCTGCAAGAACCTGCCCCTAATTCAGATCATTCCCTCATTACCACGCCCTTCTCCCGGAGCAAATCAGTGTGTAGAGTCGTATTCGGACGGGATAAGTTTCCCACAGACGTGTGTGTGTGTGTGTGTGTGTGTGTGTGTGTTGTTACCAGCAGATGTCTGGATGTTTTAGGATTTCGCTGAAGTTTTTTTTGTGATTGTTGCGGCCTGATCTTGCTGTGTTTTTTTTTTTTCTTCTCAGAATTTGAGTTTTTTGTGCTTTTTTTTTTTGAGGAAAGCTACTTGAATTGGCGAAATTACAATTGCACGAAATTGTTTTGTACGCGCTTTCACAGTGATGTGTGTTGGTAAATGAGACCTCTTGTTCGATGCACGTGAATCGAAGAAGGCTTTGACTGAATGCGCGTCGTGATGACCAATCTGCAGAAAATCTCTGGTATTTTAGAAAAATCGCAAGCTCCTCCAAGTATCGCGGAGTTTGCTTGATTTTGCGTTTAATTTCTGCAATCGCGAAATCCTGGAGGGACTGGCCAGTGTGTGTCTGCGGTAGCTGATGCGCTGCAGTGGCTGAGCTGCATTACTGGAACATTTAACGCACGCCATGCTTAGGAGGTGCTCTTTCACCATTTAGTCGTTTTCAGCTCTCTGTGAGCGTTGCCTTTTATAGTTTTGTGGGCGTGGCTAAATGTAAATCAGATGTGCTGTGGTAATTTACAGCTGATTATCAACATACGCATGTGAGTATGAAGAAAATAAGCGTTTTTTTGTATATTTGGGAGGAATTTTAATTTGGTTTGGCCTTGAAAATATTTACACAGAACTTTACTAAAAGACTGATAGAGTGAACAACAACAACAAAAAAAAAAGGTTGTGCATAACATACAGCTCAAATCCTCATCACAAACTGCTTTGATTTTTTATTTTTTTTTTAAATTATACAATATTTTTATTCTATTGCTGTAGGGTTTGATCATTAAGACACACTGCCGTTAGTGTTTTTACTTTAAATTGAAATATAAATGTTGGGCAAGTACAAGTATGAATCATAGTAATGATATATTTAGCAATACTGACTATGCATCTATCTATCTATCTATCATACAAAGCTAATTATACTTAGTGACCCAGTGTGTGAATTAGTCGTTGAATCCGCCGTATTAAAGCAGGAAACACTAAAACGTTCGGTCAGTACCAAATCAGGCGTGTGTGTGTGTGAGCATCAGTGAAAATTATGTTTAGGATTGTCACCATTTCATATTTTAGTCTACTCAGGTGTTAAAGTAATCCTCCACCTGTGTGTTTTCTCTCTGGTCTCTCAGGTGTGGAGAAAGTAAGGAGGCTGCAGGCACTCGAGGTAACTCTGGAGGAAAACGAGTGTATAATCATCTTTGTGTACGCTGAGTAAATATGTAAGCACGCTGACTCTTTTTTAAAAAAATTTTATTTCTCATTTCTCTCTCGCCCAGGAGCAGCTGGAAGCAGGCGAGCGCAGAGCCGCAGCAGAACGCTGTCGTCTCGGGGACCTCGGGGTTCAGCTCGGGTGGTGTGTAAGAGCGAACCGGAGACGGAGACCACCTGCGGTACGAGGAGTGTCATGTGACTGTGTATTGGCACGCCTCTACGCCATCCATCAGAGAGCAGAGGACTAGAGGGGTGCCAATACTTTATACAGCACAGCAGATGGGCTACGGTGTTAAATACAGCCATGAATGTGTTTCAAAATGTAATCCTGTGTTATTTCTGATTTTATCATCTCATTTCTGCAGCAGAAGAAAATAAAACAGCTGAGAAGAAGACAAGGTACATTCTTATACTTATAAGTAATGAAGTATCTCTCTCTCTCTCTCTCTCTCTCTCTCTCTCTCTCTCTCTCTCTCTCTCTCTCTCTCGCCACTACACTTTGTTTGCTCTCACTACTTCAGAAACACCAGAGCACTTCAAAAGAGAACTGTCAATCAAACATGCTAATTAGACTATTAGGCCACGCCCACCCGATCAGTTTTCAGATCAGCTGCTGTTTAAACACTGCTTCGTGTTGTATTAAACACTCAGGTGTGTTATGATAGAAAACAAACTCTGTTCTAAACCTAAATACTTAAAAGAAAATACCACCGATTGTTAGACATGATGAAGAATTTCAGAGCAGACACGAGTCCTGTGATCATGAGTAGTTAAGGTTTGAGCACTTTACCGTTTTTCCTCAGCACTGAGAAGAGTGAGGTAAAGGAGGTTGAGGTGCTGCTGGGTGAGGAAGAGCCTCCCTTCACCGACGACCCGAAAGACCAAACGTACGAGCCTCGGGCCCAGAGGTACATCACTGCTCACACATAGTACAAACACACACACACACACACTTTTATCCAGCAGGCCGTGCTAATGATGCTTTTTATTAACAGTGATGATAAAAATAAAAAGGGTTGATGTTGGTAAGAAATAAAATAACAAATTGTGATTATATCTGACGATATTTTAATTCCTAAAAAAAGAATGAATAGCATGAAACTTTGTTCTGCACAGACCAAGATAGAAATGAAGGTTCTTATGAGTACATGAGGATTAATATTTAAAGGAAAATAAGCTTGCCCTGAAAGGTCCCTTCTTGCCTGCAAGTACATTTACGTGATGCTAAACTGGAGTCTTCACACGTGGCTGATTGACAACTCTGTCATTTCTGTTTTTCAGTGAGGATGACGAGGGCGTCAGCAGTGATGAAGACGTGCCCTTTAAGGACGACCTGAATGACCAGAGCTACGACCCCAAATCGGGGAGGTGTGTGAGTGTGGGTGGGTGTGTGTGTGTGTGTGATGAGTAAGAGGTTCATACTGTGAATAATAATAATAGTAGTAATAATAAAAATAATAATAATAATAATATACATCACTGATGTGCTTCATGCAGGGACAGTCAGAAGCCGAGACGCAGAGCTCCTCCGCGGCCGAGAGAGAAGAAGGAGAAAGCGGGTGTAGGAGAGAAAGACAAGGAGAAAGAGACGGAGGTGAAGACGGAAGGAGTGGAGATGGCGGACGTGAAGCAGGAGGTTGGAGAAGGGGCGGAGCCGCCCAGGAAGTGAGACACGTTTTAGTGATGATTTACAAACTATCCTGTGTTGACATGGTCAGTGTGTTAGACTGATTAAACATGTCACAGGGTTCAGATATCATGTCACTCAAATCCACACCCACTGGTCGTCATGGAGACAGCGTCTCCTCCATATGTATTATCCCTACCTCCAAATTTTGAAAACTACTTGAAATTGGCAAAATTGCAATTGAATGAAATTGTTCTGCACGTGATGTTTGTTGATAAATGAGACCTTTTAGCTGTACTCATGTTCAACGCACGTGAATCTAAGAGGGCTTTGGCTGAATGTGTGTTGTGATGATGTCACATGGTGCGTCTTTGCCCAAATCTATGGTCATTTTGAAAAATTACAAGCCCCTACAAATATTACGGAGTTTCCTTCATTTTGCGGTGATTTCTGCAATCGCAAAAATCGTGAAGTCCTGGAGGGACTGGTATATCTGAAATGTTCCTCTGCAAGTAGCTCGCAGTAGCATTTTTCTACCAGAGAGGGCGACATTACATCCTGACAAAATGTAGCTTGAGGGGAAACGGGACAGAGTCATATAATAGCCACTGTGATGTGATTAGGTTAGGTAACAGCCTTTTCCTGCTTGTCACTGTGTTTTCATTATTATTATTGTTATTATTATTATTATTATTGTTGTTGTTTGATCCTGTGGCTCTGATCCTGCAGGCGAGGTCGACGAAGAAAAGATGACAAAAGCCCCCGTCTTCCCAAGAGAAGGTAAACATATCCGACCAAAATAACGTAATCACTGACTGTGTGACTGATGTGATAAATTAAAATAAGTGTGTCTGTGTGTGTCTGTGTGTGTGTCTGTGTGTGTCTGTGTGTGCTCGCAGGAAGAAGCCGCCGGTGCAGTACGTACGCTGTGAGATGGAGGGATGTGGAACGGTTCTTGCTCATCCACGCTACCTGCAGGTGTGTGTTAGAGAACCGACAGACTTTTATACAACATATTACATAACATTTAATCTCTCTCTCTCTCTCTCTCTCTCTCTCTCTCTCTCTCTCTCTCTCTCTCTCTCTCTCTCAGCATCACATTAAATATCAGCACTTAATGAAGAAGAAGTATGTGTGTCCGCACCCGTCCTGCGGCCGTCTGTTCCGCCTTCAGAAACAGTTACTGCGTCACGCCAAACACCACACAGGTACGAACCTACAAATGGAAACAAAAAATAAATAAATAAATAACTTCTTCATAGCTCCTTTGCATTCTTTCCCTGAAAACAATCGGTATAGCGTTATTTGCCTGCTAGCTAAGAGGCGGGGCAAATTTTGACGCTTTACTGCATATTGCTGCCACATGGCAACAATTAATTTATCTCCAATTTTTTTTGATGGGCAGTAATACAAAAGTACTATTTTCCTATGTAACTGGAAAAAAGGGTCTTTTAACTTATACAAAAAAGTCATGTCACATGACCAGGAAATGCTGTTTGCACTTACTTTTCTTCAATCACATGGTATAGTGAAGGTCATCATCAGAGGGCTGTCAGAAATGAATTCATTTTTCAATATTTAGACAAAACTACTTACAGGAAAAAATGGAAACATTATCTGTTAAATGGTATAATGCAGTTGTTGCCATATGGCAACAACATGTGATAATGGAACTGTAGTATGTGCGTTCATGAAGTGAAACAGGCCTACATAGCAAATGAGACACTCGGCTTCTCTAATCGTATATTTACATTTTTCACATTCAAAGTAATAAAAACTGGTGTAATTTCAGACATTTTGCAATTTCTATAGATTTTATTGGTGTTTAAGTAAAGCCGTGATGGTGTGGCTTTAAGAGTTAGAACAATAAAAAGCAGCCAAGTTTGTTTGACAAGTGATAAACAGGAAGTGAAGCAGATCACACAGTTTTAAATCATTTTCTGAAGTGTGTGTGTGTGTGTGTGTGTGTGTGTGTGTGTAGATCAGAGGGACTACATCTGTGAGTTCTGTGCACGTGCATTTAAGAGCTCTCACAACCTCGCTGTACACCGCATGATACACACTGGAGAGAAACCACTGCAGTGAGTCACGCACACACATACTCACACACACACACACACACACACACCCTTATTCAGGTTTATGGAGTAAGATACTCTTGTATATAGCTGGAATGCTCATCACATTTAGTATCACACTGAAAAACACAACTACACGGGTTTAATATTCGAATAGATGTGAATATTAATTAGTGTGTAATGAATATTAATGAGTGTTTAGTGTTACAGTCTCAGAGTGTATGAATGTTGCATAAATTGTGTAAGATTCACTAATGAATCGCAAATGATTCCTGCCTGAATCCGTGTATGAGTCAGCTTCTTATTCATTATACAGTATCTCACAAAAGTAAGTACACCCCTCACATATTTGTAAATATTTTATTATATCTTTTCATGGGACAACACTGAAGAAATGACACTTTGCTACAATGTAAAGTAGTGAGTGTACAGCTTGTATAACAGTGTAAATTTGCTGTCCCCTCAAAATAACTCAACACACAGCCATTAATGTCTAAACCGCTGGCAACAAAAGTGAGTACACCCCTAAGTGAAAATGTCCAAATTGGGCCCAATTAGCCATTTTCCCTCCCCGGTGTCATGTGACTCGTTAGTGTTACAAGGTCTCAGGTGTGAATGTGGAGCAGGTGTGTTAAGTTTGGTGTTATCGCTCTCACACTCTCTCATACTGGTCACTGGAAGTTCAATATGGCACCTCATGGCAAAGAACTCTCTGAGGATCTGAAAAAAAGAATTGTTGCTCTACATAAAGATGGCCTAGGCTATAAGAAGATTGCCAACACCCTGAAACTGAGCTGCAGCACGGTGGCCAAGACCATACAGCGGTTTAACAGGACAGGTTCCACTCAGAACAGGCCTCGCCATGGTCGACCAAAGAAGTTGAGTGCACGTGCTCAGCATCATATCCAGAGGTTGGCTTTGCAGAATAGACGTATGAGTGCTGCCAGCATTGCTGCAGAGGTTGAAGGGGTGGGGGGTCAGCCTGTCAGTGCTCAGACCATACGCCGCACACTGGATCAAATTGGTCTGCATGGCTGTCGTCCCAGAAGGAAGCCTCTTCTAAAGATGATTCACAAGAAAGCCCACAAACAGTTTGCTGAAGACAAGCAGACTAAGGACATGGATTACTGGAACCATGTCCTGTGGTCTGATGAGACCAAGATAAACTTATTTGGTTCAGATGGTGTCAAGCGTGTGTGGCGGCAACCAGGTGAGGAGTACAAAGACAAGTGTGTCTTGCCTACAGTCAAGCATGGTGGTGGAGGGTCATGGTCTGGGGCTGCATGAGTGCTGCCGGCACTGGGGAGCTACAGTTCATTGAGGGAACCATGACTGCCAACATGTACTGTGACATACTGAAGCAGAGCATGATCCCTTCCCTTCGGAAACTGGGCCGCAGGGCAGTATTCCAACATGATAACGACCCCAAACACACCTCCAAGACGACCACTGCCTTGCTAAAGAAGCTGAGGGTAAAGGTGATGGACTGGCCAAGCATGTCTCCAGACCTAAACCCTATTGAGCATCTGTGGGGCATCCTCAAACGGAAGGTCGAGGAGCGCAAGGTCTGTAACATCCACCAGCTCTGTGATGTCATCATGGAGGAGTGGAAGAGGACTCCAGTGGCAACCTGTGAAGCTCTGGTGAACTCCATGCCCAACAGGGTTAAGGCAGAGCTGGAAAATAATGGTGTCCACACAAAATATTGACACTTTGGGCCCAATTTGGACATTTTCACTTAGGGGTGTACTCACTTTTGTTGTCAGTGGTTTAGACATTAATGGCTGTGTGTTGAGTTATTTTGAGGGGACAGCAAATTTACACTGTTATACAAGCTGTACACTCACTACTTTACATTGTAGCAAAGTGTCATTTCAAAGTGTTGTCCCATGAAAAGATATAATAAAATATTTACAAAAACGTGAGGGGTGTACTCACTTTTGTGAGATACTGTATATGCTCCCTACATAGGGTGTAAAATTGACTGTGTGTCTCCTCTCGCTCTCTCCGTGCTGCAGGTGCGAGATCTGCGGCTTCACCTGTCGTCAGAAAGCGTCTCTGAACTGGCACATGAAGAAACACGACGCGGACGCCTCCTACCAGTTCTCCTGCGCCATCTGCGGCAAGAAGTTCGAGAAGAAGGACAGCGTGGTGGCTCACAAGGCCAAGAGCCACCCGGAGGTCCTGATCGCAGAGGCTCTCGCCGCAAACGCTGGCGCCCTCGTCACCACGGCGACCCCCACCACCACGCACGTGACCCCGGTAGGCGTCGGCTCCGTCGTGCTGCTGGACCAGGAGCAGTCGCTGCACACCATGCAGGTGCCCGTCACTCTCGCGCTGCCATCTACAGATGAGGCTAAGAGTGAAGCGGAAGGGGGCGGAGCCTCAGTGTCGCACCCGACCTCTTCCAATCAGACGCTGCATTTTGTCTCCGCGCCCGTGTCCCAGCAACAGCTGTCCATTCAGTCTCCTCCACAGATCGTTCACATGACCTTCACCACTCTTTCGCACCCTCCTCAGCAGCTCCCCCTGCTGTCCGTCACGCATCAGCTGCCCCCGAGCACTAGCTCCGCCCCCTCCATCTCGCTCCTCCCACAGATCACTTCTGTAGCTTTCACCGCCGATCCTGTACCTCCTCCGTCATCCTCCGCCTCCTCCCCTCTTCCCAATCCACCTCCTCAGGCTGAGAGGAAAGAGGGTGCGGCACTCTGGGAGGGTGGGACTGGGAATGTGGGTGGGGTTTGGGAAGCGGGCGGGGCCGGCGAGGCGCAGGTTGTGACGGACAGCCCAGGCGGGACGATCCAACACAGACTGATGTAGGGAAGGAAGAGTTTCGTAGCGGAATGAATTGCAGAGGAAAGACGAGGACCGTTAGTCGCCTCGTGTCAGAATTACACATCAGACATGGAAATTAGTGGTTTCTATGGCAACCCACAAGCGGATACACTAAGTGTGTAGCTAAGGCATGTTTGAACATCTTTCATAAGGTGTTTTTTTTTTTTTTTTAAAGATAGAAAGTAAATGCTCAATGGTCTCAAAAAAACAAAAACAAAACAAAAACTATTAACGATCCTCGTACACAGGGTGACGTGACAAGAACGTGATCCTCACTGCCTTTACCTGATGTGGTGTAATTCTGACACGTCCTGAACGCGCTCTTCCTCCTCCTCCTCTTCCTCAGTGACCTTCCTACGAATTGAAACTCTACAGGAGTTTAAATCTATTGTGTGTATTCAAACAAAATTTTGCTAGGTTTGTAGACGTGTGTGTGTGTGTGTGTGTGTGTGTGTGTGTGTGTGTGTGCGCCTCAGAATATTGTCTTGATA